>JAFREQ010000093.1:440000-895000 GCA_025331565.1 Holacanthus passer | reverse complement strand
CGTCCCCAGAGTTCAACAATACTGAGTCTCCCCGCTCTCCATGATGGAACAACTATAACCACTTTTGATTTCCAATATGCTCGAACATCATATTGTAGGAACCGCTTCTTTTCTAGTAACCCGTCCCTGAGAGCCACAGACAGGGTCAGACAGTATTGACAGACTGAACTTCAACATGTGTCAGGGCATCATCTTTCCATCAATGCTGATCAGAGCCCGAGACTCCTGCAGAGTCATTTGACCCGGGAATGAATGCTGATTGAACCTTTAACGCTGAAGACAAACGCCAGATGTTAGTGGTGCATTGTCCAGTGTGAAAGGGCTATAACACACTGTTGGTTTTGGTGTTTTCATGGGATTTGAATAAGAAACGTAGAACAATGTCGGTCTTGTCCTATAAGCAGCCCAGTTTAACCTGGACTCTCTGTTTCCCACTTTGGCCCATGAAGGATGAGCTGGAGCGCCTCCGGCCGCTCTGCTACAAGAACGCCGACGTCTTCCTTCTCTGCTACAGCGTGGTCCGCCCCTGCTCTTTCCGCAACCTGATGGACAGGTGGGTTCCCGAGATCCGTCAGCACTGTCCCGGCGTGCCCCTGGTCCTCGTCGGCACCCAGCTGGACCTGAGGGAGGACGTCCAGGTGCTGATTCACCTGGCACAGAACCAGGAGCGGCCGGTGGGCACGGAGGAGGGCCGGCAGCTCGCCCAGGAGCTCGGGGCGGTGGGCTTTGCAGAGTGCTCGGCGCTGACCCAGAAGAACCTGAAGGACGCTTTTGATTCGGCCATCTTGGCCAGCATCCAGCAGACGGACAGTTGCAGCGTCCAGCAGCAGAGGCTGACTCTGAGGAAGAAGACACCTGATAAGATCAAGAGCCTCTCGGAGGCCTGGTGGAGGAAGATCAACTGTCTGATGGGAGAGCAGAGCTGTGTGTTCAAGTGAGCCGCTGCATCATAACAAACCCGGGTGAGATGGTGTTTGCGAAGGTGCCAGATGGGTGGAGATTATCACCGCTCAGGTCAACATAACGAGGTCCAGAACGAGCTCAGAGAGGCGGGTTTGTGACCCAGCCAGTAGAGAACTCTTCTACAACCCTGATTCCTAAAAGGTTGGGACTAATTAAAACAGAATGTGATAATTTGATAATTGTTTTAAACTCAATTGAAACCAGGACACAATATATTGACTGTTTGATCTCATCAACTTCATTGATTTTTGTAAATATATTCTTTCGTTTTTACCAACAGACCTGGTTCATTCTTTCTTTCTTTCATTTGTCCTGATGTGGGTAACCCCACCCATCTGAGGCTCCTAGGTGGTTAAAACAAACCCCGCAGACGTTATCACACCCAGGTTTGGTTTGATGCGAGTCCAACAGGCTGATGGAGTTTTTGTCACCTTCGAGCCCAACATGACCAGTACTTTGTTTGACTATTAGTTTGTAGTTTGTTTATTAATTCTTATTTTTATTGCCGTCACTGATCATGAAATATGCTCAGAAGCCTTCATTAAACTTTATAACATCTGTGTACAAGATTATTTCATTTAACAAAAGGAGCATTTCACGGGTGGAAATCAAATATCAGTGAGATATTTGCTCACAAAAACAGCAGCATTTTCCTGTGTGTGATTTCGGGAACCGTCTGTTTGTAAGAAATATTCTGTGCAAACACTCGAGCAGCATCCGCCTGTTGCCTCAGTGTTTGCTCTTGATCCTTCGCCAGACAAAAGCAGGACATATTGGCAGGTTAATGGGGATCAAGTGTCGCTGATTGTCTCATCGGCTCTCTGATCCTCCTGACTCACGGCTGACGCGGTCCCGCCACACTTTCAGGCATAAAAACGCATCCTGAGCTCGGATAGGATTTTGGAGTCAGAGCGTGTCCTGGGTGGTTTTCCTGTAATCTCGGGCTTTAGCAGAATATCGTCACTCAGCTTTCCTCTTTGATTCAGAGTCGGCCTGGTGGAGGCTCCTCTGGTCCCAGCCTCCTCTAATGGGACGAGACAGGACCACCTGGACTGGATTAGACCAGCATATGGAGCCTGATTCTCTCGCCACAGAGGCAGGACGGGCGGATTCCTCCACCTTCAAGACTTTATCTAGTTCTCGAATGCAACCTGTAAATAAGGAAAATGTATTTATAGCACGGACAATAGTCACCTAACCCCAACTCTTACCCTAATATTCACCTTAAAGCAAGTCAGACATTTAATGATTTACACTGTTGGGAAGCCTTTTTTAAAAAACATATTTAGTGGCTTCTATTAGATCTGGTCAGTAAGATGTTAAAGGACAAAGCTGATGGTTTTCTATATATTTTCATACTGTCAACAACTGTCAACTTCACTAAATGAGACCATAAAATCTGATTCATTAGTCTAATAATTATGAATGTGTGCTTGCACATGTGTATTATAGTACATCTCATATACAAACAGAAAATATTTCAAAAATATGTTTTGGCCTTAAATGACAAAAAATGTCAAGTCACTGTGCAGGAAATGATCTTGTGTTATGTTGCAAAGCAAAAACAAGTCATTCAATAACCTGACTTGAACTAACATGAAATCATGTGACAGGAAGTTATAACGCTTGTGTATCACAAAGCAGACGAGTGAAGCCGCTGTAATAATCTCATTCAATAAAATTAGTTTACAAAGTGTGTGGAGTTGGTTTTATCTGTCCACAGACATTAGAGAAGAAGACAGCTTGAGTTTTACAGGTGACCTCATTTAATCCGGCCTAAATTCCCTCACAGGGACACAAACAGCTCGACAGGTTTCACAGGCAGGTGTGGTCACCTGTCTGGAGTGTTCATGGTTTATATGGCGGATCTTTCTGCCTGAACAAACTGTGAGAGGCCGAACATCGCCTGCATACGTACTGTACGAGTTACTTTTTTTTTTTAAAGGAAATTCCCTGTTTTCCCTCTTTTTTGGATTCAGGGTTGCAGTCGCTTGTTGATTTAAGACGTGCGTTACCAGTGTAAAAGTTTATAACATTGGGTTTCATCAAAGGAGAAATAATGGGAAAGTTAGAACAAACAAACAGACAAACATTTTCCTTATTGATGAATACAAACTTTATTCTGAATAATAAACACAAAAAGAAAACCTTCTGCACGTTGTCGCCCTCTGCAGCAGCGAGAGGGAACTGAAATGATGTTCAGAGTTGTGGTGGAGGCTGGATGCTTTTTTCAGTCAACCACTGCAAGACTTGAAAAAGTGTGACAGAGCTGGGCTCGTGTTGGATTCACTGTATTTAAAAACATACTGTACATGCTGTGAAATATTGTGCTTCTGAGTCCGTTCTGACTTCATTGACTCTCTCTGCCAGGACAGGTGTGATGTGACAGGGCAGTCAGTATTTTTAAAAAGCAATGTATTACATAAAAATCCAAAACATTTTGCAAGTTGAATCCTGAACATATGACAAGTACCTGCGCAGGTCAAAATAACACCAGCATTCGACTCAAATCTTCTGCTACATTCTACAATTTTATTTAGCAGAAGCTTTTATCCAAAGCGACGTACATTCACCTGCCGATGGAACAGCCATCAGGTATCTTGCCCAAGGACACTTCAACACATAGACTGCAGGCGCCAGGGACTGAACCACCAACCTTCCTATTGGTGGACAAACACTCTACCTCCTGAACTACAGCCGCCCTGCCACATGCTGCAGTGACACAGTGAATTAGAGGCTTTGTGATTAATTATTCTCAATTAATTGGATTTAATGGCATAACAATATCTGCCACAAGAAGCAACATTTTTCAATTTAAATGGATTTTGGTATATGACTGAACCAAATGATAGACACACATACATATATTTAAACAACAAAACATTGTTTATTTTGCATCAGTCTGACAATGGCACTATAAATCATAAGAGTGTCTATATTCAAGCTTTCATAGAACTTTATTTAACCTCAAGCTCTTTTAATGTCTTGAAAATGTTTGTTTTTCATTAAAAGTGCAATTTCAAGTACTTTCCAGAACAGTACTGATTTTAAATGGCAAATAAATATCAACCAACAATTCAACATAAAGTGCCATTTCTACCAGGTAAAATGGTAAAACAAACAAATAAAAAACAGAAATGCTCCTTTAACTGACCTAAATCCCTTTTATACTCCCAGTATCCTGAGCAAAAATCTCTGTTGTACATTAGGCTCAAACAGTTTGATCAACATTTCAGTGCAAAAACAAACCCATTGGCCTCACAGTTCCTCCATGCTAGTTGTTGTTAGCCTCCTAGCTCTGACGCGTCTTGTGCATCAGTGTGATCGGTGGACCAGGAACTCGTGCTCTGACAAACGTTCCGTTTTGTCCGGAGCGCAAACTGCGATTAAATGCGTTCATTTTTTTAATGCTTTTTTTGTTGTTTTAATTAATTAATCGTAATTAACGCGTTAAAGTCCCACCCCTGGTTGAAATGTGTAAGAGTGCTAAGACAATGGTTTTAATGCATTTTCGGAACATTTGTTGAACAGAGAAAAGTGTATATGTGCGGCCGAGTCTCTGCTCATTAGCAGATAAGCTAGCTAAGTTAGACGCTGCGAGCAGCCGCCATTTTGTATCTAGTATCATTATTTTGTGTTAAAAGTGAATTTATATCTACACATATTGTATCTTATTTCACACAGTTAACTTTTATATTGTGTTTAATGCACTTAACTAACATCGTAGTGACATTTGAATGTGTATTGTGAGCTACTCTTCTGTGTAGTTCCAAGAGTTTGAGCTACATACAGTAATATAAAAACAGAGTATGCTGTTCCTGATCAATACTGAGTATTTTTGGTTACTGAAACTGAGTGTGTGTATGGTATTAACCTGCCTTGTATATACTTGTTAATTATTTTGTTTTACTGAATAAATTAGTCTCAAGCTGTCACTGAGGTAACATCAACATCACTTCTGTGATTATTTCTCCCCATTTTCAGGGACGTAACAGCACGAGAGGTTCCCAGATCTGCAGCATAAATGTCAAAGAATGGAGGAAGACTATGATCAGCAGCTGAAGGCTGCAGAGGAGAGCAGAGTCCAAGCCTGGGAGCAGCTGACACGGCTCTACGAGGCCAGGCTGCAGGAGAAGGCTCAGCACCTGGCTCAGGTTAGTCAGGAGGAGCAGATGGTGGAGTATGAGTTAACAGGGACACCACATGAAACCACTGAAGTTCCTATGTCCACTTTGATTCTGTCCTACTTTGATTTTGTGCAGACTCAGGAGGATGCACAGCAGCAGGTCTGTGAATTTCAAGAGATGATGAGGAAGATCCATAACATCCAAACCAAGTACGAGAGGAAACTGCTCACTGAGCGAGAAACCAACAAGAATCTGAAAGGAGAAACTGGTATCGTGACACAGAAGGTGAGCAAAGCTCCTGTTTTTCAGTGGAACCTGAACTGTAATGTTTTCAGTTCATCTTATTGTTTTCCACCTGCCTCTCGTGTAACCTCTGACTCTTTGTTTCTCTTGTTCCTTTGGTGGTGATTGTGTGATCACAGTTCTACAGTCTGCACAGACAGATCGATGACCGGTGCACAGACATAAACAAGCTGAAGCAAGAGCGGCAGAGCCTGCTGGGGTTGATCCGTTCCCTGGAGAGCAACATCGAGGACCTGAAGAGGCAGATCTCAGGGCACGAAAAGACCAACCAGGACAAGGTGACTGAGATCAGGGCTTCAACTTTCAGAGTCAAATAGATTAAATCAAAAACCAGCAACATTTAGATTTTTGACATTTTATGTCACAGCCCTGAACCCTTTTGCATTTTTAAGTTTTTGTAAGGTCACAATTTATCTTTACGCTGGTAAGCTTGGTTCCATATGTGACACACCTAAGAAAGGTGACCACATTTGTGTTAAAATCTTGAATTGTGATTATTTTGATAATCATTTTTGGTTTATGGTATATATGTTCAGTAATTATACTGTTTTAACATTCATTCTATGAATATTGTGGGGGCGGAACCTTCATGCTTGCTCTGGTTGCTCTGGGGGGGTTATTGAGGGCGCGCCCCTCCCGCTGCTCTTCAGAGGCTATTTGGAGAGCGAAAGTATCCACCTCGTCCTCACTGCTACGCCTTCACCTGCTGCATACAGGTAATATCAATAATAATCAACACTTTAACTGCCATTTTCTGAAATGTTATTAAAAAAACATGATTGGGACATTTACATTTTAATCTCTGTAGTTCCATTTAAGTTTGATACTAGAAGATGTTTAATAGAAATACAGGATACATTTGTACACATACACAACTGTGTATGTAAATGGAAAGAAAATATAGATGTATGCATTATACTTTAACATGTAAAAATAAGATTGTAATATCCCAACGCTCTCACAATGAGATATTATATGATTTCATATAGACTCAGACAATTGCTTTTGGGTAGGTGGATAAATACCTGTGTATTCAGTATTATGTGCTTCAACATTCATGAAATGAATACAGCATCCTTCTTAACCTTTTGACCAGTTCATTATTTCCTGCTGCAGAGTCATGACAACATTAGATACTACAGAAAAAAACTTTCTTTCTCTAAATTGCCTTTACAAACACAGGATGAGACCATCTCCAGCTTGAAGAAGAAGAACCAGGAACTGGAGAAGCTGAAGTTTGTTCTTGACTTCCAGTTAAATGAGCTAAAGAAACAGACTGAGCATCAACAAAATGACATCAATCACCAGTATTTAAGTATAAGACGTCCCACGCTGCAAGAATGATGGCCATTTAAAGAACAGGTAGAACAAGTGGACGAGGAGGAAGAAAAGAAGAAGATGAAGAATCTAAAACGAATCAAGAGTAGGACAGTTCTCCAAACACCTGGCAGGCATGAGCTGAAGATGGCCATGATGAAACGAGGCGAGTGGAGATGGAGTAGAGAGTCAAAGCATCTCTGATTCTGTAAAGGCGCTACTTGTAGCTTTTTAAAACCTCTGTGCGTTAACACGCTAATCTAAATGTTAACTACTGTTGTCCCGTGTTCCCAGAAAACATTACGAGGGACAGCAAACACAAATTAATGTCCATGGAAAGACAGAAGGCAGTGTTGGAGGTTTTACTACCCAAAACAAAAGGTAAACATCATTGTTCTCGCCTGAGCAACAAACCATCGAAAAATACCTTATGAAGGAGGAAAATGAAAGCGGAATTTGTAAATTTTAAACAAGAATGAGAGAAGATCATTGAAGGCACTGTAATAATCAGTGTCTTCTTTTTCTACTGCCAATACATGTCTGACTTTGCTGCTTCATTTGCCCTCACTCTCCCTTCCTCAGTAATCTCTGATGACAAAGAGGTCTGAGATTTTGAAGATGGACAGGGCCATTGCAAAAGAGGAGGGACAGCTGAAGCGTCTCGAAAAGATCATTGAGAGAGACAACCTCAAGTTTGAAGAATTCCTCAGGGAGAATGAGAAGAAGTCTGTGGAGGCCAGAACATTATAAGAAGTGTCAAGATTTGGCTAAAAATTAAATTGTGGCTCCTGAAATTGTATTTTACTCTTAAATTACTACTGAATACAGACTTGTTGTTGCCTTAGCAAGAGGACATGTGTATGACCTTTAAAAAGTCACACTGTAAATGGTTGTCTTGTCTCGATGAGAAGAAGGAGCGGATCAGTCAGGTGTGTGTGAGATGAAAAACATGTTCAAAAAGCTCCTTTATTGAGCTTCAACATGTAAAACTTCCCTCAGACAGATGCTGGAGTCACTTTTACAAATGTCTCATTGTACGTCTCAGTACTATATCAAGTTTGCAGATGACACAACTGTGGTTGGACTCATCTCAGGTGGCGATGAGTCTGCCTACTGTGATGAGGTCCAAAATCTGACTCTGTGGTGTTCTGCAAACAACCTCTCCCTTAATACAAAGAAAACAAAAGAACTCATCCTGGATTTCAGAAAACGCAGAGCTGACCCTCCCCCATCTTCATAAATGGTGACTGCGTTGAGATGGTGCACAGTTTCAAATTCCTCGGCACACATAACATGGACACCCTCTCCTGGTCCACAAACACAACAGCCACGGTCAAAAAGACCCAACAACGGCTCCACTTCCTCCGGATCCTAAAAAGAAACGACCTCTGCGAGAGGCTGCTGGTGGCCTTCTACCGCTCTGCCGTCGAGAGCATCTTAACACACTGCATCGCAGCGTGGTATGCAGGCTGTTCAGCAGCGGACAAAACAGCACTACAGAGGATTGTCAGAACAGGAGAAAACATCATTGGCTGTCCTCTTCCTTCACTTCAGGACATTGCAAACACCCGTTATTACACAAGAGCAAGAAACATTATCACAGACGCTTCTCACCCCGGTCATCACCTATTCGCCCTTCTGCCCTCAGGGAGGCGATACAGGTCCATCAGATCTCGCACCACTAGATTCTTAGTTTCTTTCCAAAAGCCATCCACTCTTTAAACCATCAACACTTACCATAGACACCCCCATCTTCACTTTTTTAAAATCTATTTTATTCTTATACTCATGCACTTTATACCGATGCACTTTTTATACTTACGTACTTTAATGTACCTCAACTTTTGATGATGAGCGAGTGTGTCTGTTTTGGACTACAAAGTTTAGTTCTGAGTTTGTAGTTTTGAATGTTCTTTTTATTTTGAATGGGAGGGGCATGTGCAATTTCGCTGTATTTATGCAATGACAATAAAGGCATCTATCTATATGTCAAGATGACACTTAGGTGTAATGTTTGCCTCTGCAGTGTTGACAATGATATGCTGTTTCTGCTGTTTGACAGCTGGAGGAGGAGCTGGTGCAAATGGACAAGAGCAACGCTCAGCTGAAGCTCACTGTCTCTGACCTGAGGCTCAAACTGAAGACCAGAGACAATGAGATGTATAAGAAGATGCAGAAAGTCAGCACATACCTAACACTTGCTTTCTATACTGTAGCAGCATATTATGATTATAGTAAACATGATGTAATATGTTATTTGATATTTTCAAATGTTGACTGGATTGTCTCATAGAGCAGATGTGTTTGATTTGACATTTTTACACTCATGACAATGTTGCTCTGTGACAATTCTTTCACATCACATCTACTATACAATATGGCTCCTGATCATTCCACCTGTTCATACTGGCAGCAAAGGATGATGAGGGACAAAAAATGAATTCTCAAGTTCAGCTGAAGCTACTATGAGGTGTCAAGACAGTTTTTCCTTGCTAAGTGGTGGCAATTGTGAGCATGTTTAACCCAAATTATTGTTAATAAATATTTTTAAACATCATTTTTGTGTTTTTAACAGTGGAAAATTGCCTTAAAAGCTGCTGGTATAGAGAACCACACTACAGTGTGACAGACAGTCACTTTACTTGTCACACTGAGAGTGCTGGAGCCTCGTCTTTGCTTTAGATTAACTTTAGAATTCATTATGCACAAAACTGAAGTTGCTTTAAGAATGGATCCCCTCTCAGCAGGAAGATTTATAGTTAGCAGTAACCACTTTGTGGTTATTTTTTGGGGGATGATGGTGGTGGATGATGGTGATGGATGCTGGCAGAGGATGATGGTGGTGGTAGAACAAGTATATTTACATATATGTGGGAGAAAAAAAATATGCATGTCAACATTATTGAAGGGATAATGGCACATCATTTAACCTGAGGCCTTGATTAGAACAAATATGTCATATTTTTAATGTTAGTTAAAATGGTAATCTGCAATAGTTGCTCAACAGTATGAAGAGTGGTGAACAGGGAAGTCACACTAATAATGATCATAACATAATAGTTGACATATCATCACCTTACTGAAGTAGCCATTTCTGCAGTAGTTCACTTTTCTCTGCAACACCATCTACGATGTCCTCACTATCCAGCATGTGAAGAACATCTTGCTGAGTGGCCATGCGCCATTTAGCAAATGCCATACAAAGGGAGCAGAAGAGTGCTTGTCTGTCTTCACTGTATAAAAGCCATTTCCTATTTGTGCCATCTTTGCCAAAAAAGCTCTCTGCACTATATCCTTCTCTGCCTTCTGCTGGGGGTGATGACTCAAGAAGTGGTCTAGGGCGCTGACTTCCTCTGTCACTAGCTGGATTGTCTTCAGTCTAAATAAGAGATTGGTATTGTTAGTATGGTTTTAGTAAACCACTAAAACCATACTATCAGTAAAATAGCTAAATGGGGTTTTTTTGGATAATGGGGCTCAGACGGTTAAAAAATGTTATGTTGTTAGTATACTAGGCCTCGCAGGACGAGTGGTAGCAGGACTCACAGACAGTCATACAACTAGACAGCAGCTACAGAAGGTTGAGAAATACAACTCACATTTTTCATTTGGCAAAAAATAAAGCGAGTCAAAGAAACATTATCATTATCAACTTTACCATCGTGTCACTGGTGCTGGGCTCTGGCAGCAGTATTGCCCTCATCTTCGCTATGATCATCTCCACTCTAGATAAGAGAGTGGTGTTATTTATGTTATTAAAGCACTGAAACAACACTATCAGTGAAATATTAAGATACTAGAATTTAATAGTTGTACACTATTACAGTGATAAGCATTGCACACATTTTAATGATTGTTTTATTCATGACTCTAGATGATATATTTTTTTAAATGCTACGTATGTATATGCCTTTACCTCCCTGACACTTTTCCTCTGTGGGGATCGTGGCTCAGCCTGGCAGGAGATATGAGGAGAGACGTTTGCTTGAAGTTCTGAGGAATTCCCAGATGAAAAGGTGACAAAGAGCTGCATTCCAATAAACAATATAGGTATGGAAAACTGTGCTTTAACTGATAAGTAAACACAGGTGAAGAAAGTGTACTATGTAATGCACTATATGTCTTTTATTCTCAAGGACACAGCGGTGTCTAAACCAGGTTTAGTAAGTTAGTAAAAGGCTGTGATGGTCTCGTCTGAATTTTATGTCGGCTGCATGTGAGTGAACATATTATTCTGTAGCTCTACTGACTGTTCACATATAGTACATGAACTTGAAATGCCATTAATACACATTTCCTCTGCATGTAGACTGTCTCAGTGTCTATAATATAGACACAGAGACAGTCTACAGACAGTCTATAGACTCTATATCATCCAACAATACTCACACGAAAAGAAGAAGTGACATTCATTGTGATGAATTAGCAAAGTACTTCAGACAGCAGAGCAGCATTGAGCTCACCAGCTTTAAGGGAAATACACAAGAGCTAATGTTGGATCAGATGCTCAGCTGGTTTCTGAGTTACTGAGCCATGGTGCTGTTGGCTCGTGCCACTGAGCGCCGTCTGGCCCTCGTCCAGACACAACGACGACGTTTTTACAGCCAAACTAGCGACACGCGTTGCGCAAAAAGTTAGCCAGCTAGCTAAATACTGTCGTCACATCACAGCCTGCGTAGCTTCCCCTCCGCTCGCCTCGTCCTCCAGACGCAGCAGTTTGAGCAGTAGAAAATATGTTTGTCAACTTATGACACTCGGCCGCATCCGCCTGTACCGCTCGTCGTAACGCTCGATGAATGTTATAACAATCTTTGTCAATCTTACCTACAGCTAGCTAGTTTATTTTTCAATTTCAAAACATCGGAATCACCTCAACAAATAAAGCTGAACAGAACAGAGGAAACCAAACGCTCAAGGAATCAGTTAGATTTAACTACATTTCCTCTCAGTTCATTTCAGGAGCACAAAAAGCAAAATGTTGTGTTTGAGCATCACAGGTTTTCAGACTGAAGGGTTTGTAAAGACCGAACAGATGTTCAGATGAGCTCACTCGTCGACCTCGTCTGTCAACAGCACGGACACAGCGCGTTTGATGTCGGCTACTTCGTGAAGGAAGGAGTTCAACCTCCTGGTACCTTTTAGAAAAGACTGACTTCCTCTTTAGCATGACAGCTAACCGTTAGCATCCTGATATATGCAGACAAATCAGCGTTACATTCAGATGTGTGTTGTTCTGTTTTTATGTTGGGTGGGACAGAACATGATAAACATCTATGAAAACAAGTATCATTTTATAACTTTTATAATTCCTCTTTTAATTGTGGTAAAAACTGGGACATTTTAGTGTTTTACAGATATTTGTCAGGTTTCAGGACACCCACTTTAAAACCAGGATAGTCTATGGTTAGCTATAGACTTAGCTATAGGCTGTCACTTCTTTATTTCAGCATCAGTTGAATGGTGAAAAATTTTAATTTGTAATTATCAGCCCAACTTTAAAAATGGTTGTGTTTTGTCGTTCATCTCGGAACATTTGCAAAATGTTGCACAAAAAGGAGAAAACTACGAATTATAAAACCAAATGAGCTGTGAAGTTCAGAAGCATTTTGGATTTTACACAACAGATGGAGAAATGCTGGATGAAAGTAAAGCTGTTTACTGAAACCTGAACCACCAAAATTCATATAAACAAAAGTGTAATGAAACAAATTAGCCCACCAGATAACGTTAGCAAAAAGTTCTCACCTTAGTTTTTTTTATAATTCTCAGCTTTAGTTTATTCTATAATTGTGAGTTTCATCAGCAGTTTAAAGCTTTTACCTGTTGTTAATCTGGCTGAAAAGCAAAGGGGCAGTGAAATCAGTAGCATTAGCAGTTAACTAACACCAGCTGTGCTAACGGGCATAATGAGAAACAGATGCTTGTCCAACTAGATAGGACAAGATAGGACAAGATAGCTGGACCTCGCAGATTTTCTAAATTAGTTCCCAGTTTAGTTTGTCTTCTGTCGCAGATTTGACTTTTCAACAAAACATAGCAACAAAGCTGCTCTCGACAAAATCAGGCAGAAATGAAGCATAAATAAAAATCTCGAATGTGGAGTTCACGTCATTTCATTTTAACCATCGTCAGTATTTTAGTTTTTGAGATCACTTTTTACAGCAAGTTGATTTAGTTAACAAAGATTAGGTTTCTGATGGATGTCAATATTTTATCAATATCAACATCAGATCTGTTGAAATGCTTCAATTTTGGTCCCTTTTCAACGCTGAATGACACTAAAAACTACAAGAAGTAGAGAACTAAATATGAAGTGTTACCAAGTTAGATTTAGTTTTCTATTCATTCTGAAGTGAATCTATCATAACAAGGAGACGACCAGACTTTAATTCATCGACCATCTCAAACTATGTGAATCTGGAGAAACTTAAATTAGTTGGTCAGATTGTTATCGACTGTCATCAATTTCTTTTTCCTGTCACATGAACAACAGGAAGCGAAGGTGCTAAAAGGAGCAAACTGTAAAACTCTAAAATGATTGTGATTCTGGGCTTTTAAATAAAATTGCTATTCATGGTGTTTTCCACTTTTAATTTAAAGACTATTAATTGTTGTTGGGGATCAACTTAATGGTAGTTTGGCTATCAATAATAATTAATAATTATCAGAAATAGTTATTAATTATATTAAATAATAGGATCTGATATAATCAGACCACCTCGGGGCACCAACCTCAACAGTTCACTGCCTCACACAGGACACTGTTATGTTGGGAAAATGAGCCACTTCGTTGTTAAAGTTTCATTAAATGAAGGATTTCAGAGTTCTTGGCAGAGTAGAAGTTGGTATTATTCACTCTTGTACAACATTAAAGACACAGCATGTATATTCACAAGCATTTATTAACAAATAACAAAAGCAAACATACTAGTCTAACATGTACTTTATACAAGTGTGTGTGAGTGAGTAAAACAAGATGGCTGGTTCAGAAGGTGTCAGGCCTAGACTAAGGCCTTGTCCACATGTAGCAGGGTATCTCACAAAACGAAGATATTTTTCTACGGTTTGGCCTGTCATCCACACGAAAGCGCAGATTTACGGCATTAAAACGATTCTTTTAAAAACCTCCAACCAAAGTGAAGATTTGCGAATACTCCGTTTATGCGTCTGCATGTGGACACCAATAACCGGGGTTTTGCGTTTCGAAACGTCACTGCCTGCGACAAAATATGTTCTGACGTCACATATGTGACCTGTGTTTACATTTGGAAACAGTATGGATGCCCTAACAAAGGGTTTTGGCGCTGTCTCTTGTCCGGGCGCTTTTTGCTTGCTTGTTTTTATAAGCCCAGATACTGCTCCACATTCACGAACACAGGCGAAGGACGACGTTAAGGACAGTTATTTTCCGACACCTTGCCACAAGCTTACTCTGATTGGATAGGATTTGGGGAACCACTGCCACCTAAAGGTCTGGCATGCTTATGAATGTGCTTAACAACGCACTTATGCGGTTAGGTGTGGATGAATTTTTCTCTAAAAACGAGGTGGTGTGTACGTAAGTTTTTTTCTACACAGAGGGGGCAGGATATTCGGTTTTACAAAAACCCTGCTACGTGTGGACAAGGCCTAAAGGCAGGCTACACACAAGATGGCCGATGGAATGTCTTATCTCATCTGGTCTTTTACATCACACAGTGAACAGCTCATCTGTGGACCTCCAGTGGTCCCAACATTGTGTAAATGGATTATGGAATTAGGAATTATGTCTAGTTAATATTCTTTATCCTTTTCCTTTGTTGTCAGATGAAACCAGTTCAAACAACGTCATAATAAAAGATCAAGTGTGGAACCTCGTGTGTGTGCTCATCTGTCCTAACTGACACACCATTGAGTTGAATTAAATCCTTAAACCAGAGCATCCCAAGTCCTAAACATTCTACACTTATCTTAATTTTGAAGCAGAGTCAAGAATTACACACAGATTTCTTGCATAAGTGTGGACATATGAAGGTTCAAGAAATTCAGTTATTTCAGTTTTAGACCTGTGATAAGGACCTCTGACTTACTCTCTTTATTATACTGGAGAAAATATCTGGCTGTCCAGCATCTGACATCCTGATGACAACTTCAAAGGTTATGAGTCAGGGCTACGTGACAACACAAATGATAAGATCTACATTCAGCTTCCTTTGTCAAACTGCAGAATGTCTTTTGTTCCTCTTTCTACAAGATTGCTCAGACACATGTTCCAATAAGGGCATGGTGCCACTGCAAGGGCTTGGCCATGGTCGGGCGCTCCTCTATAAAAATGTCGCTTCTTCCTGTCTGCATTCACAGCGACAGCACTGAGAAGAAAACAGTGTCAACAGCAACTTTTTGACATCTTTCTCCACCAAAGTAGGTAAAAGATTTTCACTTTGCTGGATTTGGTACAAATCGTAAATAATACAAAAACTCAGGCCAGTAAACTGCGGTTTTCAAAACCTTAAAGTAAGGTGTCATGATGAACTAAAAGACTGAGAAAATAAATGGTATTAATTTACATGCCTTAACGTTACAGTTTCAAAGGTACATTCATTGATTTCACTACAGCTCTGAGAAACAAAAACACATTTTTGCTTGCTTTTTATGATGCTTTGGTATTTAAACATTGTTTATCTAAAAAGTAATCCTTTGTTTTTGCCTCAATTTGGTCTTTATGGATATACAAATACTGACTTTCTTGAATACTCTGTGTTCTTTTTACTAGGCCTCTAAAAAGTCTCATTTGTGCTCACATCGTGCAAATATTTCAAAAGCTTTTAGCTAAAAAAAAGCTTATTTAGCCACATTAAAACAAGTCTGTGTAGCTTCTGCTGAACAAAGTGCAAGTGGCAACTACACGATAACTGCACATTGAATTTCCCTTCAATTCCCAAGACTGTCATGAGTCAGCTGCTTCAACGTCTTTAGGCAACAATAAGCATGTCTCGAGGTTAGATATGGTGTGTTTACTTACTGAGCTTGATAGTTCACTTTTCATCAGGTTAGTTATGTACTACAGACAATGAGTATATTTTCAGTATAACAGCATATTGATAATCAAGTAATTGTTCATCAATCAGTTCAATTAGTCATTTTCTATATTCAGCTTCTCAAATGCTTTCTTTACCATATATGATATCAAACTGTATATGTAAAGGTTTCGGGCTGATGGACATGTTTCACATTACATTATTTCATAATAATAATGATAATGATGAACATCTTTCAAAACAGTTACAGTGCTTTACAATAAAAAACAGAACACATTTAAAACACAAACAGAATAAAATGAATTAAAAGCCATAAAAACTCATTTTGAATATTACTCTGGACCTTGGAACAAGGAACGATGCAGCCGAGGTCCTCTGGGAGCAGGAACTGACACAGCAATAACACATCTGATAAAGTAATTAGGACAAGCCCCTTCAGGGCTTTATAAGTGATCAATGATAGCTTGAAATCCATTCTGAGCAGTTAGCCAGTGTGAGGAAGCCAAGATTGGTGAAATGTGATCATGCCTCCTGGCTCGAGTCAAAGTTCTTTTTTTTTTACTGATGTCAGAGACAAAGGAATTGCAGTACTCCAACCGACTGGTTATGAAGGCATGAATAAGAGTTTCCAGATGAAGTCTCTCCTGTTCCACAATACACTGAAGTGTAGACAAAATGGTTAATTGAGAAAATAACAGTTTAATTGATGCAGAAAATAATCAACAGCCCAAGAAAAAAAACGCTAAAATGTTTTTCTTCTATGACATGATAAAACTAAGTTTTACAGTAGCACAAATAGAAAAGAGTCATGAAGTCAAGGAACTGACTCAACGTTTAACAGCCATATGTCTTTAGGTTTGCTAACATCAGCTAACATCAGCTAACATAAGCTGTGAGTTGTACCAGACCATGTATGACTGAAGCAGCAGAATCACTTGAACCAACTGAACGAGTTTGAGTTTTGTTACTTGTAAATTTTAGCTTGTGAGAAGATGATTTTGACATTTTAAGTAACTTTAAGTGACGTGTTGAATAATCAGTAGCTACTTTCAAAACCCTGGAACAAGGAGCATGTTTGTGCTTGAACCAAAATGAAATCGCACAGTGTATTTCTGTACAGCTGTAAGTGGTAAGCGGTGGTGAAACCTGTCTTTAAAAACAACCTGCTGCAGATTACATACATTCTGAGACTAATGTATTGTAATGTTATTCCTTATTTTTTCCCTCTTTACTGATGCTGTTTGTTAAACACACTCAGATGGCTGGCCTGGGCTGGACGACTCTAACACTGGTGTTGTTGACGTCTGCTGGAAACAGTCTGGCTGATGTGGACCAGAACCATCTTGCACAAATAGTGAAGGATGTCTTGAACAAGTGAGTCGACTTTCTCCAGAACATAGAGAGAAAAACTTGTCATAATTAGGCTTGGGGGGTATCAGGGTATTAAGGTACACCAGGGTACTTAGAAAAGCCGATGGTATGATTTTCAGAATAGTCTAAAATACTGATATTCCTACACTGATACGGAGATGTTGTATTAAGGTTGTCTATTGTAGTGCACAGCACATGCCACCAGAGGTCAGTCTCTACTGGTGGAAGAGGCAGCTGAGCTGAGAAAGGCGGGAACAGTGAGTGGTGGAGATGATGTTTCAGGAAGAGTAAGCGTTGGCCTCGTTTCCCATCCTGAGAAGAGGTTTAGAAAGTGCTCCTCATCCTCAGAGATGATTTGCTGATTGAAGTCTTGCGTTCTTTATTTTGCAGATTCTGTGTCTGTGACAAAGTAGCTTTTCTATCTCTCAGGGAACTAAGCTCGATCTTCTGATCTTCTGAAGGTCTGGTCACTTTTGTTCTGCCTGATCCTGAGTTCTATTCTCTGGCCCCTTTGAAAACTTTAGTCTACCCATGATTTGATGCTGAGAAAACAATCTGACTTCTGACACCTTCACTTAGTTCTGTTGCCAGGTTTCCCACTATCACAATGCTACTTAGTGAGCAAAGATCTGCTGGACACTAGACGCACAGCCATATTCAAGTTGAGTCACTCGAACGAGCCTCTGATGAGTAGATCACATCCATTTGAGTATCATCACATAATGGTGTTTTAAATGTTTCTGGATCCTCAAACTTTGCTTAGTTTTTCCTTTGTTCTTTTCTTCATTAACTTTAGAGGAGGTCTGTTGTGTAAGCTCATAGTTTCTTCACCACTCCTGTTACATCTGTTTTAGTTCGATTATAATAACAAATGAACGAGGCAGCTATTGCCAGGTATTTAACACCTTAAATAAAAATAAAATAACCAGTAAACATGAAAATGCTGAGTAAACTGAATTAGGCAAGTAGAAGAAACTTATACTGGTATAATCTTAATATTATCCAGTGGACTGTTGTGTGTTTCTTTCTAATACTCAGCTTGTTTTTAACAATTTCATGATCTGTGCATCTTTCCATCTATCAGACTTTCTAAACTTCTGTTCTGTATCAAATGATCAAACACACCAGTGACATTTTGTATTTGTTTCCTATGGCAGATACACACCAAGCTACATGGGCGGCGAGGGTTGAAGGTCCGTAAGTAATTACGTAAACTTGACTAAGACTTGTATAGCACTTTTCAAATCAATAGTTACAATGTGCTTTAAATCAAAGATAAAATACAGAAACAGAAGCAAATGGACCAAACAACTATAAAACCAACACCAGAGACGAACAGAACAAATGCTTCATTACACAACATATACCCTCATGATTTTCCACATGCCCACTTTCTATTTAACAATATGAAGAAAAAAATGCATCTGGTTCAGGACAAATAGTTTTACATTCAATTTCTTTGAGTTTGATGTTCAAAAATGTGTTTTGTCTCTTACATTTCAATACTTCATTAATATATTGTTTTACATTTTGTGTATCTGTTTCCTTTGACAGAAGATACCCGATGTTCAGTCTGGCAGTGAGCATCCCTTACGACAGTAAAAGCCGAAAGTATGATATCAGTCAAGTGACTGACAGTGGTGACGACGTGAGGGATGAGATTCTAAATTGTGAAGTGTACAAAGGCACAAGGGTGGTTGCAGCCACAGTTCTGAGATGGCCCAATGTGTTGGATCAGTGTCCTAATGGACGTGTGCAATGGCATCACGTTCTGAAAAAATGTCGTCAAAGGTCCATGACGTGGGCTGATGTTGAGAAACAGTGCCCTGATGCAGTTCGCATGGGCGCTGCTGATCACGCCGAGTACCGTACTCTGGAGCATTTTAACACTTTGGTCAAAAACCTTAACAAAA
This sequence comes from Holacanthus passer, assembly GCA_025331565.1. NCBI lineage: Eukaryota > Metazoa > Chordata > Actinopteri > Pomacanthidae > Holacanthus > Holacanthus passer. The sequence continues at coordinate 875,989 of JAFREQ010000093.1, read as the reverse complement.
ACGACTTGCTGCTGTTCTACGTTCTTGCTTCCCCGTGTGATAAAAGATGTACAAGTGAATCAAGTCAGTGGAGCATTCTCAAGAGCATAAATCAGATTCTTCAATGGAATAACTATGCTGTTGTGTTTTCCAATGTATTTAAGCCCCGCGAAGGTGAACCCATACCTGAGCAGGATCTACGTGGAGCCCTTGAGCGGCTTGGGACATACAAGGGTTCGCTAGGATCAATTGGTCTGAGCAACATATTCCGTTGCAACGGACGAGGTGCAGTGCAGTGCACGAGCTGCTCCAGTGGTAATCAAGTCACCCGCTATTGTTTTTCAGATGATTCACAACCTTTATTCATACAGCCTCAACAAGGCAGAAGTGATTCCCCCTCACAAAGTGGTCGGGGAGACAGAAGCAAACAAAGCTCCAATATTGAACTGAGCGCAGGGGGTTCCACAAATGTTGACAGTAATACAGGAGGAGGTCAGGGTGGCAGCGGCAGCACAGGGGGCAAACGCAGACGAAGGCGTGGCAGGGGCAAAAAAAACAATGACAAAAATACTAATGACAGAGTCGACAGAGTTTCCCCCTCACAAAGCGGCCTCGAGATCCATAATACAAATGTTGGCAGTAATACAGGAGGAGGTCAGGGTGGCAGCGGCAAACCGAATGTAGGAAAGTGTGGCCGCAGAGGAGGGAAAAAATGCAGAGGCGGGGGCAACAAGCAAAAGAGTCAGCAGGCACAGAGCAAGAAGAAAAAGCAGACAAATAAGAGGAAGAAAACGCAGAGCAGAGGGACAACACAATGGAGCCAGGAGGTGCAGGGGGGGGCTGAAAAGCAGCGTGACAGGAGGCGGAAGAGTAGGCAGCCACAGAGCAGGGGGAAAATGCAGGTGGGTGGACAAATGGGCAGAGTTAATCAGCCACAGACGAGGGGCAAAAATAGGAGAAGGGGGTAAAGACAGAAGAGTTAACAGGAGAAACGGAGGAGGGAGGAGTGGAGGACAGCGCAGCACGAGCTTACAATCTGTAAATCTCCATCTGCATAAACTGCCATCATGCCTACAAAGTGCATTTGCATCCAAACGGTTCTCAGTGCATTAAGTGGATTAAAGAGTTTGCCAAATAAACTCAACGTAATGCAACAACTGTAAAAGGCCACCAGCAACACGACTGATTCAAATGGCCATAACTCAGCGGCCTCGAGTCTGACTCTGGGCTTCAAATGCCCAAATGCAAAAGACTGAGATATGCTACCAGCTACACGTCAGCCTCTTTCTACTGTTTTCAGACTAAAAAAAATAGACATAACTACTGTGTTGGGTTGGACAGAATTTTGTTGGTAGTTGTCTTATATATTATAAAATATTTTGAACTGTTTGGTTTCAGTATTGACATCAATACTTTTTATTATCAAACGCAGCCAAAATAATATCACGGAGGTGAGAGAAATGTGCCACGATGTTTGGGGTGAATAGATTATAAACACTTCTTACTATTTCTGAATGTAATTCCACCCAAATAATACTTCTGTGAATGCTCGGATTCTTTGCTCTGATTAAAGCTTGGCTCAGCACCCAGTCTGGTCTGTCTGTGTCTTTGGGAGGCCCTTCATAGCAAATATCATTTCACGGTTTGGAACCTGTAGACAAAACAGTCCAACATTCTGTAGCTAACACCTTTCTATTCTCCTTTTCTCGCTTTCATTTTTTGCATGAATTAATTTGAATGCTTTTGAACTTTCAGATAAAGACATGGTGCCATACTCGAGGTTTTGCTAATCAAACTGATACAGCACAACGACACGTATATTCAAAGGTTCTTTATCTGATGTCATGGCTCTGCCACACATTATATCGTACTGAACAACTCGGTCTTATACTGGTGAACATATAACAATGAAAGAGTATTATTTATTTATTATATATATTATTATATTATTTTTTATTATTTATTTATTATGTATTTATTTCCTTTTGTTACTCCAGAAGCACTTTATGAAAAACTGAGGAACCATCTGAAACATCACACCATGAAACACAAACACTCTCTAACACAAGACAGAAGCTCCCATATACGCTTCACACAGCTAAATGAAAATGATCATAACATAAAGAAATGACACAAACAGAGTTGAGTAAAAGCCACATAAAGTCGTAGCACAGAACTGTAGGGGAGCACAACAGCTGCTGGAAAAATCAAATACACATGCATTGCACATGGCAGAGATCAGATCAAAGGTTACTGCAAACGTATGAATGACAGCTGTCAGTCAGCTCAGATCATCTGTTCCTCTGTTCTGGCTGCAGAGCATTGCTGTTGTCAGGATGGTGTTAGCGAGTGCAGATGAGAGTGATGATGAAGGTGGTTCCATGTCAACGAAGGTAGTGCTGATTAGTTAGTTGCCAAAGTCTCCCTGTAAATTCACTGAAAGCCCCTTTCCCTGCTCTATTTGCAAATTTTAATATTTGAATAACGTTAAGAAAATTTGAATGTTCAAATAAGGTGATGCCACACTTTGTGGCCGTTGTCCCCCTCCCCTATAAGATGTCCCTTCAGGCTGTATTCACTGCAACTCAACCTCCGAACACTCAGAGGAGAACAGAAGAAGAGGACGGCTCCAGAGCATCCAACACACATCTTTTTCCACTGACAGGTAAAAGAAACGAGCAGCCTATCATGTAATCTGTTTTTGTGTGTGCTAAAACATATCCATTAAAATATGAGTCATGCTTTAATTGCAGTAATGCTTTAGTTGCTGCCGAGCAGGTATTGCTATTCAGTTTGAGCATTTTGCGACTTTGCAGATACATTCATGAAAAACATTTCTTAAGCTGCTGTTACGAATTAGTAGTATGTAAAAAGCCATTTTTAGGAGACAGGGTTGTAGAGGTTATTTTATTTTTCCAACATAAAGCAAATATACAGTTTATGTCAACGTATGTCTGGATTTGTGAACCTTTTCACTGCGTTCTACTGCTGTGGACCTCAGTTCATGGATCCCAAACTATTCATATATGTAAAACAAAAAACTTCAATAGCTGAACTTGTTTGCTACTTTTGTTGTATTTTTAAATACAGTCTGACAGGAACAATTTCATTTGTGTGGCAGGAATTCAGAGAATGATGACATAAGTTCATGTAATCACAATCTGAGCCCTACTTGCATCTGTTTGTGTCAGCCATCAGACAACGCAACACAGCGACCGTGCAAATTCAAAGTCATTTTATATGATATTCCTTTTCTCCTGTTCTTCATAACACACTGACTCACCTTCTGCTGCACATGGTGCCTGATTTATGGCTTCCTTTGTTGTTTTTTCCTGTTTATTTCAAACCTATGAGAAAAGAAAATCAAGTAATTAAAATGTGGATGTCACTAGTATTTACAAGTAAAACAATCAGTATTCATGTGTATTCCATATGATGAAAAAGTATATATTATATTGTTCTCTGTGTTCCTTTTCTGTTGCAGATTTTCAGACTAACCTTGTGTTAACTGTCTGAACAACAATAATGAAGGTGAGCACGCTGCATTTTGTCTCTCAGGAAACTGAGACTGCAAACCATCAAGTCTTTTTGGGTGTTAACTATTGTTGGTGGTGGTGCTTAACCCTAGTGTACTACAGTGTGTTCGTGAGGGTTGTAGGATATTAAATGTGACATAACTGGAGATGCATGATATACCTGAGGCTGATATATCATAGGCCTATAAGTAAGAAAAGAAGCAGAGGGAGGATGATAGAAGGGGATGAATGATGCCACAGGACTATTCATTGCCAGTTTATTGTAAAAAGTTTGCAGCAGTGGAGTCAAGGGCTTCAGAAAACCACTAATTATTCCAACAGCACAGAAACATTTTGTAGCCTATACATGCTTGTCAAAAGGAGATAAGGTCTAGTATTAAGTAGTCTGTATATTTAAAAATAAATATTTAAATCTAAGCTTATAATAAATTGATGTATTCTTTATTCTAGGAATGGTTGAAGGTTCCCTAAATATTGGTGTTGCATTAAGAAAAATACACTTGTTGATCAAACAATATATATTGTATTTACTGTCCTCGCTACATTTTTGCATTTGTGAAATTAATATTATTGGTTTGGTATCATCTGCAATAAACAGACAATTATTGGTTATTGCCCCTGAAATTCCATATTGGTGCATCCCTTGATAAACTGCTCTCTGAACTGTGTTTTTTCTGTTGTTTCATGATTCAGACTAAAGTTACACCAGAGTGTGTTCACGCAGAAGCCCATTACCAAAGCATGTTACATCACAGGCAGGCTAGGGTCTTATCATTTACTTGTATATTAATTGAGGGGTAAACATAAAAAAAAATGGCTACGTACAGTAGGAAAATATGTCAAAGATGAGAATTCAGTTCCCTCTCATGTTTAAAACATTATCAATCAATTGATGTGTGTGCAGATGCCTGGCGTGTGTCGGATGGCTGTGGTACTGGCCTTCATCCTGTCCACTGGAAACAGTTTTACTTTTGCGGATCCGTTTTCAGAAATTGTAAAACAAATCATAAACAAGTGAGTGAATTTGTTTCTATTTGTAGAAAGTCGAAAATTGTTGAGCATTCTTTTATTGTGGTTAAGTGAATACAGTTGATTAAACTTTGTCTTTAGTGTTAATTATGCTCAACATTATATCTGCTTAAAATCATGACGTAAGTATTGTTTCTGTGAGCATGTTAGCATGTTAATGTTAGCATTTAGCTGAAAGCAGAGTGCTCAACAGAGTTGACTGACAAATGTTCATCAGTGAAAAAACTAAACGTTAAAATCAAGCCCATCCATTAACCCATCTGTTTATTCTCCCACTATCCATATGTCTCCATCTCCACTCATCATTCTATCTATACTTATACTGTGACACAAGCGAACACTCTGTGTGTCTGTTTGCTTTGACAGGTACAGCATTGGCGGCCAGTTCAGTTTGGCCATAAACATCCCAGCAGACCTGGACCAGAACAAGCTTGAGAAGGTCTTTGATGCAAACCCCTCTGCCAGTGTGAAAAACACGATGTCAGAGGATAAAGTGTACGAAGGTCCCAACATGGTTGTAGCAAAATTTAAATCATTTGACCATTATACTGAACATGCAGAGGCACGCGTTCTGGACAAAATAAAACCTTTAGCTGACAAGAGTGAGGGTCATCTTCTGATCTTCTACTCTTACCTTTCTCCATGTGGTGCAAAGTGTACAAATCCAGGGAATAAGAACAATATCTTGAAGCAGATTGATGAGGTCATTCCCAAATGGAAGAAATTTGCCTTCGTGTTTACTAAAGTATTCGACAGGACCAGTCATGGTGAAGTCAGGATTCCTAAGGAGGAATCAGTTCAGGCCCTTAAACAGCTTGGAAAATCAAAATTTGCTGACAACATATTCCGTTGTTACAAACGAGATGGATTCCAATGCATCAAATGCATCAGCAAAGATGAGTCGATCATAGAGAAGTGTGTTGACAACAACTTATAAATTTGCTTCAGCCACAAAAGGGCCTGTGGTAGATTCGTCCTCCACAACAAACCTGCATCAAGTCTCACTGTTTTCCCCAGCCAATCAGCTCCTACCTGCTCCTCCTCCACACTGCTCCACCTGCTCCTTATTCCCTCATCAGCTCCTCAGTACATTTACCAGGCTCAGTCATTCACCCCTGCCAGTTTGGACATGTAAGAATGTTTTTGAACTGATTTATTAAAGCCCTCTTCTATCCAGCCTGTGTTGTCCTGCGTCAGCATCTGGGTCCTCCACTTGTCTGTCCCGTCCTCATCTGTGAAAACCAGTGAGCTTTCTCCTTTAAACTACCAGCTTATTACACACTAAGGACACAAACACACCTAAGATACTTATTTTTTGCAAACCACAGCAGAGCTTAAACTATTTTCATCACACACAGGTATTAAGGTAATGGTTCATGGTAACACTGACTGATTTCAGGTTGTTCGTGTTTCATGTTCTGAATCAGTTTGGTCGGCAGAGAAGAGACACTCACATTTTCAGGAGTTTCAGTCTGGCTTTAGTTTTAGAGTCATTTTCTGCCCCGTCCACATATCAAAACAAACTGAACCATGGGAAGTATGTGATTCAGAGTTTGAACAGCCACATGATAAAATGAGTAACGGTATTAAATGATCCGATATAAACAAAACAATTTAACAAATTAAAAAGAGAAACCTGGGATTTGGTGGACAGTGAAAAAGTGATTTATTTTACCCTAAGCTGTAACTGTAGCTCTGAGAATAAAGCATAACACCACACCACCATGTTACATAGAAGTCAAAGAATAATTTTACATTTACTTATAATTAGGGCTGTCAAAATCGACGCGTTAACGCAGATTAATCCATCATCATGATTAATCTGATTCAAAATTTTAACGCTATTCACCCGTCTGCAGCGCAGAGTGACTCAAAGTCCCTGAAATGTCTCTGGCAACGCATTTCGGACAGTTTGTCCAAGTAGATATATTCCCTTCTTTCTTGAGTCTGTTTGCTCATGCAAATTGAAACACGATTAATACAGATTAAAAATGAATGATATTTAATCATGATTAATCGAAATTAATCCACAGCAACTCTGTGATTAATGTGATTAAAGATTTTAATCGTTTGACAGAACTACTTATAAAATATTAAACCTGGATGTTATTAACCTCAGTATTTAAAGGACTTATGTCACTGTACTCAAAACCAAATCCTCTGAGTTTCTGTTCTTTCTGATTAAAGCTTGGCTCTGCTGCTGCCCTTTCAGCACGGGGGCAGAAGTAGGGGTCAGAATTTGCTGTCTGAAAGCACCTGAATGGCCACGAGATGCTGGCTGCAAGAAAACTGTGGCTCCGAACAACTGTAAATCCTGCTTTTGCTCTAGAAATACATATGATATTTTTCCACAGGAAGGCAGAGTCAGTATTTCGTTTCTTGTGCTGTCTGCACAGGCTACTGAGGAAATCATTTTTTCACTGAGAAGATATTAAGGCATTATTTAGAGCAGGTTTGCCCGGACTGAGAAGAGAAGGATCCTCTTCAGCTCCGCTCAGGTTTCACCATGCAACCATTTTTAGAGTTTACTTTGGAACTTTTTATTTTTTCAAAGCACATGTCTTTCAAATCCTTTTCAGAAAGACGAGGTTAGGGGTTACCTCTATAGTTTACAACAATGGTACTCAGACCTTGTCAGTAAAAAGTTCACCTATGAATTTTGCAGAACATCAGAATCCTGGAAGAATACCACCACTATCCCCACAACGTAAATCAGTGGCTATAAGTTGTCCATATCTTTACAAAACTTTTCTACATTCCAAAAGAGCACACAAACATACACACACATAAACATGGTACACAAAGCACATCACTACATTGCATTAATGTAGTCAGTGACGCAAGGTCTGATTAAGGATTAAGTTGCACTTTGGTCCAGATTCTGATCTTGGTCTGGACTTTGAGGAGAGAAGTTCAAGTCTGTAACAGCAGAAAACCTGTGAGAAATGTCACTTATGTATAAGCCCAAGTATAGTTTCTCATGAACATGTGGAGAGGTCAGATGAAAATAGGAAGACTGCGGTTTAACAGTGCGTCCACTAGTCATCCACCAAGCAGAAGTCTTGATCTAATCTTTACCTCTTCGTGACACAGGATGTAACTATTCATGGTGCGATCACAGCTACAGTTTGTTTCCACAGAGTTTTTGTTCGTTGGCAAAAAGGCTCATCCTCTTTGACATAAAGGCCACATCTGGTTTCACAGCCTTTTATGTCTTAATGTAAATCTTCAGGGATACAGGACAAAGAACAAAGCATTGTCTTGTACGTGAATGTGTTGACATGCTGACATTTTTGCTTGTAAAATGACAAAACTGATGAATGAATAAATAAAAAGGTCGCTGAATTATCTTCTGTCGATGGAGGAATAGTTGTAGTTCTGTCTTTGTGCAGCTGGTGGGTGATGTCTTAAGTTTTTCTGGAAAGGTATTATCTTGTGTTTTCCTCATTTCTATCCAGAAGACATATCTTCATTGATGTCTAAATCTTTTCAGACAACTACACTACATGTGGCTTTGGACATATTTTGTAAAAATCTGGAGATGAATCTAAAGTTATTACCTGCACCATGAACCCTGTAATCACAGTCTGATCTGTGTATAGAGAGTTTGTTGTCCAGTTTGCTTATATGTTGTATTGCTTAAACTTCTTAAAAACTAACTATACATTTGATAAATGAAAAATGAGAGTATCCTCGCTACTTTAAATCTAATGTAAAAATGTGCTGACAAGCTGAAACAGTGTGTAGTGCTCAGTGTTTTTTGTTGCTCTTAACCAACATGTGGTGATGTGCTCCTACATGTACAAGAGCTTATGCCCTAATTTCTTCTTTAATTTAAGCTTAGATTCATTTTTTTTTCTCCGTTTCTTAGTCAAGAAGAAAAGTGATAATGCATTATCTCGTCCTCTTTTTAACTTCTCAGATCATACTGAGATTATACTTCACATATTTTTCTAATCTTCCTCTTCCAACTTTTAAAAGACAAGTTCAAATAAGGGTTTAATGCCACTGTGAGGGTTTGGCCTTGGTTTCCCTGTCACTCCCCTCTGACTGTTCACTGCTGCAGCACCGTTCCTTCAAACACTGAGAAGAAACAGGAGGCATCTTCAGAGCACCATCAGATATCTTTCTCCACCAAAGCAGGTACATGCAATGAAATGTGCAAACTTCCACTCCTTACTGCAAAAGCTGCAGCTAATGATTAATTTCATTATTGATTAATCTGCTGGTGATTTTCTCAATTAATATTTTGGTCTATAAAATTTCAGAATCTCCTAAACAAGGAAAAAATAATTTCCTAAAGCCTGAAGGTTTCATTTTCAAATTGATTTTCTTAGCTAACAGTTAAAGACTTAAAGATAATTTAAAGTGTAAGACAACCAGAAGTAATAAATGCTCACGTTTCAGAAGTTGATACATCAAACATTTGGCATTTCTACATGAAGATTAAACAATTCATCGGTTGTTAAAACCATTGTCAGTTGTCTAATCGTTGGAGATGTCTCGTTTGTTAGTTATTTATCAGGATTTTGCCTGAACATTTTTAGAAATTAATAATTAAAAGATGAATGCCTATTTGTGTCATTCCTGTAAGTTGTTAGAACGAGGAGACCCTGCTGGCAACAGACCTTAAAGGTGAGTTATTTCATCATCATCTCAATAGATTTTCCCCAGGTACAAATATTTGAAATGTTATCTAACACTGTGTTAAAGAGGCTAAACACAGTCGACACCAGAAGCTGTCTTTAGAATTGACCTTTTAACTGTGTCATGTACTCAGTTTTACTCTTACTATGATCTAGTTTGTGACAACGCTGTGTGTTTAAACCACTCTTTTATGACGCCTCACCCGTGTGCAGATGGCTGGCCCGTGCTGGATGGCTGCCGTGCTCGCCGTCTTCCTGTCTGCTCAAATCGGTTTGGCTGCTGTGGACCAAAACTGGCTCACAAGTATTATAGAAGGCATCAAGAATGAGTGAGTCTTCAAAAGCTGTTGCTCTTTGTCTTTCTTGCTGACTCGACTGTATGACAACTGGGGCAGCTGTTATCTGTGTATCTTATATAACAAATTTCTCCCTACGATGATTCAAAATCAGTGTGAAATGGCAACTCCAGAAATACATAAAATACACACAGATTATACTGAATATGTATTTAAATATCCATTTCTTTGTGTGTTCTATACCTGTTTTCTGCAAAGCTTGATTTAGTCTGACAATTCAGCTGGATTCATACATTAATATAAAGTAACCTTCACATCCTCACTTGACCTATTTTAGATGATACAGACTCATCAGTGGTAACTCTCAGCTCAGCGTGCTGTCACTATGCTTTCTCTCAGGCCGGGGTAACACAGAGCCTTCAAAACAAAACATATTGAAGACTACACCTAATCTGTTCTTCTATTTCATCAATCCATTATAATTCTGAATTCATCATTAGTTCCATCTACAATTTACTGTATACATTCTATCACATGAATTCAGATTCTCATTTAAAATTCATGCAATGTTTTCCTTTGGCAGGTATGCACTCGGAGACAGCTTCAGTCTGGCAGCGAACGTCCCACAGAACCAAGACCCATATAATCTTCAGCAGGTCTTTCAGGATGACCCAGCAGACAAAGTGAAACAAACTGTTTCAGAGGGTCGAGTGTACCAGGGTACAAGGGTGGTGGCAGCAGCACAATCAGGGGCATTGTCACAGGTTCTGGAAAACATAGCACCCTTCATGAAAAGCAGTCAGGGTAATTTCCTCATCATCTACTCTCAAGAATCCCCATGTGGTGCAACATGCTCAATGAATGCAAACGAGAACGCTATCACTGACAAGATTAACAATGTCATTCAGAACTGGAGTGGTTACGCATTTGTGTTTTCTAAAGTGGTCGATGTTCCTGACGCAGACACATCTCAACTGGCAGAATCCTTCAAACGACTTCAGATTTCTAAATTTGGGCTTGACAACATTTTCCGTTGTTATGAACCTGGAGAAAATCCTTTTCAGTGCACCAGTTGCTTCTCAGATGGAGATGTTACACCCTCATGTGTTGCAAACAATGCTCCATCGACTGAAGAACAGGGCACAGGTGAGGAAATAAGTACACCGACAGGCACAGATACAGGTGAACAAATAGCATCCGTCGGCGAAATGCTTGAAAATTGGCAAGGAAGAGGTGGCAAGGTGAGGAGACAATGCAAACGTAGAGGAGGATGCAAGGGCAGAGGAGGCGGCAGGGGTGGAAAAGGGCGCAAACAAAGAAGAGGAGGCAAGGGTAGAAAATGGGGTAAACCCCGAGGAGGGCGCAGACGCAAAGGTAAAAGGGGGGGCAAGGGTAGAGGCAGACGTCAAACTGCAGTGATGCAGGTAAAATAGCTTTGTAAGAGCCTGAGAATCTGACCAGCTGTCCAATGAAGCTTACTGAGACAAAACAAGGCCTAATGCTGTTTAAAAATGCACTTGTTTCATTCTTCCCATTTTTTAAATACCTACATCTACACAACACCTGAATTTTGGCACTGATAGTGAAATGACACAATCACAGTCTGAAAAGAAAAAATACCCAATGTGATATTAATTGGTTTGTTAAATGTGCAAATTAGATCATTGGTATCTATGTTGTGAAGTTACAGCCAGTTGAACTCACCAGCCACAGTCACCTCAGTGCCTTTCTATCAGTCACAGAGAGATCTGATGGTTTATGCCATTTAGCTGGTGAGGAAACTTTGACTGAAGGTGAATAGTTACAATAACTTTACCTGCATTATTAAAGTGGGGCACGGAAGACAAAAGGAGGGTTAATGTAAATGAACCTCAGTATCCTTAGTAGTTGTACTCAATACTTCTGTAACGCACCAAATTGTCTGATCCGTTCTTTCTGATTAAAGCTTTGCTTCTGCATCCATTCTGCTCTGTCTGTGTGTCAATCATTTAGGAACTCCTACATTACAGCACCAGATATAACTGTGAGTGTGTTGTTAGTTTACTGGTAATGTAGAGTGAAGCATCAAGAGTATTGCTATGCTTAGTTGCAGTTCACTCCTACAGTCATTTTACATTGTGCAAATTAAACATATACACATTCATATATAAAACAGCATCTGCTTGCCTCCCCAACACATTTAAAATAGAGAGGACTTCTATGTATGGAATTCTATACATGAAACATCTATGGAACTACAGTTATTGACAAAAAGGAATTGACCTGTAAAGGCAGTCTCATATAAACAAGTGTGCATCTTCAAGTTAAATACTTTATGAGAGGAGTATATAGAGTTATGTGGTTTTGAAAGGTCTCTTAACTAATAACCGTTAAATGATATGAATATTTGACTGTGATAGAGCAGAAGAAGTAAAGTAGAAGTACCTCCAATCTGTACTTTAGTATATGACTTGAGTAAATGTACTTCATTACATTCTGCTAGTGACGTAGAAAATGTTCATAAATCACAATACAAAAACAGATATTGTAAAGACATTTCTTTTTAAAGTCTTTACTAAGTCTGTTCTTTAATCAAAATGTAGTTTTTATTTGTCTTTAAGAAATTCCAAAAATATTATTCATCATCAAATTGTTAAATAAAAATGTCATGCAATTGAATATTTATGTCCTTTTCATTCAAATTGAAATACAGCCTCGCCTTTTTAAACTCAGGTTAACAAATACCGTAACAGTAACTCATCTTTGGTGCTAAAAGAGCGATTTAATGGGAAACAACGTGAAAAATAAACGACTAATTAAGTTTCTGGCACAGGAAGACTACAACTCCCACAATTAAGCGCGTTACGCCGGACTTCACGTGATACGCTCCATCCGCGTCATGTGACCCCATTTGACAGGAAAACATGGCGGATGTGGAAGCGACGAAATCTCTGAGCGGACTGTTGAACGGAATCGCCCAAAGAGTTTATTACAACAACGCTGAAATCACAGAGGAGCTGCTGAAACACGAGTTATATCCCGAAGTGTCGCCGGAGGAGTTCAAGGCTTTACACGAGAAGATGAAAAACCTCCTGAAGGTAAGAAAACACCTTCATCCTGGATCCAACAAGCAGAAACATCAGCCACATCCTTCTCTGTTTCTGTCTGTGAAAACAGCCGGAAAACAATATTTTCATTTTTTGTAGACACATGTTAAATAAATGCATTTTATTAATTAATTTTATTAATTTAAACATGTGGCAACCGATTAAATTTACTTTACAGTTTCGACATTTAGCAGAAGCCAAAGTTCTACAAAATACTACACATCTAGCTTAATGTAGTAAATATGAGCTAAAAGCTCAGGTCTATAAATCCTGATTAAACTAGTCAATGTAAATGATGAGGAGTGAAACTTGTATCTCACCTGTTGTCAGCAGGGGGCAGCACTAACATACGTGCCTGTTATCACTGTGCTGTTCACAGTTCAGGTGCACTGTCACCTGCGCTGAGGTCAACCATAGAATAAGATTTACTTTCCTCTCATCCTTTATTTACTAGTTAAAGGGTCATTTTCAGGAAGGCAACAAAACATTGTCACAACAATAAACAAACAACATAAGCAGATAAAAAAATTCCACAGTATAAAGAGTGTACAGTTTACAGCATCCAATTAAAACGCCAGAGACCAAGAGTGAAATCAGTGAGATAATGTGCAGCGTGTTTATTGTACCTTCAATGTATTTGGGAACATATAAAACAACACAACGCACTACAACAGGACAATGACTGTGTTTTTTTCTGAACCGAAGCTGTTGAAAGAATTTAGTGCTGATACTCATGATAGTTATTTTTGGTATATATTTGTGTGGACAAAGTTTTGTTCGACAAAATGCATATGCAAAATAAAACAAGTAGCTGATGGACAACTCTGACTTGTGACTGAATTTTTATTTTCAGAGTAAATCCCGTATTGTTTGTGGGTATTAGTGTAGAGCTTTGTGGTGCACCTTAGCTGAACCTTCTCACCCTCTTGTCCTCCGTCCCTCAGTCTATCGCCACAGCAGACATGGACCATGCCCAGCTGGAGGCCTTCCTCACAGCCCAGACCAGGAGGCAGGGCAGCGGCGGGGTGACTGCCGAACAGGCCGCCGCCCTCTCTCGCTTCTGGAAGAGCCAGCGAGTCCGGGTGAGGGAGAGTTTGCTGGCTCAGAGCCGCTGGGAGCCCGGCCTCAGGGGCCTCTCGTGGAGGGTGGACCTCCAGACTGCAGCCAGCCGGGGGGATGCAGCCCACAGCGGCCCGGTCGCCCTGATGGAGCTGGAGCTGGGCAGAGCCGGACAGGTGAGACCGTCGTCCAGTGTTTCCTCTGACGCTCATTTGGTTTCACACAGTGCAATCACAGCCACCGCAGCATTTCGAGGGACAGTGCCTTGCTCAAGAGAACAGACAGACTGTAGCTGCAGGGATGTGTAGCTTTATGCTATTTAAATATCAGTAAACACTGTCGACGGCACAGGCGTGAATCGGTTTTAGGGAGCGAATCCAATGTGGCAGGAGGCCTGTCTCCGGATGTGACCGGATTACTGGTGTGTTTTAATAAGCCCCGGTCCCATGACGAGGCTAAATTTACTCAATCTGGGTCCTGGACTGAAAACAGTTTTCCCTCCCAGACAATAATAGAAATGAGACATCTCTACTGTTCATAATGGGACCTTACTTTCAATACCAAATCCATTTGAGCGGTAAACAAATCTCACCTTAAGTCAGGGTCATAAATTTGCATCTAACTAAGACTGAAATGAGCAGGTCGACCTGTTAGAGACTGTTTGGGTTGTTTGCCTTTATGTAAACAGTCTTTAGTCTTGAACGACAGTGTTTCCTGGTTCATCCATCAACAAAAGGCCAAACGTCAAGTTGCTATGTCTTCATGTTCCCGCTGCGCTAGTTTCTAATCAGCACACTGTTTCCCGTCAACCTGCAATCGAAATACCATCCCTCATTTATATTGATTATTTTGGCCTGTAAAGACACTCAGCTACATTATTTTGAGACTACCAGCTCTTGGCAGGTGAGTCCTTCAACTAACACCATGGACTGGTCTTTAAATGTGGCTCAGCTAATTCACAATAACATGCTGTTATCAGGCTCAAATAATCCTGTTTGTTCTCATCCAGCTAATTTGGTCATTTGAAAGCAGTTTAAGGATGGATTCGTTAATCCTGGATGAAGTTAACTTGAATAACACTGTGCTGTAGTAGAGTTCAAAGCATGATCAGCGTGACTGGCTGAGTGCTGAATATGTGATTGCAGTTACGTGAGTTAGGTGTGTTGCGAGCCCTCCCAGCATGCACTGGGGCAACAGATTCAAGGACTTGTTTTTTGGATGTTCCTGCATCGTTACTGGTGTCAGTTTGTTCTACATTGAGCTCCACGCTCTGATCACTGTTAAACAGTTCAACGTTGTGAGTGGATGTGGTCAGATTATGAGTGATGGTGCACGATTGGTGGAGGTTCTTCCAGGTGTGCAAGAGACTTTGAAGTAATGATCATAAACCTGCTATGAAAAGGAAGCTTTACTAAAATCTCTTAAAAAGCAGCTTCTGAGAGCTTCAAAGTTCTGCAGTTAATAATTTGGTTCAAAGTTTTAGTTTTCAAATTCCCATTTTAATGTCGAATGAAATGTCACGTGTTCATCTTTTTGCTCACAGTTTCTCAAACTAAGTTTAGTTTGATTCTGTTTTAATACAAACTTTTATACTGTGTTGTTTATTTTTATCATGTATCAGTATAAGCACCTCTTCATTATAAAGCTTCATTGTGATAATTACATCAACAGACCATAATGATTTCTCAAGAACCTGCGTGTTTTCAGCATGTTTAACACTCTTTTATTATAAATGTAAGAAAGCCATTTGTGTCTGAGAATCACTTCATGTCTGGGCTTCACAGGAAAACATCCAGCCAACTGTCAATAAGCTGCACTTCTGCTGGTCTGGGCTCAAAGATTTGTTGCTCTGACATTGTGAAGTGACATTGTGAAATGGAGCTGGAGCGTACAAACAAACTCAATATCATCTTATTTTTTAGATCCTTTTTCAGAGCCCATTCCTCCAGTTTGTGACAGAGGCTTTCTGTAAGTCTCTCACCCCAGTCAGGATAACTTTGAGGGTGGAGAAAGGCAAAGTGATGTGACTCCTGCTGTACTGATGTGGACACAGTGGACATAGTCTAAATGTATCAAGACAAAAGGCAAACATGGAGGAAGTTTTGATTTTCATTCATTCTCAAATGGGAAAGTAGAAATAAAGGCCTGGTTCTCTCTCACTGAGGTAAATAAAGTTATCCATTGTCTCCATTCTGACTATGGTTCTTGGTAACTTTGCACTTGCTGCTTCCATTGTAGAGTCAGGAAACATGGACGCTCTCCAAACTTTCCACATCAGCTTCCTTTATACATAAATACTTTCAACCCTGTTTCTGAGACCAACTATTGTAGCTAACGGTGAAATCTCGTTCAAGTTGGAATTTCATTAGACAGGAGAAATCAGAGAAAATGACATTTTCATTATTTGCTTTATAAAATGCTGTTGATGCTGTGTGCTGTGCTGTAAATGACTCTTTTTTACTATTTAACTGCTTCCATCCCCTTTGCTGCTGTACGTTGTGAATTTCCCCACTGTGGGACGAATAAAGGTTTATCTTATCTTAGATTATCCACTGTTGCCCGAGTGTGTGTGTGTGTGTGTGTGTGTGTGTGTGATCACCGGCAGACCTCCACCACAGGGTTCATGCACATCTTTTAAAATCCACACCCCAAATTTGCAACAAAGGCTTTCTATTAACAGTTTAACAGTTCAAATCCAAGGTAACTTTAGAAGCCTTCTTCCAGCGCCACAAAAGACTTCATACAACAATGGCCTGTTTTTCCTCATACTAACATGACTTCCTGCCGTCCTGCACAGGTTTAGCACAGAGGAAGAATGGTCTGAATTATCATGACATTACTGTCAGAAGAACCCGAAGAGATGTTTTCCACTTTCAAAACTGACTTAACTTTTAGCAGCATAAATGCATAAATACATTTGCAAATGTTGGATAGTAAAAGACAAAGAGTGATAAAGAACAAGATGAAAAGGTACAGATACATACCACAACACACTACAGTTCAGCTTAATCTAGTTAAAACATTTATCAAGAAAACATTCTTCGTTTGTCCCAAGTAGTCAACATTGGTTTTGGACTGTTGGCTGGACAAGACAAGCAATTTTAGGATGTTACTATTCCACTATTTCTTCCCTTTTTCTGACAATTCTACACTGAACAATTAATTGAGAAAAGAATCAATATATTGGAAATAATCGTTAATTATGTCTAAACAATGTATTGGAGTCCAAAACCAACTGATATAGATCAGTGAAAGGATGTTCAGGTGACACAATCTGCCAGTGTTTCCATGTCTTGGAGTCGTTCATGTCGCTCACCACCTGATTCAGCTGGTCAAACGCTGCCGTACAATGATGGGGTGGAGGAGACGCCTGTAGATTATTTAGGGAGGTAGGTGAGAGTGCAGCTTTTTAAAGTGTGACACCGGGAACGCCTCAGACTTCTCCACCCAAAAAGACAACATCGATAATGCAGCATGGAAAAAGTCAGTATTACTGGCTGTCTGCTACTTGAGCTTTTTGTCTATATTGGTTTGGGCGTCTTCTTCCTGTCATTTACAATTCTACACTTTCATTTATCAGATGCGTTTGTCCAAAGCAACGAACATCTGAGAGTAAATACAACACAAGCTGGGATCCAGTCAGGAGAAACAACCTGGATAAGAGTCATAAAGTTCGAGTGTGACAGGACCTCAGTCTTTAGTCTTCAGACTGAGAGCGACTCTGCAGATGGAACACAGTTTGTAAGTCGCTCCACCACCGGGGAACCACAGAGCAGGAGAGTCTGGCTCTCGACCTCGGGCCCCGTCGTGGTGGTCGTGTCAGGAGCCTTTCGTTGGCCGAGCGTAGCGAGCGGGAGGGAGAGTGAACGAGGGAGTTCAGGGAGGAGGGAGCTGCTTTCATTGAAGTTTTGTAGGTGAGATTTCTGAGCGGATTTATGGACATTCAAGTTCTTTGTACTCAGGTTGGACAAGTTTTGATGCAAATTGTGGGAATTGGGCAAAACACACACACACACACACACACACACACACACACACACACTCTTTTGACTGTTAAATTAGTTTGCTGAGGTGAAACACTGAGATTTTGTTTCGAAATGTCAAGTGCTTTACAAATAAAATTGATTATTATTATTATTAAACTGTGTATTAAGAGAGTATCTGAGCAGCCAATCACAGTGCTGCAACAAAAAGCCTGGAAGAACTATTTTTGTGTGCGTGATGTTGTTTCGCTCTGGACCAAAGTGTTGGACAAAACTAAACTGACACCATCAACAGAACCACTTCACTGTCAAAGCTAATAGCTGAAATCTGTTTCCTGAAACGCTCTGAATGTCTGTACTCGTGTTGATCGCGTGTCTTCCTTCTCCCTCTCAGGACTCGGAGTTCGTGTGTCTGGAGTTCGATGAAGCCAAAGTCAACCAGGTGCTGAAGAAGATGGCTGATATCCAGGAGAGCATCGACAGCATCGTTCACCGCACCTAAAACTTTTTTCCTCACACAGCAGAGAAGCAGCCAGGTGTGATTGTGACTGATGGACTCCGGCCGTCTCTTCCTGCAGTCAGGTGTTTTTCTTGGTTCCTCTGTTGAGTCGGTTTCATCTCGTTCAACAGAAGCATCACACAGAAATCGAAGATGTTCAGATCTGTGTGTGTCAGAATGGATCCAACATCTGTCTACAGGCCCAAATTGGACATATTGTAACATGTGATCATACACATACATTTAGGACATGCTCATATGTGATTCTGAAGGGTTTGACTTGTTGAAAAGTCTTTTTTAAATTTTAATCTTTCAAAGTGCTGGACTGTTTTCCTGTTGACTGATGAAGGTTCCTCTCTGACCATAGCGGCAAACGAATGCAGCTCTGCCCTTCTAGAGAGCGAAGATGAGACCATTGAAGAAAGAGTTGCACAGTCTGTGCATCGAAGTTTGGATTCTGCATCGAAGCAAAACAGAAACAAAAATCTTCTGCTCTGCAAAACTGCAGTTTAGTGTGGTGTGTTCAGACTGATCATCTAGACTGATTAAAGCTGGTCTGTTATTGGCATTAACCAACATTAAGCTCAGAGTGTCCTGGTTGTTTAAGAGCGTCCTGAGTTGTCAGGTAGATCTACAGATCACATGTGGTTCATCAGCACAGCTTTAATGAACCGTTTTAAAATTGAGTCATTACATTGCTCCAAAAATAAATTAAGCATGTAAAAATCTCTGTTCATAAAAATTTCATATTTAGAATTTTCTTCCATGAAAAAAAAAAAATCCCTTCATGCCTCACATTGGCTTCGATGTAACTCCACACCGTCGCCTTCATGTATGTGCAGATCTATGAATATGCCTCTGTCTCCACCCGGCTCACCTGCAGCTTCGACTCTGCTCATCAAACGCAACAAACTCATTCTGCACATTTGTTGGACACAGTCATCAGATGTAACACAATAAAAATGAAATTTACCGGTTGACCAACATGTCGCCTCGTCATGGCTGCATCTCCAGCGTGAATGGATTCAACAGCGTCGGCCTTCAATAGAAGTTTTGTGCTCTGGAAAATGTCGCCTGCAAACCCGAGTTCTCTCTGGAAGTTTGGTTCAGGTGTTTCCAGATCCTTTGGTAAAAACATGCAGACTCATCGTTTCTCCTTTTGCAGCTGAAAACAGAGCATGTCTCTGCCGTCATTTTTCAAATAGCTAAGAAACTTGTAAAATGCAGACACGTAGCGCCACCTGCAGGTTGACTGGATTCATTCTTTAGGTCTGTGACGTATGAAACCCTGAAGCTGTGGGTCATTGGTGGAAATGTTCAGCCATGTGGTTGATTGCTTGTTTCACTCATGAGATGTATTTTGGCATATGAAAAAACACCATGTGAACATAGTTAGTTAATATACAAACTCCTAAGTCAGGACAGTTTGAACCATAGAAACGTGGTTCAGGTCACAGTTCTGCTCTCAGGACAC
Source organism: Holacanthus passer (assembly GCA_025331565.1). Lineage (NCBI taxonomy): Eukaryota > Metazoa > Chordata > Actinopteri > Pomacanthidae > Holacanthus > Holacanthus passer. The sequence continues at coordinate 856,402 of JAFREQ010000093.1, read as the reverse complement.
GTTCATGTTCAGACATTATGTAATCTGATCTATAAAATGGTCTTACACACAGATTTGTGCCAATTAAGATTAAAAAACAATGTTGTGATTGAGTCCTTGACCTTGATTTGGTTTTTTATTCATGGTTTTCTTTTTCTGTTCTCTGCAGCGTCGAGACACAAAGATCGGCGTTATTGTGTGACAACCAGAAATATGACAATGATAAAATCGCTGGCTATAATGGCAGCAGAACGTGTCAGCACAGGCAGGGTGAAGCTTCAGGGTGCGGAGACGATCCTGTCTGTCCACTTCTTACAACGGCTCGTTGTAAATATTTCCTTATCTCTGTCCTAACTGCTTTGTAATAAACCTCAGGGCCAGAAGACTTTGAATTGTGTGTTGTTGCATCAAATCACATTCAGGCTGGTGATGATTCATAGATGGAAACAGACTCGCGCACCTTTGATGATAACGGAGTCTCCACACGGCACCAAACTTCACTTCATTTTCCTTCATTTATGACCTGAGTTATTTAGCTGCTAGCTTCAAAATAAACCGCTCAGGCTGTAGATGATAAGGTTTTTAATATTCAATGACGTGTTCAGTGATTAACACTGTGCTCAAGCTGATTCATGATTGACAACTTTGACTTACCTGTACATGGTGAAACACCTGAGCCCAGATGTGGAGACGTTCAGTGAAGACCATTCACTTTGTGTTGAACTGCAAAATCACTAAATCTATCATTGAAGATCTCACAGTTCAGTTCAGACTGTTCAAAGTTCCAGTGGGCGGGGCCACTGCGCGCGCAGCACCTGCAGGAGCCGCACACCTGAGCTGCACCTTTCTGCCTCTTTCCCACTCTGAACACGGGACGTGACTCTTCTGATCGCGTCGGAGGTTTTGAGGACTGATGAGGGGTCTCCCAGCTTTCACAGGGTCCAGGTGTGAGTGAGGAGCAGAGCGCCACCTGAAGGCTGAGGAAGGTGCAGCCTGTTGACCGACTTCACCTCACATCCAGGACGGAAAGAGCCGATGTGACAGGTTCGTTTGTCTCAGATCAGTCCGACTGTTTCTGCTTCATACGATATGATTTCATGTCGCTTATGAAATGAATAAGAGAAAAATCTACGGAGTTTGGTCGCTGACAAGATTTAAAGCTGTTTGAATTTGTGTCTGGACGCACCGCAGGGGCGGAGCTAGAGGGGGGGGGCAGAAATGTAGAATCACAAATAAACAAATACATCAATATTTACTTTAAAAGCCCGTAAATGAAGATATTTGAACTCATAAATATCTAAAGCTGCCATTAGAAATATTAGAAATGTTTTTTTGAATTCATGTCTCTTCTCTTTGAACATGAGCTTGTCACAGAAACGTCTTCATTTTGTCTCTTCAGGCGTCTCCTGGAAGTTTCAGAGTGACTTCATAGTGTCATTATTAGTAATGGTGAACAACTATAGAGAAATAAGATTCAAATAATTCCTCCTTGACTCTTATTTATTTAGTCGCAGACGTCTTTCAGAGCAGATCCTGGAGCCTGGACGACCTGTGTGAATGGACCAAGAGTCTGTTCATAATTGTCCGATAAAACCCTGTCGAAACCTGAACCTTAACCTCGGAGACGTCGTGGGAATATTTAATGAACACTGATGAAGTTGCAGTCAAAAAATCTGTAGTATATTTGTAAATATGATAAATGATTTACAAATCTCACAAAAGTCAATTACACAAATTTAATTCTGTGTATGTAGACTTGTCTGTCTGTTTGAAGCAGAAAAAAACATTTAAAAAAACATCCATTTCATTTGGATTGAAAAGGGGGAAGTAACAAGCAATGGAAAAGTCCTTCAGAAGAGACTTTCATAGTCCTCAACAATTAGCCTTATTATATCATGTGTTAAAATCTGAACCCTTTAGTGTGAACAGTTCAAACATTATTAGCCATCGAACTATGGATCTTTGATTGTAACACTCATCTTTATGCCAAAAAGGGGCCACGCCCCCTTTTTGAAGGCTTCATATCTCCGAAATTAGTGGAGATATTGGCCTAAAGTTTTGCACAGTAATTATTAGTTACAAGGGCATCAAAATAAAAAATTATGAAGCAAATCTGAGATGGCAGGTCGCGAGCCTTCTGGTGATTTGGCACGGAATTACCCAGGAACTATTTTGATTATTGTTCAAGTCATTTTTCTTGTAAAAACATTTCATGCTTAGAGATTTTCAGTTTTTCCTCTAACTGATCTGAATGTGTCTGTAACAGTCTGAGTGTGTCTGTGATAGTCTGAATGTGTCTGTAATAGTCTGAATGTGTCTGTGATAGTCTGAATGTGTCTGTAATAGTTTGAATGTGTCTGTAATAGTGTGAATGTGTCTGTAATAGTCTGAATGTGTCTGTAATAGTGTGAATGTGTCTGTAATAGTGTGAATGTGTCTGTAATAGTTTGAATGTGTCTGTAATAGTCTGAATGTGTCTGTAATAGTTTGAATGTGTCTGTAATAGTGTGAATGTGTCTGTAATAGTTTGAATGTGTCTATAATAGTTTGAATGTCTGTAATAGTCTGAATGTGTCTGTAATAGTGTGAATGTGTCTGTAATAGTTTGAATGTGTCTGTAATAGTGTGAATGTGTCTAATAGTCTGAATGTGTCTGTAATAGTGTGAATGTGTCTGTAACAGTGTGAATGTGTCTGTAATAGTCTGAATGTGTCTAATAGTCTGAATGTGTCTGTGATAGTCTGAATGTGTCTGTAACAGTCTGAATGTGTCTGTAACAGTCTGAATGTGTCTGTAATAGTTTGCAGGTTTGTTCTGTTGCTTGGAGCAAAGCAACATTGTGAAGGTGTCACTTTGGGCTCTGGATCATTGTGACCACATTTCTCACTGTTTTCAATAATCGATCGATCAATGGAGAAAAGAATCAGCAGATGAATCCAGAATGAAAAGAATCATTAGTTTCAGTCCTGAACAAAATAGTTGAAAATGAGCTCCAACAGGAAAAATGCTGCTTTTACATGAATGAGGAGGAAAAATCACCTGATGACAGAAGATGGAACAGAAGAACAGACACAGACACAGTTTGATACTTTGAGTCTATTTTCCTGATTATTCTTATTTATTTTTACTTTACTTGCATTTGTAACCAAGTATTTTCACAGTAGTATTGTAATACTTCCACTGAATTTTACTGAATGATTCTCAGTTTATAATTGTGCAAACAGAAAGTCATGAAGTCGGTTCTGTGCTTACGTTTAGCTTGTTCCCTAAATACTATCTGTGAAATAAAATAACCCCACAGACCATCTGAAGCCAGACGGTATTACAGCACAGAGCGGGGGAGAGTGGGGGGTGAATAGTGATCCAGCAGCGAACACACAAGCAATTAAAAAGGAATCAGTGAACAGGAACAATCAGGAAAGAATTTGTCCATTTTCTCTCATGAGATCTGACCAGTTACTGTAGAAAGTAGGTTTAGTGTTGGTTTCAGGCTGCTTCAAAAATGAGCTGACTCAAACTGTGTCAGAGAACTGGTTGATCATCAATGTGTCCAGATTTAAAATAAGCAGCTAATTTTCATTTTCTCCCACTTTTCACTGAACTTGCTGTTCTCCAAAGTGTTTCCTGTACTATCAAGATGACCTTGTTCACCACAGCCTACAGGGGTCAGTGTGTTTCAGCCAGACACATGACAAACTCTGATAGTGTCGGGACAAACAGTCTGAGTAAGAAACTAGCATGAGTCAGTTTGTTCCTTTTATGAATCCAGATATCCTTCAGTAAAACCAAACAACGACTGTGGTTAAGGTTGAATCACTCTGCAGATCAAGACGTGAGCTCACAGGACGTGTGATAAACTAAAAATTACCTTTCTGTGCACAAAGTTGTGGTTTATGTCAGGAGATTAAATTTGCCCTGAAGTGAACTTTTGTTGTCCCTTTGACATTTTGCATGCGTCGTTCTGCCGGTGGGATCAGTTCACATTAGCCATTTTAGTCTCAAGGCTTGTGAACTAAAGGTTTGGGGTTCATCATCTTCAGATCACATTACAATAGTCTTTCATAGTGTAAAGCCTAAAACAGCCCACACACCCTGTGACAGATGGTTCAGTTTGTTCTCAGTTGACGTGTCCTCGTGTTAAACTCCAGATGGCCCCAGAACCAAACACCTGGTTCCTCATGGACTCCGTCTCCACCCGGCAGGTCACCTGTACGAGACCGGAACGGGTCTGGGTCTCCATACGACACAACTGACCAAACATCTCCACACCAGTCACAGGTAACATGTGAGCGACATTTGATGGCAACGTGTCCTGATGTAAATGTGTTTGTAAAAGCTGATTGAGAAATATTAGAAACACTGTTCAACAGGGACACAAACCATAAAGTGGAATCAACACATCTTAAAACAGAAACTGAACATTGTAAGTGGAGGTTTTACTGCAGGACTGTTCCTTCCAGCTGATGTTTATCAGATTGCTGTAACAGTTATGCAAGTCTATCCAGAATGACCTCTGATCAGGATTCTTTCATAGGAGAGAGGCAACTATTGGATTAAAAACTGGACTGAAGCCAACTCTCTATGTTTCCTTAACTAGTTACTGGAAGCACCACGGACGCCTCGAGTACGTCTGAACCAGGAGAACATAAGAATCAAAACTGCATGATTAAAAGGTTTTTGAATGTTTGTGACCAATAACCTACCTGTCAAACTCACTTTCCAGTGCCCTGGTAAAAAGAAGCCAGACTGTATTTGTGTTTTCAGCTTAGTGAAAATGGATAAACAGTTCTTTTATCGTATTTAAACAAATGGGTATGAAACTTTACTAACAGTAACAGTGACATCAAGTGGTTTATCTGGTAACTGTAAATTCTACATGTATTTAAGTAAAACTAGCTGACGACTCGTTTTGCTGCCATCATCAACCTCATGTTGAAAAAACGAGCTTGTTAACGTGTGTGTGCTCCTCTGTGTGTTCAGTCAGTACAATGACAAAGACTGCTGGCAGCAAACTGGTGTCATGTGAGCAGCTCAATTGGAAACGTGTGATTCCTGTCTGTCGTTGTTGAAGAAAGGAGGAGGGAGTGAGGAGGGATGACGAGAAACTGTTCACGGGCCTGTTCTTGCAGGATTAGAGGTTGAAAAAAAATGCGGCCTTGTTTTCAGCCGGTTTGAGCTCTGAAACCAAACGGAGGGAAATCAGACTTGAACTGCTGGACCAGATTCTTCCAGTCTTAGTCTTGCTGAAGGCTTCAGGGTCATCCGAGCTGTCTCTATGTTTCCAAATGTCCCTTTATACTTTGGTTTTGTTGTAAGTTGGCTGAGGATATGATACTGTAGATTTTAGCCTGTTTCTTGTTGATTTTCAGTGATTTTCTTTGTTGTCCTTCGTGTAGATGCAGAGGAGAAGCAACATGCCTGTGGCCCGCAGAAAGATGAGCATGCTCTGCATTATGATGATGCTCAACATCTTCATCTGCGTTCTGATGGGCGTGACGTGGAACCTCGCGCATAAACCAAGTGGCCAGAAGCAGACAGTGGTTCAAATCCCATCTGAGAAGTTTTGGCAGCCACAGGAACCGAGCAAATCTTTCTGGAACAGGGAGCAGCAGCTCCTGGACTTCATTTACAGCCCCATTGCCAACATGGTGATCTCCGATGACTCTCTCATCAAGCTGCCGGATTGGCTGAATGACACTGGGCCCCTCAACCCCTGTGAACCAGACTACAGAGTCCCCAGACAAATCTTGGACTACAACACCCTGCCGCAGCGCTTCCAGGATTTTCTTTTGTACATGCGCTGCAGGACATACCCCGTGCTGATGAATCAGCCAGATATTTGTGATGAAAAACCCTTCCTGCTGCTGGTGGTCAAGTCCCTCGTCCCACATTTTGACCGGCGGCAGGCCATTCGTGAAACATGGGGACGTGCCGGCACCTTCGCCAATCGGACTGTGGCAACGGTGTTCCTGCTAGGCAACGCTTCGCCGGTGGACCACTTCCCAGACTTGCAGAAGATGCTGGGCTACGAGGCAAAGCTTCACAAAGACATCCTCCAATGGGACCATAGGGACACCTTCTTCAACCTCACCTTGAAGGAGATCCTCTTCCTAGAGTGGTTCAGCCAAAATTGTCCCCATGCCCAGTACATCCTCAAGGGCGATGATGACGTCTTCGTCAACACCTTACGAATTATTGACTTCCTCGAAGGCCTGCCCAAGAACAAGATCAAGGATTTGTTCGTAGGTGATGTTATCACTAACGCCAGTCCACACCGAAGCCGGAAGCTCAAGTACTTTATCCCAGAGAGTGTGTTTGTAGGGCCGTACCCGCCCTACGCGGGAGGTGGAGGATATCTGTACTCTGGGGACTTAGCGCTAAGACTTTGCAACGCATCTCGGCAGGTAGTCTTGTATCCCATTGACGACGTCTACACAGGGATGTGTCTGAAAAAGCTGGGCCTGGTTCCTGAGAAGCACAGCGGCTTCAGGACTTTTGACATTGAGGAGAAGCACAGGAACAACCCCTGTATCTACAGGAGCCTGATGCTGGTTCACAACCGGACGCCACAGGAGACGTTGATGATCTGGCCGTGGATCATCCATCCTGAGCTTGACTGTCAGTGAACGCCTGCATTCATCCTCAGTGTTGAGTTTGTTAAAAAAAAAAAAACACCTTTTAATTATGTTAAATCCTCACGTCCAAGCAAAACCTTTGCATCACTATTTTTAAGTCATTGAAATAATTCATGAAGCATTTCCTGGTCGACTATATGTGTTTTGTTTTCTTTTCCACAAGCTGCATATAAAAGAAAGCATTTGATGAATGAATCTTCTGCATAAAGAGCAAATATTGTCCCTCACTAATGCTAACGTCAACACACTAGCACGAGCAAATTACACATCTGAAGTTCCACATTCTTTCATTCATGCGAACTGTACACAAACAAATGTGAGAGTTGCCATGTAAACGTTCTGCCATGTCAGCAGGCTGATGTTAGGACGTAAAACCTCGACCACGTCAAGATGAAAAGATTCCCATGTTTTTCCCGTTTTATTCAGCTTTGTACTTTTACTCAACTACATCTCAGAGTCAAATATTGTATTTTATATACTCAACTACATTTGTCTGACAGCTTTAGTTGCTCCTCAGATTACAATTTTTCATATCCTTCTTGTCCACTCAGCTGGAAAATGCATCGACACAAAGCTGAAAACAGGCTGTTTGTCTGATGAAGCTTTGTGGAGATACGTGGTTCTCACAGGACGACCAGGCTACAAACACATGATGATCTTCTACAATCTGATGCTCGTTGCTGGAGATGAAAGCGGCCAGTAGTTCATCCATTGACAGAGCAAAAAAAAAATCAGCTTCATCATGTGCATATGAATTTCACTGCTGCATATTTCTTTCAGGACTAATGTGAGATGAGTTCAACCTTTATTGATATGAAGTGAAAGAATAGAAAGAAAAGCAGGAACTCAACAAGAGAAATTAAAGTCAAGCAGAAAACATACAACTAAGAGTAATATGAAACATCTTCTAGCAAACAGCATACAATCATATCTAATATGATCCAGTTATGATCCTCAATGTTGTGTCTGTATTAATATATATATGATATAGTACATAACATAATACAACAGTAAAATATAGATAGCAGTATAACAATAATATAAAATGTGTCATAAATTTGTTATAATATGTGTATTTGAAGTTCACAGCTGAGTCGGGAGACCGGAGGAAACAGGTAAAGCTGTAGCTGTAATTCAACATTATTGACAATGAGTTTTTACTACAGTCAAATGAAAACTGCAGTTTGTAAACCTTTAACTATTTTTGCATCAAACACAAAAACCTGTGTGAAACCTTTGATCCCGAGTTACAGAACAGACTCAATGATCTGCCCAGAACCAAAGAACACACACACACACACACACACGCTGTGATAAAAAACATTTTTTCTTTCCTGAATCAAATTTTACATCCAAACTGTGATGCTTCTGCTTCATTCTGTATATTTGATTAATTTATTTTAATCAATAAATTGAGTCTCGTCCTCTTTTCTGTTTGTTGACATTGTTTTGGTCTGAATTTTGTCCTGTTAGTAAAAATTGAAGATATCTCTCATTTCACCTTCATTTGTATTGTTTGAATTATCATTATTATTATTAACACATTTCTACATTAGCAGTCGACATAATAATTAGACAAACAAAGATAATATTATGGTCTAACAACCGACAGCTTCTTCCTTCTGTAAGAGACAGACGGTGAAAATAGTTACTGACACTTTATCTGAAATAAAAACTGCTGCAAACTGTCAACTGAGCCTTTACCTGAATGTAAAGTACAACAGGGACCTCTGGTGGACAAGTCTGACATTAACATCCTCAATCAGCTCAGTGATGAATTTCACCTGTTCAGACAGGAAAGGAAAACAGCAGTTTAACTGAAGCTGTGAAGTTCAGCTCGACTTCATTCACTCACATTTCTCAGTGGTTTAACAGACAAAGATTTGGTGGGAAAAAATGCCACAAAGGATCAGCTTTAACTTTAAAAGTCTCATATTTCTGCTGATGTTTGTTCTATTTTGGAAACGGTGTGACTCTCAGGTGAGTTGTTGGCCTCAGCTCATTTTGTGGCAAAGCTTTAAAAAACACGGTGAAATGTAATTCTGTGTGTTGCTGTTTTGTGTTTGTAGGTGAACAGAGAAGAAGCCAACAAGCCTCCAGGTGAGACTGAAAATCTATTTCTTGGGATTTTAAATGTGAATGTTGGTCTGTACTTTTCTTTGTGCATTTGAAAATCAGCCTCTGGATTATGAGCTGACCTGTAAAGGTTCATAAACAGACAGTTGTCTCCCATGGAAATAAAATCGGTTATATTTTTAGAAAAGCCTAGAAAAAACCTTTTTGTATATTTCAATGTTCAGTATATAAATACAGAATATAACCAGCCTGTTTAAAAGAGGCTTTTAAACACCTTCTTATTAAATATGATGTTTTAAATGGTCAGAAAAACAAACAAACAAACAATTGGCAGAAATGGGAAAGAGATTGTTCAGTAAGCAGCCTTCATACTTGCTTTTCCAAAGAGTTTTAAAACCAGTCCCTGTAGGTTGATTGATAAACTCAAGTCTTCACACTGACTTTCATTCTGTGCTGAAGTGAAACCAGTGGCTGCCTGGAGGGTTGGACATGAACCTGAACATTAGAGATAGAATACGCACCACATGTATTGGTGATGAGCTGAAAGCTGTAAACTCTGCTGGTACGATTCTGTGACGTCGGCCTGTTTCCTCCTCAGACGGACATGGAGGTGACGACGGCGCCTTCTTCGCCCTGCGGAGCTGCCACCAGCTGCTGCACGGCGACGCCGGAGAGTTTTTCTCGCCGGACTACCTGTGCTCCAACCCGCCTCTGTGGTGCAACTGGACCATCCAGGTGGATCCTGGGAAGAGGATCCATCTCCATCTGGAGGACCTGACCCCTGATGACACCTGCCGCCTCAAACAGGACCAGGTCCACGTGGATGAGCCCGCTGGACATTTCAGGGGTCACAAGGTCCTGCAGAAGTGCTGGCGAGAGGCCAAGTACGCCTCGTCCTCCGACACTCTGTATGTGGTACTGCTGATCGGGGGCCGGCCCAGCCCGCCCTACAGGGGCTTCTCCGGCCGCTACCAGGCCTTTGGACCGCCGGTGATTTACAACCCACAGCAGGGCCTCACAGAGACAAACAGGAAGTCAGAACCATCTCTTGGATTCATGGACAGTGAATTCGGCCCGCTGATGGATGGCGAACACATGGACTCAGATTTGCAGCAGCTTCCCTCACCAGGAAATTCTGATCTCATGTACGATTATTATGATCAAGCTTCATCCGTGACGGCTGAGCTGAACTGGGAGGACACAGACCCTGAGGTGAGAATCAAACCCTCATCTCTAGCAATGCTAATCCCCTGATCCACTGACTAAGGTCAAGTGTTGTTGTAGCTGCGAGCTGTTAAAGCTGCACAATGACAGTGACAAACACACAGAGAATTGACTGTACGCGTCCTCTCAGCTCTGTGGAGCCTTTTAGCATCTTTCAGCTCGTTGTTTTGGTTCACTTTCTGCCCTCTCTTCAGCCTTGCTCCCAGGAAACTGAGAGCTGCGAGCTTACAACAGACAGTACCTGTGCAGTCAAGTCAAAACAATGAGTTAAAAGAGGCTAAAGGGCTCTGCAGAGCTGCAGAGTTGTGGATCTCTGTGGAGTCGTCACTGCCTCATTACACATCGTCATCTGAGCCATTTGTTGAGACAAGTACATGATGATGACAAACTCTAACAGTAACATGAGAAGAGAGGACTTATGAAGTCAACAGACTCAGTAATGTCAGACCAGACCAGGCAGGACTGGAGCAGCAAAACTCCTGAATTCAACCAAAGTCTCTTTTACTAATTGTGAATTCAACTTTTAATTTGAAAGAGGAAGAGAGGGTTATTTCTTCTTTCAAAACAGTCTCAGGCTCATTGTTTCTGTTTTATACATTAAGCCACATTTTTAAACTCAGACTTTTATGTTCCTCTGATTAAAAGTCGGACTCTCGTCAGCAAAGTAATAAGTTTCATGAACATTACTCTGATGTGATAATCCTGCAGATCAGAGTCCCTCCAAGTCAATGGGGACAAAACACTGTCAAACTTAATGAAGTTGCAGCAAATGTTTTTTTCTGGGACCTGATTTTCACCTGGATTTTTAGATTATTGACTTTGTTTGTGTTATGTTTCTATGTTGGTAAAAACCAGAAAGTATTTTGAATCTCTTCCATTTTCTATCTTCACTCAGGTGGATGAAATCCTCCATCCAGCCTCGGAGAACTACAGCCACGTGTACCCGTTCACAGCCGCGCCCACAGCGCCAGCATCCACACCGGGGACCTCTCGATCAGGAAGAGGTGCTGCTCAAACTCCTTCGGGCCCGTCCAACTCGGCCGTCCGTCCTGCTTCTCCACAGCAGCGACGTGTCGGTCAGAACCACGAACTCCAACCCACCACGAGCAGCCCGACGGCAATACGGAGGAACGTGGAGGAAAGTTCAGGTCAGAGGTCAGAGGAGGACGAGTCTGCTGATGGTGAGAACAGGACGGAGGTCGACGAGGTCAGCGAGTCCTCAGACCAGCTTCCTCCCCCTTCTGAGGGACCAGAACCAGAGAAGGCTGAGCAGACTCATCCTCACCCACACATGGTGGAGCAGCTGTCGGACCACCGAGGGAACCGTGAGTCCGTTTCTGCTTGACTACATGTTCTGTGTGTGACGGACTGAAGCCTGAGCCGTCTTTTCACCGAGGGAAACAAATCGGTTCATCGTAGTTCAAACTGGGCACTGAATCATCCAGATTCATTTATGTCTTTAATCTGTTTGACTGTGTGTTTCTCCTGTAGTCAACATCAGAAATCACTCTGAAGCTCCACATCTTCCCGGCGGTGAGTGTCGGACTGATAGTAAACAACTTCACAAGAATCTTAACGCGACAAATGTCCCATCCATTCTGAGACGGCATTAGTCACTTTTCAATCTGTGCTGGAAACAATGTACATGTGTTAAACTGACAAATCTATGGTCTCTAAATTAGATTTTTCTAATGTTGGGATTGAATTGGACTAGTATTTTGGCGTCACAGTCATGACTTCCTGACAGATCACCTGTTTGAAGTGGCTGTTGAGGTGAATCTCAGTCAGGATTTGGACGGGTCCTGGGACGACCTGGCCAGGTCACTGCTGCTGTCAGTAAAGGCTTTGGTATGTTGATGAAAACATCAAAGGTTCCATGTGGAGTGTGTCGACTGGTCGGTAGGATTATTGTGAAGTTGTTGTGTTTCTGTAGATCAGTGAGCAGCTGGAGGTTCTGCACACGCCGCTGTCCATGTCTTCCAAAAGAATAAAAAGGTTTGTACACGACAAGCTCACAAAACTGCTGAAATACGAGCTGTGGTGTAAGTTTGTGTTTGAATAGAGCTGAAGTTAAAGTTTGCTAAAACGGGTTATTTCCTGCATGTTTCCTCTGTTATGAGTGATGCATCCTGGTCACGTGTGCAGGTTGAATGCAGGAGTGCTGTACATCCTCTGGCTGCAGACTGGACAGGGGCCCGGGGGCCCGCAGGTCCACAGGGCCGTCCACTCCGCCCTGCAGGGCCTCATCGCCACGGACATCAGCGCGAGAGGAAGCCACAGGGAAGCTGTCATCACCTCTGTGTCGACGGCAGGTACGGCAGAGCTCAAACCTCCAGCAGGAAGCAGAGTGGAAACGTTGCTGTTGTAGAGTTTGATTCACACTGTCGACATGAATGTGGTCACACATACTGCAGCCGTGTCCCATTTCAAATCCACAACACTGAACACATAACAGGTTTATAAGGCTCAGTTATTTTATTCATGAAATCACAAGTTTGTGTCTGAGGGATTTAGAATCTAGATATAAGGAGCTCAACATAAACTGTATCAGGAAATGTGAGATTCCCTCTGAACTGTGCTGAACACAGCTGTAGGGTCTGCGGGGTCTGCAGGGTCCCCCAAAGAAATCCTTCAACTTCTAAAGTTTAATAATGTTCATGTGACGATGTGTGTGGTCTTATATGATCCCACTAAATCATTAACAAACTAACAGTACAAACGGTGTTATCAACTCTCTCTGTCCGTGTGTGTGAGTCAGATGTAAACGAGTGTGGGACCCAGCTGGTGCTGTGTGATGTGAATGCAGACTGTGTGAACCGGTTCGGCTCGTACTCGTGCCGCTGCAGGCCGGGCTTCCAGGACGAGTCCCGGCTGGGATCCGGAGGAACTGTCTGTGTAGATGTGACGGCTGCAGGTGCACATGACTCTCTGACTCCACATGTTTAATCCAACTCTCTGCCACTCTGCTTTAAACCAGCGAGTCCAGAGGTGAAGAGCTGCTCACCTCCTGTTTGTGTGCAGGTTGCAGCTCAGGCCTGTCGGCCGAGACCAAAGGCGTCTACGTGCTCTTCTTCCTGCTCAGCTCCCTCGTCCTGATGCTGCTGGTGGCGGCCGGCCTGCTGTACCACCGCCGCCACCGGGGGGCGTTCCTGGTTCGCTGCCGCAGCAGCAGCGGCGTCTCTCCTCCTGACCCCAACAACAACCGCCGTCATCACGATGACGGTCCCGCTGACCCTGACCTGCCCCCCCCGCCCCCGCCCGCCCGCGGCTTCAGGGAGGGCTGGCCCCAGGCGAAGGATCGCTGCCCGGCCGTCGACCTGCCGCTGCTGCACTTCAGCCCGCTGCTGCCGCCGGACGACTACATGGAGCCACAGGAGGGCGGCAAGAAGTGAACAGACGGACGACCTGGAGCCGTGACCCTCCACAGTATCTGATCCATTCTAATCGGTTTTCTTTTAGTTTCTTTCTGACACTGTTGTTCTCTGTTTGAATTAAAGTCACAGTAAACAGCAGTTCATTGTGTCTTATTTGTCCTTTATTACATAGACATCATAACCATCATTAACCCAGAGATGAATAACATGGCTCCTCTGTTCTAATGTGAAAATCATATCCCAGATCGACCGAGGAAGCCGAGACACTGGGTGACTCTCTGGCTCAAGGACACTCCAGCAGGACACACGGCTCGGACCTGTGACCTCTCAGCTTCGAACCGGCCACCCTGCGTCTCGGTGTGTGGGGAGTGAAGTGTAGTCTGCGCCGGCCCACCTAGTCCAAACCACTTTAATAGGCTTACAGCGGCTAATCCCGGCCGCCGTGCCGTCACATGGGGAGTCTGCTGACCCGACTCCGCTTCATGACCGGGTGCCTGTTCCTTCAGCCCGTCTCTGCTGAAAGACAAGGCTTTTCTTCTGCTGGACCCATTTTCATCAGATGGACACAAACGAGTTCGGTGATGATCATGTTGCTGCTGGATGTGGAGTATTTTTATCTTAAGGTCATGTTACTTTCATTAAGGAAAGGATCAGAATCCTTCCATCATCACCATCGTTGTCCAACACATTTCAGCCCAATCTGCTTTATTTTATAAAGCAGAGATGAAAACAAAATGTCCTTCAAATCGAATAAATCAAAATCAATAGTCTAAAAATAAAATCAGTGGGCAGCTGTCCACAGCATGATGAGGTGGAGGTGGCGGTGTTAGTGGTCGGGGTCCACGCTCCACCCTCCACGCTCAGCTTCCTCCCTCTGCTGGCAGCCTGAGGTCGAGGAGGCCGCTCCTCCTCCGTCTCTCCCCATCCATCAAGCCACGCTGAGCTTCACCTGCCGGGCAGCATCCTCCACCCATAATCCCCTGCTCCCCCCGGCTCTTCTCATGGTAGTCATTTAACTATGAAGGTGTGGGTGTGTGGAGTCGGCTTCACCTGCAGAATCCTGTCTTTGATAATGTTTTCTTTTCTGCCATTCATGCCGATTTTGTTTTGCTGACATTTGTTCACTGTTTCAACATCTGCTGAAACTGCTGGAAAGACGTGGCACTCGGACGATCTGCAGAACGAAACACAAACTTCATCACCAAAGAGTTTTTCACCAAATCACGGTGAAGAAGCCTGAAGGCCTCAGTATGCTCAAAAAACCCACTGGCTTCAGTGTTTCTAAATCATTCAGGCTGATATGATCTGACTGCAAAAACAAAATGAGGCAGAAGTTGTTGAAAGTTTAAACCTGACAAACTATTTTCTGTTTTGTAAACTCAAAAAATGTTCAGATGCTGTTAGAAAATGATAAACACTGCATTTGAAGCACAGTGAGACCTTAACTACTGTTACATCACATTTTACTGTGGATATTCAAGCTCCCCAGAGGATGAGTCCTCATCATTTGCTCCCCCTTGATCTTTCATCTTGTGTCACCATCAGGCCAAAACTTTCCCCACAAGGTGTCTCATAATCTAAAAGGCAGATTAAGTTTGACGATCACGGTCAAACTCTCAAGAGGAGGATCCCTTCAGCGATCAGTCCAACGCTCTCTCCTCGTGTCGTGTGATGGACACTGCAGCCTCCAGACGTTGAGGATTCAGATTGTTCAAACTAACGACCTGATGGTTGTTGTGAATCACCTTCGGTCTTTCTTTGTCCCGCTCAGAGGCGGCGGCAGCGTGGGTGGTCGACAGGTCGGCCACTGTGATCCAGATGAAACCAACAGAATATGAAGTCGTTCAAATGAGCTCAGCTTTAAACATCATAGTTCAGATGCTTTGACTGTGATACACTTTTATTTGATTGAGCATTTTAATGTGTAAAAGTGAAAGAAAGTTATATGAATTTTCACAGACAGTATATTTTCCTGTGTGTGTGTGTGTGTGTGTTCTGACAAACAGCTGAGGAACGCTGACCTTGCATCTCCCATCAGGATGAGCTGGTCAGTAATCCCATCAGTGTTTAATAACCTGATCCCAGTGTTACAGGCTTCATTATATCAGAGGAATCAGGCTCCGCTTTTTCTTCTCATGGCACGCCGTGTTGGAATTGGCTCCCCGGCAATTTATTTTTCTATTAGCCGATCTGTGTGAAGTGTGATTGGGCGTTGAGCCGCAGGTCGGCGGAGGAGCTGCTCGGCCTGATAAGAGGACGGATCCCGCTCGGCGCAGCGTCTCTCTGGGTGAAGATATGAAGCAGGAGACTGACCAGACGACCTGGACCCGGCGCAAAACTGTGGACTCATCCTTTGATTGTCGGTTATAATTGAAGTGTTATAAGATACGGTCCCTCATTTTTGTTGAAATACCTGGTGCTAAAATAAAAACTGGGATTAAAACAAACACATTCAAGCAGGTGTTGCGCTGTAACAAAAACTGTATCAAATAACTCGTCAACTTTCTGCATTGACAGAGTTTTAACTGGTTCTAAAAGACTGTGGTGAGCAGCAGTGTCATTTAAGTATATTTTGAGTACAATTTTGAGGTACTTGTACTTCTATTCCATACTTATATAGTTACTAGTTACTTTCATTTCATATACAAAATTCACCTCTAAACTATGATGCATTATCAAAGATGAAATGTCAACATACCCACAGGTTCAGGCTGGACTCATCGTATAAAGGTGGTAAAGGTGCAACAAAACTAACGAACAAAAAGATCTCACTCACTTGCCGATCGTGTAGAGTCACCATCACGGTGGTTGAACCAGCCATGTTGTTCTTTACCTGTCCACCAGATGCCCTCAGACTTTCCTCCTTCCAGTCCAGACCCTGTCGCTCTCGTCTGCACTGTGATCACCTCATTGCTCTCACCTGTGCTTCCCCGTCCATCTGCCCACCTGCACCTCATTCCCTCATCAGCCACTCTCCAAATGCACCGACCAGATCCTTTGTTCCTCCGACCGATCGTCCCAGCTGGAACATTGCTTTCTTGTATTTTTTTTGCTTTTGATTTCTGTAACCTGAACCTTAACACGCACCTGTCTCCACCTGTAAAGCCTTCTGCTTCAATAAATCACTGAAACCATCCTGCCTGCACCGGGTCCTCTCCTGTTGCCTCCCCTCCCTCACCAATGTGACAAAGTCTGTCTTAAGACAACAGACAGACCCGTGTCCCCTCCTGGTCCTACTGGACATTGAGAGATCTAGTTGTTGTCCGTTGATTTACAGAAGGCACAGATTGAACACAGAGTGTTCAGTGAGGGGGGGGAATTTTCTTCAGAGCCGTTATTACAAAGTGAAAATGTGACAAACCCAAAGACCAACTGAAACATCTCCAACAGCCAACATGTCCTCTGTGTTTGACTGGAGGTGGAGGACACTGGTGTGGACATACAGATGGTCATCATGAATACATTACACATATAATCTCACATTTAGTAAAGTCAGTTTAATGGTGAGAAACAGTCTCACGAAGGACTTTTCACTCCTTGTTCCTGATGTCAAACAAAAAAACAAATTGCCCCATTAAAGTGAAAATAATGAAACTACAAAACAAGAAGACAAACTGGGAAAACAGTGCTTGTGTTTTTCAAAGCTGGCAGCCTGAAATACATCTAAATCACCTGGAATATGAATCAGTGACATGAAGAGTCTGCGAGCTGGTTTTTGGTTTCGTCACAGTTACAGAGACAAAAGACTGAGCTCAGGTCCAACCACGGCGCAGGAACAGTGATCTCATTCAGCTCTGCAGGCGTCCTACTCTTCATCACATGAAGCATCGCTCAGAGCCAGAGCTGCTGTGAGGAGGATTATCCTACAGGGGGCAGTGCGTGGCCTCCGCCTCGCTCCCCGTCTCCTCGGGCTGTAATCATTCGTCAGGCATAATAAGAGAAGCATTTATAGTCATATCCCTGTAATAAAGGAGGTGTCTCTTTGTCCTATTTCATTCAACACATTGTCACAACCCAGAGCCTTAATCCTGCAAACTGACGGACAGTTGCATCCTGGGAAAAGAGCCGCATGCCATTGTTTGAGTGAGTCAAATCTGTTAAACCCTAATTCTTTTGTGGGCATTTGCATACTCGGAAGCGTTCTTTTACCGAAGGGCCAAATCCTCCTTGTGTGTGTGAGACGCGAGGCATTTTTAGTATCATTTGTGAAGTATCTACATGCACTATTAGCGCCGCATAATACCCACATATAATACGCCGGCATAATCTCGCAGATAAGAAGGGTTTTTCTAAAGTGTAGCATTACGTCGGGATGAAACGCCGCAATTTCAAGCAGATTCAAACGGGCTCAAATGTCATCAGAAATGTCAAGTGGCTCTGCAGTGGCAGGATACCGGGATGCCTTTTTTTATCGTTTTCATCGGCCGCCTGATTCCTCAAATTTGCCTCCCAGTTGAAAGGCCCGGCTCGGCTCAGACTGCTGCGATGTAATGGGTCTGCTGCTATAATAAAGACGGCTACCTCTGACTCCCCCGGCCTCTCTCTTCCTCTACATTTCCTCTTTCTTCCTGCCTCTTTTCGTCTCGCTTTTCTGTCGTCCCCCCCTCTTCACCTGCGCCTCCGTCTCCGCCGCTCATTCTCCTCTGATTATAGCAGGATGGCTTTCCCTCCAACAGAGCTTCTCCGGCCGACCGATAAACTGTTCGTTATCTGTCTGTGGCGTTCGGCACAGCGTGGTTCACACATTCACGTCCTCTGCAGGCCTTTTCTCCGCTGCTCTCTGGAGTCCCTCCTGCAAAAGCTCTGATAAGATTGTCGAGTCGAGACGGAGAGTCGAGGAGCAATGGTTCGTTCTGTCAGAGCAAAACTGAGACAAAACTTTAGCTTTGTAAAATGCCTTATTTTTATTATCTGAGGTTGTAAAGTGAAAGAATCTACCTGAAGGTTAAAGAATGAAACACTGCTCAGCCTCCAAACTGCACAAAATAAAATCTATGATTTCGATCATCATGAAAATATAAAGAATTTTTTTTGGACTGAGGCTCATCTTTCCACCAAATCGGAACAGAAACCAGAGTTTTGTGAACGACTGTTGTGACGGAGGAGGTCAACACTGGTTCCTTCTAACAACGACCAAGTAGTTTCAGTTTGCTAAACTGAACCAAACCTCGACTGTAGAAGTGGCAGATTTCAGTTTTGTACCCATCATGTTGGTTGTTTAGATTCTACATTAGAGGCATTAGATTTGGAGGATGGTGATTTATATCAGCTGCTCAATCGCTTTGACGATATCTTGTTAACTACGGGCCAGATTAACATAAAGTTTGCTGCAGATATTCATGGTCCCCACAGGTTGAATCCATAACTTTATTGATAATCACTTTTTGTTTTTAACCTCACGCACATTCAGGCTTTAAGAGCAGAAGAAACTGTCAACGTTTTTCTGCTTCTCGGGGCTTTTCACTCCACCTTTGACCTTTGGAGCAGGTATACGAACACCTTTGCCTCTAGATGTAGTTGGATGACGCGTCACCTGTCGACGTTAATATCATCGTACTGACCAAGTTGATTCCAACAGGTCAACACACAGGAGCCGTCAGACGATCAGACTGGACCAGTAGAATTATGAACCTGCTGTAAAGGTGTCCAACACCACAACAATATGGCCTAAGCTGTAATAAACCGGAATTATCCTTTAGGATTTAAAGCCAGAGAGCGAGAGAGCCTTTATCTGTGTTTCCATGTCTGTCTCTTCATATTCAGTGTGTTCGCAGCCTTGGCCTCCGTTCAACTCTTTGTTGTAAAGGATGTTTCATCGTGTTGCACCATCACTTTTCTCTCCCGTTCTTTCCAATGTCACACAGTGAAGACAGAGACGGAGGAATCTGCATCTGTTCTCTGGCCGCTGTTTGTCTGTTTGTTTTGTTCTCTCCTCCTGTGTATTTAAGCGTCGATTTCCGCCGGCGAGGGACACATGAAAAGAGCCACAGCACGAACAGAAAACAAGCCCTCAGAGACGAGGAGGAGGAGGAGGGCGAAATGACAACACGAGGAAGGAAACGAGGCCGGCGAATAAGCTGCGATTAAACCGAAAAACAATCAAACTGCAGAGATGAGAAGAAGAAGAAGAGAAAAAACACACAGACACACACGACAATGAAGACAAATAAAACAGGCAAACAGGGAACGAGTGCGTTCGTGAAATTACACCGAGCGCCAGTTGCATCAAAGGGAAGCAGAAGAGTTTTGTTGGAAATGGGAAGCGTTTCTCTGTGTGAATGAAACCAGTGGATGTCGCTGCATGAGGATGAAACTGGGAGCAGCAGTGACGTTAACACACGACATCAAACACGTTCATCTTCACACGACAGGTGAGAATGAAAAGTCCACACGAAAGCAGATCAATGTGAAAAGTTTTAAAATTCTCCTTCACTGGTGAACACGATGAACACGATGAACGTGAAGCTGCAGACTCACTCACTGGACTCTCACTTCGATCTTTTCCTTCAACCTGCAAATACAGATTTTTTTTGCTACTTCAGGATACAAGTTGTGACACAGCGCTAACATAACAAACAGCTGCTTATTTTCACGTCCAGCAGTTTCAGATCAACGTGATCATTTTTCTGTTCGTCGTGTTTGTGTCACCTGATCAAAGTCCAATGTCCTCTCTCTTTCAGCTCTGTTTGGTCTCCACCAGCTCCCGGGGGAAATATCTCATCTTTAAGTTTAAATGACACCATCAATGGGAGTTTTGATTGGATTTCCCACTGAACACAAAGTCAGGTGTTCGTGTGTTGGTGGATTTTTGGTTCAATGTGTTGTCAAGTGCAAACACAAACCTGATATTCAGTGATGCAGATAAACCCCAGATTGTGTTCAATAACATGTTTTTTTTTTTTTTACAGTGTTTTGTTTTGGCAGCTAAAACCACTCAGTGTTTATCCGATGTGACATTATTGTACTTTTTATTTTACATTTAACGCCGAGGAGACAAACTGTAGACTTGAAGAAAGTTGTTTCTCAGTTTGAAGAACAACAGCTGTTCTGTCTGGGAAAGACGGGAAATGAGTTCAGTTCTTCAACAAAATAAAAACCTGCGACCAGCTGAAGCTCTGCAGTTTCAGTGTTTTTGTTCATTTTGTTACCTGGAACACTTGTTACGTTAGTTTAGAATGAGCTCATATCATTAAAGGCCACAGTCGAGCCGTGAAAAGGCCTCGATTTATCTGAAGCTTATGAATAAATTTGTCCTGACTTCTCTCCGGTGTCTCCCGTCGCTCGTCCGGTGCGGCTCCTTGGCTTTTTTGTGCTGTTCCAGTTCAGCGGCTCTCCGACGTCCCGACACTTTTATGACAGATGAAGACTTTTTAACTGCCTCTGTGTGGAGGCACTGGACTGGCTCTTCTTAATTAGCACTTTGTCTCTGCTCAGAAGTGACCTTGTCTCTGCGGCACTCCGGCTCCTCGGCTGTGTTTCCTGTTTCACGTGGCTGCCGGTGCGTAGCCGCTTCATGTAGCTACAGTTCATCTGATGTGTTGGAGTTCGGCAGGTCGACGTTGGATTTATGTGGCCTTTAACTCAATGATGACCGATCGCAGTTTGTCCACTTCAAACCTCCGTCCTGACTTCATTCTGGACGACAGCGACAGAAAACCTGATCTTTAATCGTGTTTTGCTTTTGATTCTACATCATTTCATTCAATGAAGACTTGATGCTTTTGGTATTTGGTTGCAAACAGGAACTTCAATTTAAAAAGACATTTGACCATTTACTGTTGTCTCAAACTGTCTGCAAACCATCCATGTCCCAGTGTTTCTCATGACCCAACCAGTCCGTCACAGTTTAGACTCTGACCTCCTACAGCGTCGGTGTCTTTTCAATGAGGGATTATTACCAACGTTTCAAAAAAAGGGGGGGGAGAGAATTATGATTTAGATACTGGGACCAGCCTGGTTTGAAGGCGAGAGCAGGAGGACGGAAACATTGTTCTTAGCGATATTTTCCTGGAAGAATAAAGGTTCAAAATAAACAAAGGATCAACAACCACGCGAGTAGAAATCATTTAGCACCTGAACAATCTCGTCTCTGTTGTGCTCTGGATCTCTGCTGTCTGATGAAAGCTTGTGACCGAACACATCAATCAGTTGAGCATTTTTTTGTCATTGTTTTATGTCCATGACGTTTCTTCACCACTGCTGCATTGTTTCCTGATGTCTTTTAGGGAAACACAATGACAGCAGTGACTTTCCAGGAAGATCCAGTCATTTCTGAGGCCACATGTAAAGATCCTGCACTGGTGGGTAATGCACACACACACACACACACACACACACTCTCCAGCTTGGAGACCCTCCACAACCGTCGCCTCCTCCATTTCGAGAATCAGAGATGACCTTTGCATGAATAAAGTCAAAGAGGATTAAGGCGGGAGAGACCTTCACGATGTCGGCCGAGGGGAGAAGCGGGTGCATCCTCCCTTGAACGTGGCTTGAGTGTCGATGCCTCCGCCGCCCGAAGGCCGCGCTGCGTGTGTTTGAGCATGTGAAGCGTTTGCACGGAGGCTGCAGAAAAACAAAAGGAAAACACACCTTTAGGAAACGGGAGGAAACGTTTCTAATCACATTCTGAATGATAAACGTTGAGTTACTGTCAAAGTCATTCATCCGTTCCACCGGAGGCGCCAACATCTCTGGTTAATATTCTTATCTGATTTATATCACACGCTGACCTAATCCGTATGTTACAAGATGTACTAACACAGAATCTATTTGCTTAGGTAAAAGATCCGTCCATCACACCGGCGGGATTACAACAATTTAGATTAGCTGCCATTCTTCGCTGCTTCAGTGCTGGATGATGTCAGCCGCTCCCATCAGGATTAATGAAAACCCATCTTGTCATTATTACCTGTTTAATACCTGGAGCAATATCAAGTATGAAAATGTTGAGATTAAAAAGACAACAATTTCATTCGGTTTCATGACATTCACATGGTCAGATCGGTTGAATTTGAATATGGACTCGATCAGATGTGAGACAAGCTGAGGCTTTTTGGTTTCAGCCTCTTACTTCGCACATGAAACCCAGAAACAGAGAGCTGAAGTGAAACTGACGAAAAGATCATTTAAAATCATAGTGACATTTGTAAAACATCCAGTCTTGGAACAGAAACAGAATCTCAACAGTAGATTTGTGCCATTTTCTCCTTCTGTCATGTTTTTAGCTGCTTTTAACAAACACCATTTCCCACAAGCCCGACTGTCACGAGTTCAACGTCATCACCTCCAACTCAAGAAACCAATAGTTACATGAAAGTTGCGAGTGGAACAACAGCAAGATGTGAAATGACATCAAGACTTCGGATCAAAATAAGAACTAAACTCTGATTTTCTATTTTTCAGTCCAACAGTCCAACGAAAGAAAGCTGAAAAAACGAGATAAGATTTTGATCCTATATTGAATTTACTGGTTGTGTCCACTGAATTCAGGCAAGATTTCTGAAACTAAAGCACATCTCGTCTGTCTGCGCCTCGCTGTGTGTGACGCCTCCTGGGAACCCGGTGAAAAGCAGGACTGACCCTGGTTTCATATGAGCTCTTTCCTCGTTGTTTCCCAAAGCTCCATCGCTGCCTGAGGACCAACAACACGACGCACAAATTAGTGAGAAACACATTGTCTTTGGGAGCCCGCTCCTCTCTCTGCAGACCGGGGGCCGTCGCTGAAAACTTTCCAAGATCGCTTACCAGAAAAACAAAGGGGGAAAAGAAGAGCGTGGAGCCCCGAGGATTACTCTCCTCCTGTTACACGGATTAGCAGCAGCCCGACCTTTGACTCCTGTTAGGGACGACTTGACTTGTGGCTCGGTTCAGGCGGGGAGGGGCCTCGCTCATTATCATCCCACGTACACATGATTCAGTTCGGAGCGAAGTCGCCTCAGTCAGAGCAAATAAACTACAGATGTCCTCATGGCGCCTGTGTGGCCCTATAGCTGCCTCACCTGACGCCATGTTGGAAGATTCATCACAAGCAGAATCACCTTGTTTTTGGGAATTTACGTTTACACATTATGTCGCTGCTGTGAGAATCATACACCGGGCTGCTGATCTAATCTAACCACATCCTCAAATCATCTCAGCTTCATAATGAAAAACATTTAAATGCTGCAGGTTGACGTCCAGATAAATGTTGTCTTTCAGCCGTTTCACGCTCACTGGATCTCCTCAGCACAGAAACATCCCTCATCTCACTTCTTCTGATCTTCAGTTGTCTTTGTATCGACTTCTTGACTTCAGTCTCTGCTGAAACCTTTGTGTTTTCATTGAGCAGAGTAAGAACGACACACAGAAATGATGCTTGTGTGTGTGTGTGTGTGTGTGTGTTCAGCTCTCGTGTTAAGTCCCTGCAGATCTCCCAAATACCCATGCACATGTGTATAGAAACAATTTACAAAGCCCTGTGTAATCTTCCTTTTGACTGCGCTCTTAGTTTCATCTGCGGGGGATTACTGTACCACTTTTTTTGTGTGGAATCTGCAAAAGGAGGAGGGACATACAAAATGGCGGAAAAAGGGAAACAAATTGTAGCGTAATCTCTGCAGAGAAAGGACGGCCGAGCGAGGGAGTCCCCCAGACCCTCCATCTTTTTTCAGGCCAGAAAATCCCATAATCCTCCATGTTTGATGTCTCAAAGCTAATGGCGTTTATTAGGACGGCCCAAAAGGCGCTTTGTCCGCCGCGCGGTCGCCGTTGAGGTTTTGAATGACATTGCAGGGAGAGAGCTGGTAACTTTAGCTTAATCTGGGCTTATCCGGCCCCGATGCATGCACAGGTGTGTGGCCCTTAAGCCCAGAGGAGGCCGGGCTCTCCTGTACGAGCCAAAGATCAATCCCGCTCCAGGGGCCGAAGACATCCAGAGGAACACACACTGCACCTCTAACCCGGGAGGCTTTAGCCCCGTCATGAACCGGACCGCCTATTATCACATTTTAATTAAAGCGCCGCTCCCCTTCCCTCCGTCTGCTCAGTCAGATATGGAACAACCTTCGGCTGCTGAATCAGTTTATGTTTCATGAAGCGAGTCATGCAGGTTGAGTTGCACATATTCATCTGGAGGATTTTAGTTTCAGCTCCTGTGTTCACCACAAAAAGCCGCCTGCTTTGTGCTTTGGCTCTGAATCCTCTCCGTTCATATATATCTGTGTAGTGTTAGTGATTCATGTTCCAACCTCACCTTAAAGCTGCTTCTTATTCTTCAGATACAAACATTTCCCTGACACAGTATTTGCTCATAAACTTTTCTTTCATGTTGTAGCAGACACAGAGCAACACGATCATTGAGGTGGTGTCAGTGTCCACGTGATCAAGGTGAGTGAAATGTTCACTCTCCTTTCAGCTCCGGTTTGGTCTCCACCTGTAGAAATGTGCGGCTCTTTCGGTGTTCGATGTTGCACCAGCTGGTTTTTGTAAACTCTGAGGACGCCACGACCAACATGTTGGAGTCGCTGGTACAACAGCTAGGAAATGATCCCTCGCAGGCTTCCCACCCACAAACACCACAGCTCAGTATCATGGCAGTTTGTGAAACAGTCACGAAATCGAATCGGTTTCTTGTTCATGGGCACAAATTGTCCATTTTTTGAGCTCAACCCTCAAATGGAAAAAAGTCAAATTTCGCTACAAGAAATCAAATCCCTGTTTTCTGTTTTCTTTCTTTTTAATATCTGTCTGGCTTTTGAGGTTGGACAATACTGGCAGTTCAGACAAAAAATAAAATGCCTCCATCACAAGAAATTTTGTTTTGACAGTTTAATATACTTCAATGTGAACATGAGACATGAAACAAGGTTGGATGCAGGTTGGGGGGGGGTGACATTGCTGGTGCGTCTGAATGGTGAAGGCTTCTGACCAAGGACTGCTGACTGTCTTATTGGATTTTCGAAGCCACTCCCTCAATTAAAAGAATGAATTTCCCATAATTCAATAACAGAAATCAAGGCCAGCGGCCCAGTGATCCATAAACACTACGATGATGAGGTCAACTCCCCGAACACATGATGCAACATCGGCTTCAGAGAAGCTGCTGCACGAGCGAAGAGACAAAACGACGCCTCGGGTTTCACGTTCAGATCCACATCCAGTTTGTCGGAGTGCTGTGATATTTCTGGACACCAGAGGAAGAGGAAGATCAAAGACGCACAGTGGACGCACAGTTTTTTGTATTGTCCGAGGCCGCTGACATGTTTTCTCATCTTCACACCTCTGGGCGTCCGCGGCATTTTCACCAAAACCCTCCATGATGTGTCCAAACCCTGCATTTCTTCGATTGCTACCATCATCCTTCAAATAACACGCTTCACGGTTTTATTTCCTGCAGGGGGGATTCTGCCCCCTCGGCCCTGCGGTCACAATCCCTGTGGATTCACACAAGCCTCATTTTCTTTTCCCACAGAAGGAGCCGTTTGCATAGACTGAAACAGCGCACATCAACTTCCTGTCAGGTCGAGAAGCGCTTCAACATCGTGAGTGTTTCACTGTTGATGTTTAAACCGTCTCTTTGTCTCACCTTTCGCCTCTCACATGCCCGCGTCATGACTCAAAGCTTCTTTGCACCATTTTTGGGCAAAGCAGGATGATTTTCCCATCCAGTTAAAAACGTGTGTGTGTGTGTGTGTGTGTGTGTGTGTGTGTGTGTGTGTGTGTGTGGGGGGACGGCCAACAGGGGGCGTCAGCCAGCAGCTTAACATGTGTCAGCTCTCTGTGAAGCAGCCAGAGCTGCTGCTTTGACCCTTTTACATTTAACACAGAAACACTGCAGCTCAGTACAGGAGTCGGGAGACAAACCAGCGTTACCCCGGAGTTCACGACCTGTGTCAAACCAAAAGTCTTTTTAACTTATGCACATGTCTGACTTTACATAATGTGTGTGACATATAACATAACTAACCTGCTTAGTTCAACCCAAACCTTGATCTTTTCCTGAACCTAACAAGTGGTTTTGGTACATGAAGCAAACCAAACTGCGACTGTTTCAAATGAAGCTGTATCTGACGTTTAGATGAGTCGGTGACCTTCAGCTTTCGCTGTGTGTTTGACGCTGCGTTCGAGAGCAACATGCATCAAGCAAGACCGGAGTGTGTGTCCAATCACAGACCTGCGATGGATGGTTGTCTTTTTATTAACTGTATCATTAACATCAACCAAGTGTTTTAGTTTCCTGACCAGATTTTATCAGCCACAAGCACGATCTTCCCCGAGTCGCCCCACACAGATATTGAAGTACTAAGTAAGTCGTACTAATAAAAAAAGTACTAATAAAAAAAATATCACTGCTGTTTGGGTATGAAGGTGATGTGATGAGGTGTTAGAGTCGCTGCGATCTCAGGAAACAGCGGACTCTTAAGAGCTGGGACTTTTCCTCATAGTAGGTTTTCTAGAGACATGAATTTAAAGTCAATCAAAAAAGTTTTAGCCGCTTTGATTGTGAATATTTGTACGATGCTGATTCCAAAAAAGTTGGGACGTAAAACATAAATAAGAAAGAATGAGATTGTTGTCTAAACCTTTTTGACATTTACTCAATTGAAAACAGCACAAAGTCAATTTATTTAGTCTTTGATCATCAGCTTCATTGATTCTTGTAAATATCTGCTTCTTCTGAATTTGATGCAGCAACATGTTTGAAACAAGTTGAACAGGAGCAACAAAAGACTGTGAAAGTTGTGGACTGATTGAAAACACCTGTTTGGATCCTTCCACAGGTAAACAGGTTCATTGGTAACAGGTGATAGGATCATGATTGGGTCTGAAAGGTTCATCCTGGAAAGACTCAGTCGTTCACAAGCAAGGATGGAGAGAGGTTCAACACTTTGGCCTCATGGATTCTGAACCTGACACATCTACAGCAGAACATCGGCCAAATCTGTGACTGGCTTCTCTCCATTTGATCTAATCCTGTGTCCGTCCTCAGCACCTTGTTCAGTTGCTGCTCCAGAGTCGATGAATTGCTCGTTCTCATGTATTCGATGCAGCGTTTCAATCTTCTTTTCAAGCTGCGATATGCTCTCAGTCCTTCACTCACACATTTCTCCATCTTCGTCCTGCTCCCAGTTTTCAGTGACAGACACAGCTAAAGGTTTGTGTTGTTTAGAGGTCGCACAGAACTGAAGAAGTCATGAAAGTGATTTAACAAAATATGTTGGTAGCTGTCTGCGTCTTTTATAAATGAAGGTCCCGGTGGTTTAATATATCCAGCTTTTGGCAGGAGAAACAAAGATGTGGAGACGAAGCAGGATGTGGATCGTCACTGAGGTCTCTGAATGTCTGATCATCTCATCTGGTGCGAAGTCCTTCAATTTGGTTTTGATGATGTTGCTTCTAATCAATAA
Organism: Holacanthus passer; assembly: GCA_025331565.1. Taxonomy (NCBI): domain Eukaryota; kingdom Metazoa; phylum Chordata; class Actinopteri; family Pomacanthidae; genus Holacanthus; species Holacanthus passer. Next base: position 828,727 of record JAFREQ010000093.1, on the reverse strand, counting down.
CTACTAAACATGAACATGCAGGTTATAACAGGCTCAGAGTTGTAACCAGCTGTGTGATGCTGGTTATCCAGGACGACTCAGTGAAGCCTGGTCACCCACAGACACACTGAGGTCAACTTTGTGATCCAGGCCTGATGCGTTTCTGTAAATAAAGCGTCCGTATGTGGAGCGTCGGGGTCCCGGGCGGACTCAAACCGGCGCAGTGAGGGAGTCGCCCCGCCATGTGCTCCTAATGTGCCGTGCTAATTGTGGCCTTTTGTGCCGAAGCAGACTCCTGCTCCGCTGCTTTTTGATGTGACTACACTGGTTTCTCTCTCCGGCGAGCCCTCGCTCCAGCCATGCGTGGCTCGCTGTTTTCCCTGCGAGCCTTTGATGGCGACGCGGCGGCGTTAATTGTTTTGTACTGTTTGGCGGCCACTCCCCGTAGGTGGGCTCCATAATCTAGACCGACACCAGAGATAGACTCCTGTGTGATGTCAGGGCCCCCCGCTCCGAGGAAATTGGTAATTAGGAGACCGAGGTTTGGAGCGAACGATGACTCTTTGTGTTTCTGTTTGATGTAGGAACTTCGGAAACGTTTGATTCTTCTTTTTTGAACTTTATTTTGTCTACTTTGTCTCAGGACTTTGTCATAATGCAGTTTCTGCAGTGACCCTTTCTTCCTCAGGCTGCTGACTTTTTAACCTTTACTGGACTTTACAGACTGTGACAATATGCAGTCGTGTTGAACTGTGATGCTCAGAAAGGTGTCTGAGTCATGTGACCTGCAGCTACTGAATGTGGTCACTATGGATCTTCACAGTTCTGCATGGTTCCTGTTGTTCACCGCAAAAAACGTGCAGATAGTTCATTTCCTGGTTTTTTACCTCTGTGTTCTGTGAAGTAGGGCTGCAACTAAACTGATCATTCCTGTTAGTGATTAATTTGACGATTATTTCCTTTATTAATTGTTTGGTCGATAAAATGTCAGAAAAAAAGCTCATCACAGTTTCTCAAAGCTCGAGGTTTCTGTCCATCCATGACTCGACTGTTTGTTTCAGCTGATTTTTTTGAGCAGCTTCCTGTTTTGTTTGTATCTTGTGCACGAGGACATGGTGACATTTCTGCAGACAGGTTCCACTTCTTCCACTCGTCTGCAGGTGTAAAAATATTTCAACTCATTTTGCAAATGTTTTATGAGGAAGGAAATGGATTTGACTCATTCGTTAGGCCTCAATGATAAAAGTTTCAGGGAGATTCATACATGAACACAACACTATGATTTTACAAGAAAACTCCACCTCTGATTATTCTGGATGAGTGAAAGTGTAAAATATCTACAAATCAACATCCACAAGGTCTCTTACTTTGCACTTCCTCACTCAAATTGTAAATAAAGAAATGAGCTCTGAATTGTTTTGTTGGCTGCGAGTCCTCAACGGGCCGTTAGCACATCGGAGTGGCAGATTCCCAAGGCTTCTCGCTCGGGGCAATTAGCGTCCCGGGAGTCCCGGAGGCAGAGGCATGTCCTCGCGGAGACGAGAGTCCAGGTGAGCCTCCTCCTCGTGATCACTGGCATGTTAGAATCAGTTTAATTGGGCTGTGTTTGATTTTCACCGACGACGGCCGCGGCGCCCCCTCCACCACCTCCAAACACCAGCAGACAGAGACGCTCCCCTCCTCCCCCGAACTCAATGGCAGAGCGGCGACTCATCAGAGCTGATGGTGACCTCGCTGTCGGAGGGAGGTGAACGGCTCAGAAACTCCTTTGAAGTGTCAGCGACTCCCCTTTGGTCTGCTTCTTTAAAGAGTCACGGTTTGTCTCTCTGGACACCTGCAGGACAAGGTGCTTCTCCGAGGCCTCCGGGGATTTTTACTGTCACTGACAACAACAGCAACGTTTTCTTACACAGTTCAAGTGTTGCACAATGCAGGAGTGATTTTAAGGTGAGATAAGATACAACTTTATTAATCCTGAAGGACATTCTTGTGCCAGATTGCTCCAAAAATTGCAGCAGCAAAACACAACAATGGAGCATAAACATACTTGTACATGATAATAAAGAAGAGTTATATTGCACATGGTATTTAAACATGACATTAAACCTAACAGCAAAGTAATATTGCACATGATACTGAACATAATATTGCACCTGATATTTAGAAGTAAGAACACTATAACTCATACACTTCATTATTAGATATATTCTATATCATTAGAAAACACCACAGCAACAAAGTGCAGAGCTCCTGAGATGTAAATTACTTTTTTAAGTACATCACATACTTTGACTTCAACTTTTTAAATCCACCCAATGACCATCCAATTTATGGTCATTATTATTTCCATGGCTGCTCTGCCGCTAATTGGAGCGGTTTGTTTCCATGAAGTGATTATAAAAAGAGCCGGAGGGGTTCGCGGGGAGCGGCCAGCTCATCGATGCGTCATGCTCGCTGGACATTTTTCCATTTAAAGAGGCCAATTAGGCCTTCAGACCTCCCCGCTCATCACATGCCGATCAGGTCGAGGGCACAAACAAACACACCCAGGACCCCATTATCCTCCTGCGCTCTCCGAAGGCAGTCGAGCAATTTCTCCTCTTGAAGTGATCCTTCGCTCCAAATCTCTCTGTCACTCGAACCCTCGTAGTTTACAACTTGACATCAAATGATGGTAACCATAGAGACACAGGTGTCAATGTGGAAAAACATCAAGATGTCCATAGAAACAACTCTGCAGTTTGTTTCTAACCTTAATTTCCACAAAAATATCAATGACTAACTTGACAAAACCTTCTTCCAACTCATTATTTGGTCTGAATTTCAGTTGTAGTTGATTGGTTCCTCGGCACATCAATCAAACAGGCTGCTCCTTAATAACTGAACAACTTCAGGTGCAACCAAGTATGAATTCAAAAGCATGACTGTCATTATAAACTGAGATGAATTGTGAGATTACCTGAACTTTCTAAAAGACTTGATGCTTGAAGGTAATGAGTTTGTAGAGATGAGCGAGTTTTAATTAAGGAAAAACGATGCATGTGCAGGTGGAGCCAGGTGTTTGTCGTTCACTGCTTCCACAGTCGGGCTAATTGAGGCAGGTGAGGCCAGGTGAGCATTTAGTCTCTGTGTTTCCTGACAATGTGTCGGTTGGTTTTCGTCCTTTCTCTCCAGTGTCGCAGCATTTTTACTGTTTACTGTTCCTGGTTTTTTTGACCCCTGCTGGAACTTTTCACCTGAACAAAGTAAGGATCCAGATTTTTTTGTAAAACCTGTAAAAAACAGTTTCCTGAGTCATGTGACTGAGTTCTCCTTCATGTGGTTGTGACTTGGACGCACCAGCAACAAAATCCAGTGGTCGTTTCATTCCTAAATTGTCACATGTGCTTCTACAACTTCTATACAAACACAAAAAGCTCCCGTTACCAGAAACCTGCTCAATGTGAGTCGTGTTCACAGGGAGGAGTGAAGGAATAAGCAGGTTTCTTGTTACATGCAAACCAAACATCACGTCCCAGTTATGATCAGAACCAGGATAAGACTCGAAACCAGGACGCTGGGACGCACACGGTCACAGTTTCGGTGTCACAGATGGACGTTGCTGTGAATATGCTCAGCCAAAACAGAAATTCAATATTGTACAGACCAGTGCAGGAAGCTCCCTCTGTCTCTGTGCGTGTTGTGCAATCTGACATGAAAGCACATAGCTGTGCCGGGGACCCGGGGACCCAGGGGGCCATTATCAATATATTAATAACTGACTTGGACACTGACTTGATTTGAATGACAAAAGACTTGGACGTGTTTCAAATGGTGTCTTGAACTGGAACCTGCTCTCAGACCTCACAAGCAACAACTTTCTCTGTTTTCACCCGTTTGTCTTTGGTATAAATCATCACAAACCAGTCGAGTTCATCAACATGAATCAGCTGTGTGCCGTTTCCCGATGTCACCCATCGGGAATTCTGGGTATTGTAGTTCACATGAGTCAAACTGCTCCCTCTCGCTGCCACCAGGATGAACTCGGGGTTCCCCTCCCCGGGCCTCCCGCCGCCTCGCCCCGCTCCAGTCCTGCCGTATCATCGCCTCACACACGCGCTGCATCATAATTAGACCATGTTCGAGTCCCTGATAACGGCTGCAGTTTATTTTCTGTCTTAATTCCTTATCAGATGCATCGATCGAGCAGCTCGTCGACTGATCTGTGGCGGCTGTCTGGAGAGCAGCGATAAGCCACATGTGTGTGTGTGTGAGAGAGAGAGTGTGTGTGTGTGTGAGAGAGAGAGAGAATGTGTGTGTGTGTGTGTGTGTGTGTGCAGCGGCTCAGGATTAGCACCTTATTAGCTCCGTAGCCTCGGCCTTTTTTAACAAGGCTGACACCTCGACGCCCGACAGACTGAAAACCAATAAAGACTCCGACAGAAGAGCAGTTTGAACAGAGAGAAAGAGGAGAAACGCTGCCCTCTAACATTCGGGCAGGAAGGACGCGCTCGGCATCGAAGGTTTTGAATCCTTACTTTAAAACAAAGGAGTTTTTCACTCTCAAGTTGTGCCAAAACATCCGATAACCTGCAGCTTTAACTTCACCCTAAAGACAAAAGCAAACAGAACTTTGTCTCCAGCATGTTCGAATGTTTAAGACTTTGAATAACGAAGCAGCGACTGAAACAAAGTGGATATTTAATTTAGTTTGAGGAACCACACAAACATGGGAAACACTGATATATATGTGAGGAAGAAACCACTGATTAAACATGTAATTAAATATATCTGTGATATGATGGAAGTTTCATCTGTCTCTGTCGTCATTTTGGGTGTCTGAGTACTGGGATCTTAAGTACAAGCAGCAGTGATAGTAATCTGTTACAAGTAAAAGTACAAAAGTATCAGCATCAGTAGATACTTTTGAATAATTAAGCGGAGCAAACTATTCAGTAATGAGACAAACCTTTAGCATCATATCACAAAATAACTAGTAAAGTTAAAACATGATTCACGTACGATCACGTGTTAGACGTCGTTCTGTCAACGAGTAAAATCCAACAAGTCCTTCATATTAAACATGTTTGTCGATGCTCTCTGGAACGACACAAAAGCGTTTTCTGATCTGACACCACGAAACTGGGTTTACTTGGTCGGGCTTGTGGAAAGGTCGGGTTCAAATTACAACGTCGTCAAAGTTAAAGGACCTTCGTTGTCATACTTACAATCAGTGAATTTAAATACACCATGTCTGTATCATGGAAATCCAGTAATAAATAATGATGTAAAGCTGAGAAACCTTCTACTTCTTCGAGCACTGGAACCACTTGGTTAAGAAAAACCCACGTCGACGCTAAAGTCTCGTGTTAAACGTTGTGAATGTTGTTTTTTGTCACTCGCTGAAATGACGATGACGCTCTTGTTCTTCAGTGGAAATCTGATGCTGAACTTTGAATCCAAACCCAGCATGTTGGGACAAACAGACGGACTCTTGTCATCTCTTGACTCCAGCACAAACCAAGAGCACGATCAGTCCGATCTGATCTGAGAAGCTGAGCCTTCTGTCATTCGTCTCCGTGTTCACTCCAGTTTCCGTCTGTGTGTCGTCATGTGTTGAAACCTGCCTTTCCTCTAAACCTCCAGCCCGGCCTGAGAATCCCTCCGTCCCCGGGGGAGGGAGGGGAGGTGGGGGTGAACCACCGCGGCCTCTGGGCTAACGGCTGTGAATGGACTCCCATTAGGACTCTGTTATTGGGACTCCTTCATTAGCATCTCTGCTCATTGTCTCCTCGCACAATGGCAACAAACAAAACATTAACATGGAAATGGCTGAAATGTACCTAATTAGTTTTCTCTGCTGGCTTTGTTAAGCAGAATAAAGATGGGGCTAAATTGCTTTTGGATCCGCCTGCGTGAGCTCTGAAGCCCCACAGCAGCAGCTCTGCAGTGCATTCTGGGAATTCAGCAGGAAAAAAAACATTTTATGGTCGTGTCCGTGTTGACGTCTCAATCAGGGAATCAGGGACAACACAAGCTCAGTGTCTTGAATTCAATTTTATTTATATTGCAACAAATGACAACAGACGTCATCTCAGGGTGTTTTTCATTTTGAGCAGGAAGAAGGAGTTCAAATCATTAAAACTGGAGTAAATGTTCAGGAGGTTAAAGGTCACAGCATCTGGAATAAAAATACACGAATGACATAAACTAATTATTTTAACACGTCAGTCAGGACCTTTAGTTTAGTTTAAAGTCGAGAGGATGTTTTGCAATACGACGTCTTGAATAAAGGAAGTTTAGCGAACATCATAAACGCTGGACGCTCATGTTTCCAGGCCGATGTTGCTCCGAGAACAGTTTTAAAATCCATTTGTTTGTAAGTCTCAAAGGTTCTTCTGCTCTGCAACAGGTTTTCTTATTTGATGATAAAAGGACGTAAAGCTGCCGCTGAGCTGAAGAGCAGGATTTGGCCTGTTCATAGGCTTTAATCTTTAATCCAGAATCACAATATAGACGCACCTTCAGCGGCTGCGGCTCATTGCAGCATAAGATAAAACCATCGCTTGAACACTTCGGTGTCAGAGGCCGCTCAAACAACAGCTGTTTGTTTTGAGTCCCCGGAGCCGGCGGCGGTTCGACCGCGTCCGTATGAAAGTGACCGCGCGGATGTGAAGCCGGATTCATATGTTGAAATCTGCTGCGCTCGCTCGCAGGTTTCTACAGGAAACAGAGACTCACAAGCTTTTTCATGAAGTCAGTCTGAACAAACACAGCTGAGATAAACGTTCATATTTATTTTCTGCTCCGTGAAACAAAAACGTGTCATCGACAGTTTGAACATGTCAGATCCATCGTTGCTCTCTCTGATGTTTTATAGACCAACTTTGTCTCTTACAAAATATCAGCGGTGGAAGAAGAAGTAAAAGTGCTCATCATGCAGAATGACCCATTTGATATGAATCTATATTATGTTATCGGATCATGATTAGTGATGCATTCATGTGTTCATAAGATAAGATAAGGTAAACCTTTATTCGTCCCTCAGTGGGGAAACCTGCAGTGCACAGCAGCAAAGACAAGAGGACAGTTAAATGGTAAAAAATGAAATGAAATGAAAAAATTAAAAAATTAAAAACAAGCTAAAAGTATTTACAAATTTAACAAATATACAGATATACATGAGAATATGGGTATGAGAAATATGACCAGTAAAATTAGATCTTGCATAGAAGAATTAGATGTGAAATATTAAGTATCAAATATGAAATATTGCACTTGAATATAACAAAGTGAAATATTGCAAAGCAAATGGAATCTGGAATAAATATAAATATGCAGACGTTTCCATCATGCATCACTTTGATGTTGATGCTGGTAAATGTGGAGCTTCATCCATGATGCATCATAACTGATCAGTTGTCTGATTCTGCAAAGTGAATATTAACAATAGCTGTGAAATATATGTGGTGGAATATAAAGTACAGTGTTGACTTCCAAACTGTAGTGGAGGAGCAGAACCTCGAAACTGTACAGTACCTGAGTTAATGTACTTGTTGTTTATGCACCAATCACCTGCCGGCTGCTTCGACAGGTGCATTTGGGAGGAGATGGAAGCAGAAAACAGCTCGCTGGTGTTTCGTTGGTCCAGCTGACTCTTCCCATCCCAACAGTTTGGACTCTTCTCTGGGCAACATTGTGTTTATGCATTTATCATATTTGTTCATGTAAACGAGTCATTTTGTGGATGTGCATCATTTTTATCGGACTGAAAACACTTTGTTGTTGCAGGATGGACTTCGAGTTTTACTATTTGATATTAATGCTGAAAATGTTCAGCTGCGGCTGCAGCAGTTTTCTGCTTCTATTGTTTGACGTGGAAGCTCGTAGAACATGAGAAGATTGCATTTCATATCATGTATGTAATAATTAACATATTTATCATTTTAGTATTTGAACAAACTGCTTTTCTCTGTAAAAAAAATATGTCATACAAAATGAAAGAAACTAGAAAGAAATCTTTAGGAAGAAATTCATCTGATCTGGTTTGATTTTTGTTTCATGCATCAAATCGACGTCTCACATCTTTGCGGTCGATGGTGAGTCGGTCCAGCAGCTCCAGGATCAGCTGCTCAAACACTTAGAAAAGTTAACGTGTCGCCTGCAAATGAGCCAAACTCCGAGAAACGAAGTCGTCGTACTCAAGTGGAATCTTTTCTTCGCCCTCCTCTCGACTCCACAGGTGTTTTTTCTTTACTTTGACAACAGCAACAATGACAGAGACAAAGCTGCTGCGAGGAGCCGGCTCGAAAACACAAGAGAGACACTGGAGGCCGACGGGAAGTTAACGACGAGCGTCCGCCACCTTAAAGTCACTGAGGTCACGGACGACGGATAGGCACACGACTCAGCGCCTCAGTGATGATCAGCAGCCTGACGGCATCAACGATAAACAGCTGGAAAACGAACCAGCGGCTGATCTCAGAACAGCAGCTGGACGCAAAGTCATTACTCACTGTTTCAACAATAAAGACGGTTTGAGAATAAAAACTTTCTAAATAGATCGACACAGGTCCAGATCAGAAACTCTGCCCGAAATAATGCAGCTTAAAACTGATCAATAGGTTTGATTTTTCAATGGATTGATATTTGATCGTCTTTACAGAGAATTCTGTGCAATAGAAGTTTATACATGTTGACACATTGCTGCTTCCTTTCCTCGTCCCCAGGTTTTCCAACATTTACAGGTTTTAGCATTGGTTCAGTTCTGCGTTCAGGTTCAGCTTCGTTTGCCTGATTTTGGCGTCGACCTGCTGAAACAAAAAGTGACGTCACTACACCTCTTCCATCGAACTCGTGGCTCGTGCACCTCCAGATATTAGAGACCAGGTGTCCACACAGTCCAGGTAAATGTATGTCTGCTTTTTGTCAAGTCATGAGTTAACATCAGTCACATGACCCCCCCACACACACACACACACACACGCGCAGTTCACCTCCGTGACATCATTTCACTTCCTCCATCAACACGTCGTCGTCTCCACCTCCTCCCTGCTCTCGCAGCTCCTCTGGGAGAAGGTTGGGGGAATTTCCCAGCCTGCCTCTGTGCTGCCGGCCCGGGGTTAATAGGTGTTCAACCCTCCTATTATCCAGGAGCGTTTGTGAATTACCAGCCGAGTGATGTTTACCTCTGATATCATATATATGCTAATGCTGGCTCTTAATTGCAGGGGAGGGGCCGCCGGGCAGGAGGGCGCCGGGCTGCGATCATGTGGAAAATTGATTTGTGAGGGCTGATATTTGATGGACGGCGGGGGCGCGGGGCCTGCAGGCGGGGGTCTGCTGCCACAAACTTCTTCTCCTGTTACAAAACATACTTGTTCTTCCCTCCCTGAATTTTTCAGTATGAAAGCGTTGCTCGTATTTTTACAGAGAAAAGAGGATTTTCACGTTAGTTTGAAGAATGAATCGTCTCCACTTTGCAAAATGAACTTTTCCAGCATTTAGACGTGATTGTTTCTCACTGGTGTTCATTAGTAATGAGTCGTAGTTCAATTTGAAGGTGAGAGAATTCCCCAAACACATTTTGTTAATTACTGCAAAACCCCGGTGAGACTCTCAGGAGCGGAGGGACGGCGGTGGAAAAATATTTAGAGAAAAGTGAATCTCAACACAGACACAACTGTTTCTCACTGTGACACGATGAGTCATCAACAATCAGCAGTTTGGATCAAGGCAAGATTCATTCATACAGCACCGTTCAAACGCTGAGGCAGTTTGATTCTCTAAGAAATGAAAACGCAGACGTCTGGTGCTCAGTTTAAATTCAAAGTGCTTTGAGACATAGAATGTGTTCAAAGTAGATAAAAAAGAAACACGAGGCCACAGAACAGCGATGGACGAGAAAGTGACAGGATGTTTTCAGCTGACAGATAAAACAGGACTCTGAGTGACCAGTCACACACAGAAGTTCATGTGTTCACTGAAAACACGACGCAGCCTTCTATTAATAATGTGTGAGTGTGTTTTTAAAGATGGTCGCAGCTCGAACACGAGCGCTCGTGTTCATATTGAGCAGCTCAGATCTCGGACACCTGACGGTTTGACTTTCAGTAGAGTTTAATCACTGTTTTATATTTGAAAGCAAAGCTTGAATGAATGTTGTTGCCACAGTTTGAGGCGACACTCGTGACTCCTGATTTTGTTGTTCTGTGAAAACCAGAATTTTTTAAACTTCATGTTTAAATAAACCGATAAATGAAATGTTTGATGCACCTGCTTTAACAGAAACTTTACAAATTTTTAACAGATTGTCAAAAAAACAAACAAATATGTTGTTGCATGAGTTCATTTCCACACTGACCGAGCTGGATTTCAAAAAATCTTTCAATGCTGCAGATTCAAACTGAAAATCTGCACCAAACTTTTCCACATTTCCACAAACCAAACCGTGCGTCTTAATGTGTAAATCGAACACGCTGACGCAAATATGTTTCCCTTTGATAAGTTGAAATTTCACTGGAGCTGCCAGCCGCCGCTCGCTCATTGTGGCTCCAGCCGAAGGTTTTAAGCCGCCGTACGTGAGCCGCATGGCTGAACGTGTGCTGGCTTTGAAACAAACGGGCCGCCGACGCTTTAAGTATATTATCAGCCAAGTTCTTTTAGGAACGTATTGCTAAAGGAGCTTACCATTTAATGAATGTAACTTCAGCGAGATTACACCCGGCCCGGCCGTGTAAGCAGAGGCACAGTCTTATTGACCTCCTATGCGAGAGCTTAAAGACACGAGAACGGCGTTTTTACTCAACTTTGATGGGATAACTCGTATAATCTTTCACAGGGACGGGAGGAATAAAGTGTTTTAAACATAATACCCTCCCAGAGAGCGAGAGGCCGCACCCACACACAAACTTCATTTCATCAACCTTGACTCTTTCAAATCTCCCTTTTTGTTTCTTTCTTCATCAGGACTGACTTAAAGATTCTTCGGCTCGTTTGGCTGCGAAATGATGAAGCAGCTTTCAGCAAAAACACAGAGACGTGTGATGTTTTTTTTGTTACTTAATGACGAGCTTTGAAACGACCACATTATCGTCACACTTTACTTTGAACCTTCTATTCAGTTTTATAAGCAGCAGATGAACAGTTAATAAACAGTTTATTACACATTATCACGTCGCTGTAAACAACAGCTATAGCGCCTCCTGTGGACGCTGCTCTGTAAACAATATGACAATATGGTTATAAATAAAATAACATGTTCAGTTATAATTGTCAACAAATACTGAACATTAACAAGTTATTTAAATCTGTTCATGACTTGAATATAATGTGAAATAACAGATTATTAAATGTGTGTGTTCTAGTTATTAATGCTAAATACAGTTAAAGTAATTTGTGTACAAAAAGTGTTTGTGTTAAAATTTTAAAATATAATTTGCAGAATGTTGAAATTTGGAATAAATAAACAAATCTTCACTTTAAAATCAACAATGTGAAAAAAGAAAAAAAAAGAAAAGCATCTAAAACTTAAAAATTCAAAAAGGATCAAATTTATTTATTTTTCTTCCATAAATTTTTATATTTGTTTTAAACTGTGTTAATAAAGAATCTGTGTTGATGTCTGACTTCTTCCACTTCTCCACCCCCCTCTTACCCTCATACACCCTCCCAGATGTTAGCGACCCCCCTCTCTTACCCCCATGGTCTCTTTTTTTTTTTTGTTGAGTTTTTGGTGTCGCCCTTTCAAACATTCTTTAACAGTGGGATAAAGGGGGGACGGGGGGATTGGGGAGAGATTAGGCCTCGGGATCCTCCGGGCATTGTCTGAGAATCTGCAGATAAAAAAAGCATTGCCGTGGTTTTGATTTGGCGGGTGGGGGCAGGGAGGGGGCAGGTGCTGTTACTGCAGTTTGGGCTTTCAGAATAAAAGGACGCAGCAGCTCTCTGCTTCCTGTTTACTGTCAGAGAGAGATTCTGTTTCCTGTTGTTATTTTGTGGAGGATTTTTCCCGAAGCTTCGTCCAGATCATTTTCACAGATACAGACGATTCCCCTCGTTTATCAGGACGATTCATCTCAAAAACATGGAGTCATTTCTGGCATTTTCTACTTTTATTCTGATCATTATTATTATTGATTATTAATTATCAGCCACTTTTCACTGACAGCGAGTTTCAACATGTTGGTCGTTCAGTCCGTGATGGAAGTAACTGAATACATTTACTCAAGTACTGTAGGAAAGTATAGTTTGGGGGTACTTGTACTCTACTTGAGTGGTTCATTTTGATCTACTTTATACTTCACTTATACTTCTTCTATACTACTGTCTCTAGTTGACAACATTTATCTGACAGACTGTAGTAAAAAAAAAACATGATTTAAATATGAAAATATTAAAAAATACTATTAAATAATACTACTAAAATAACATTGATACTTCAAGATGAACAAGCTAATAATTTTATATACATACTGTAATATAACATATATCAGTCACATATTTTTAGTAAAATGAGTATTTTTACTTTTGATACTTTAAGTACATTTTGCTCATAATGCAGTATTTTACATTGTAGTATTGGTACTTCATCCACCACTGCTTAAAGCGCAATATTTTATTTTGATGATCTCGAGCTACAGGCGGGAGGTTGTTAGCTTAGCTTAGCATAAAGACTGGAAACAGGGGGAAGTGTTAGCCTGGCTCGGTCCAAAGGGAACAAAATCCACCAACCACCAGCTGCAAAGCTCACGAACACATTTTATGTTGTTTGTTTAACGTGAACAAAAAAACTCTGTTTATAATAAGACACAAGTTTAACAAATGTTTTATATTTTGTCGAGTTGTATTATTACATTATCTCAAATGTTTCCAACAATATTCAAACCCAGAGTATTTTTCATTCAAGGTAAAAGTGCTTTTCATTTATTCACCTGTCGATGGCGAAGCAGGAAACAGCGGGTGACACATGATGGTCAGTGACGATCACGATGATGATGGATAACAGTTTTCATGTCAGACGATGCACGTCACCGTGAACAAAAGGAGCCAGAGACTAAATGACTTGTTGTTTCATTAAGGAAAGTTCTCATTTACCAGCCGAGTGAAGTTCAGGAGACTGTGTGAGTTTATCGATCGGCTCACGTGCAGCTCGGTCGATGTGTATTGATGAACCTATTAACAGTGATCAGAGGTGGGAGACAGGAAAGTGGTGATTGGTCGGATTCTTTCTTTCTTTATCGTGAACCCGCTCTGTCAGATTTTCTGGTATTACGCGTTGACAGAACTGTGCATAATTCAGCATCACGACGTCCTGATTCGATCCTTCTGGAAGCCGATCACATGACCCGATCACCTGTGTGTCGCCGTGTGTTCTGGGCCTGCAGGATCAGCAGGTGGTTATCAGCCGCTCGTCGGCAGCCGGGCTCCATTCACATGCTCATATCAGTTAATTAGCAGCGGCTGAATCTCTCCCAATAATCTGCCTCCATTCAGGTGCTAACGCCGCCGTCCCTTTACTCAACTAGCTGTTATTTCCTTTTGTCTTTAAGCCTCTGAGCTGCCAAACATCCACATGCCAGGAACTGTGATGCATCTGACAAAGTGACGGCTGCTTTAAACAGGAAAAGAGTTTAGTTAAATCTATAGTTACTCTCACTCATCATCATCATTATTATTACGATTACTTTGCTTTTATTCGAGTCCCTATTTAAACAAATCTTATAATTCTGAGCTTTTCTAGTCCGGATTCTTCCAAATTGATAAATTTAGAAACCACAAACTCCGAGAATTGTTTTAACCCTTTATAGGACACTCATTAAAATACTTTGAAATTCAAGAATTCAACCTTACAGTGTTATTGAAGGACATAACAAAACTTTATTTCTGTATTTTTATTTTTTATTTTTTTTTTTACAGTTTTTCAGTATGTAAGTGTGTGGAAATTACCAAAAATAGTCACTTGCCCGATAAAGGGTTAAGACAATTCTGTCTTATATTACACATATACATGTTATACATTAGTGGTTGTCAGATTTACAGTGTTACAGAAAGAAATCACTAAAACGAAAAAAGAAAAGATGAATTTGACATTAAAATGCAACTAAGTGCTCTTTTTGAGGCTTTTATTGTGAAAACCAAAGTCTATTTCCTTTGGTTGTGCCTGTAATTCTTCACCTGAACGATGCAGCTGATAGAACGGACTCTGCAACGCCTCCCTGCTTTTTATTTTATTTTGACGATCTGAGCCGAGACGTTTCCTGCCCGCCGGAATCCTTCCTTCGCGTCCTGATGGAGTCGGGTTGAGCCATTAGCCGAGCAGATTGATTCATTACGCTAATGTGAGTCTAACCCTGTTGGCCCTGTTGAAACGCGTGCAATATGACACTCCTCAAATTTGTCCTAACACAGGCCCCGGGGAGCCAAACAGAGCCGGCGCTAATGGGGGAGGTGGAGCCAATTATGCAGAGAAGAGCTGACTGTCAACAGATATTAGGACGATATCAGCTCTGTTTGCCGTCGGCCTCCTCAAACACGAGCTGCAGCTTCGAGCCTCCGTCCACAAAGAACAGGGAAATATCCCACAGCCGAGAAGCAGAGCTCCGAGTAACGTCTTGGAAAAATACTCTAAAAAATCCAAAAACTGTTTTATTTCATTGACCGACTGAAGTCAACAATTTTTCAGATTATTTTTTATTTTTGTTTCGTCTCTTCATTAATTACAAAACATTTAAAGTTACATTTAAAATTCAAGTGTTTTATTTTTCAGTCATCACAACATATTCATTTCACATCTGATATCACACGTTTGGATTTGAAGCAATAAACCAAATAAACATGAATCTACAGAACTCGGTCCTGAACATTTTCATGAAGATGATTTTTAAAATCAGGACACTTTTCTCACCACGGTGGCTCATAAATGTCAAAATGCAACCTTGACGGTCTGGTTTCTGGTTGGTCACCTGATGATTTAATGAACAGTCCTGGAAGAAAAAGGAAAGACAGAAAAGATAAAAATGGAAGATTTACGATGTGAATTAGACTATATATGATTTCATATGTGGATTTTCTCTTTGAACTTTAACTTTACAAAACACAATGATCTGTGGGAAGAAAAATAAATAAAAACACAACCTATGAACTTAAAAATTAAAAGGATCATTCAAATATGAAAAAAGTGAAGTTTGATTTTGCTGTCAAACTGATTTATGAAGATCAACACTGTCTGTTTTCTATGATCAACATTTACAGATTGTGCTTCCACAACATCAGAAAACAAAATCATTTAATTATTGACAAGTGATGAAACACCTGTCAATCAATGTGATTAGCAGAGGTGGAAAATTTTACTGAAGTCAAATGTGTAATGCAGGACTTTTACTTGTAATAGAGTATTTTTATAGAGTGGTACTGTTACATAAGTAAGTGATCTTCCACCATCTTTCACTAATAATAATCATTCTCACCAGGTCGTTCTCTGAAATCTGGGAACACGACAACATCACTCGCTGACTCAAAGTGAAAAATGTGAGAGGTAAAATTATGACCTCGACCATCTGAAGTCAACATTATCACAGTCTGCAGACCCACTTCCTGCTTCTAAACCAGAATTCTCTTTGTGAGTTCAGTGTTTTTATTGCCACCAGAATCGGAGAGGAACCATCACAATAAAATCAAAAATCAGTAATAAACCAAAAGTGTCCTTTAATATCTGAGGTTAAAAATAATGTCAGAAGAGGAAAACAAATCTATCTATATCTGCAAATAACTGAATGCAGATGTTGAATTTCTGGGTCGGGTCTGGAGGAGAAGAAGGTCGTTCACGTGAGGAAAACCCTCGACTGCTCTTTATTTATCCCCCCTCTCCTGGTGTTATCTCCCATCTGAGGGTGTGTTGGTGTGCACAGAGGAGGGAAGCGGCGTCTGGGGCGGGCGGAGATAAGGCCTGCTGTGGTGGACGTGGGGGTGGGTGGTCTTATTTACCTGTAGCTGAAGGGCTTTCAGCTCCCGGCAGGCCGCCGCTTTACACCGTGTCCCCCCGCTGCTCTGTCAACACTCGGCCCGAGCGCCGCAGAGTCAACGGCCTCGTGCACGAGGACCTGAGGAACATGTGGCTCAACGTGCACGCTCTCACACACACAATGACTCAAACTGTGGTTAACGAGCTCAAACTGCAGCACGTGGACACGAACGGCAAAAACCTTCCCGTCATGCAACATCTTAAATATTCTATATTTAAAATTATATCTGTCATTGTCAACAAATCAGTACCATCAAACCGATCTTGGTTCGGTTCCTACTGAAACATGAAGCTTTGAAAAAAATTTCCTCAAACAGCAGCTCAATGTTGTTTTTATCAAACCAACAGGAGGAAATAGTTCATGTGTTGGGGACTATTTTCAGCAGCGGATGAATCCACATCTGGTCTAGTGAGTCAGCCGGACGGTGTTTGGATATAAACACAGTGAATATGACATAATATGACATGAATTTCAGTTTGCAAGTTTATAATATGATATGATCTTAAGTTTGTTCCAGATTCACAGCGAAGGTCCAGTGTGTCGCGTGAAATAATCAGACTGAACTGAAATAAGTAAATAATTAGGATGAGCTATATTTCCTCTTCCTGTTTGAATGCACTCATTGTAAAGTCAGAAAATCTTCTGTAATATAATGTATTTTCTATTTTTTACAGCATGATTGTTCCATCATAGTTTCCTTTACACTTTCTTTTAATGAAGAACAAAATTCAGGTCAAAATAGTTTGAAACCTTTAAATCTGCTTCTTTGGGAAAAAAAATCTTGGCATTTTTTTGTAAAAAAGGTTGTTTAATTTAATCAACTACAATAATTATTAGTCTCTATCCATTTGTTTTTACATACATTATTATGATAAAACAGTGAATTCAGCTTCATCAAACAAACAAAGAGATTTATCAGAACCAAACTGCAGCAGGTTTCAAACAGATTCTGTTGATGTGAACTGTGATGCAACTTTTTCACTTCTTATTAGTTTGTGCATTATTTTCAAAGATATGTTAATTAATGCAGACAAATGTCGCCTTATTGACTCAAACACTGGACGCTTATCAGAACAGTTTGGTTATGAGACTACGGGTCTAATTTCAGGAGGGACGGCTCGTCCTCGGTCTGCAGGACTGAGGACGAGCCGTTTGTCCAGGAGCAGGTAAACCAGTGCGGCAGGTGAGCCGTGACCTCGGAGGCGTTTCCTGCCCCGTTTGCTCATTTGTGTGGACGAGGGGGATAAAAGGAGTCGGCGTCCAGATTGCGGTGCATCTGCTGTTTCGCGGCGGCGCGGAGAGGCCCGGCCGCCGCGCCACGCAGGTGCTGCTCCTTCCCCCCTGAAGGCCACATTCTTCTATAGCCATGTGCTGCCTGAGCAAAGTCCCAGGTCCCAGCGCCGAGCGGCCACTGCCCCGGCAACACGCATTGTTGCTCTATGCAAATCCGCTCGCACTGGGACAGAGGCTCGGGGAGGGGGCATCCTGAGCTCAGTAGCCAGGACAGAGAACGGAGGCCGGCCAATAAATGAAAGTTTGCCTTAAATCCTCGGGATAATAGAGGCAGAGGTTGGGGCCGAGCCTCGAAGCCGAGATAAACAGAGGGATTACTCCTCGGTTTTGCATCGCTCGCTCTCCTCTGGGTGGCCCTTAACCGTCAGGAAAGCTAAGAGGGGAGAGGGGGTGGCGAGAGAAGAAAAAACATTTAACGCATGGACATTCACACAGCACATAGGGGGAAAGAAGTGAGCCTAATTCCATCAAAGACGGAGAAATTAGCAATTAATTTATTCCAACCTCCCCGCCCCTGCTCCTTTTCTATTTTCAGCCCAATTGTTGGTTAGTTCTGCAACATCTGGTCCAGAACAGCCACGGCGCCTGATGACTGATGCTCCCTCCATTAAAGTAGAATGGCAGAGAAAATCTTCCCTTTTTCATTCATTTCTTGTCCATGGGAGATTAGTTTGGTACGATGTGAAAAGTAATCATTAAAAATGTTGCTCTTTTTGCAGGCCATGCATAACCACCGCGGGCAGCGCCTTTATTTGCAATTGTAATTTAAAGAATAATTAAAGAAGTTAAATGATTCTGTAAATGTAGAACAACTTGAGTCTTTGTGCTCAAGGGTGCATGAACCTTCAGCTTATGGCTGGTTGCTCCGATAAACTCGGTAATGAAAGAATGTAGCGCTGCACTAATGACGAATTTTGAAGTGTTTTGGATTTGCTCGCTCTCCGGTCCTCGGCTCGCGCTCCCTCCGACGCCCGACTTTAATCTGGGCGGTGCTGAGGAACAGAAGCCACGCTGAAGCGTTGGCACCACATTAGCAAAAAAACAACGATTGAATGATTCACTGATGGACATTTGTTTAATCGTTTAGACAAAAAGAAAATGACATATTCAACATGTAAAACAATCAGAGGTGTGATTCAAGATGAAGGACGGCAAAGACACAAGATGCACAAATTTACAGAGTGAAATCAGCACAGACGTCCAGTTCAAGTCGGGCTTCGTGATTGCTGATTAATTTGACTGATTTTTCAAGCATCAGTAAAAGATTTGGTCTCTGAAATGTCCATCACAGAGTGACGACTTCATGTTTCCTAACAACAGACCAGAACTCAGAGACAGTTTCACTTTTCAACAATATAAGACAGAAAACCGCAACAAACTCTGGAATCAACACCTGAAAAATGACCTAAAATAGTTACCGATTAATTTTCTGTCAATCAACCAATAGATTAATTGACGAATCATTTCAGGTCTAATTTCAAGTTTTTAGCGTTTGCATTTCTGCGTGAAAAGAACCATGAACAATGAAGAAATTAAAAATCTGCACATGATTCAAACAAACAGCATCAAATCAATAATTGAGCTTCTCCTCTGAGATTTAACTTTTCTAAATCGTATCAATCTCACAACTTAAATTTTCCTCTTCTGTCACTGCTTTTCAAAATCTGCACACCATCAGTTGAGGTGTTGAAATTATTTTTTGTAATTAATTTGAAGGAATTAAATCACAAATAGACTTTAAACAGTGACACATTCAGTACAAATCAAATAAACAGAGAAAATCTTTGACTCAGCATCTTGAAAATCTTCTGGGCTCAAACCTCAAGCTGCTGCTTTGTCTGACGTGAAGTGATGAGTCGACCGGAGATGGAGAGTCTCAATCACATCAGGCTTCTTTAGAGCCGCACCACCAGCAGCTTACACACACACACACACACACACACACTGGTGGAAATGTGCTGTTGACATTATTTAGGGTCATCGTCCATGGTAGCGCAGCCAACTGGTGGGATTTAGCAGATAAACCTTCCAGCTACGTCCACCACACGTTTCACCACATCATTCAGCTGCTTAACGTCGGAGTCTGAACAAGTTTGGTCACTTTTGCATCGTCAGTAATGAATTTAACAAACGGTCACTGCAGAGCTAAACCGGCTGGTGGACGGGGTGGACGACTGAGCGGCGACAGCGACGGGCTGCAGCTCCTGCTGTGACCTTGAAGGCCGTGGTTGTTCTGAGCAGGTCCAACGTGTCACTGTGGGAAACTGACGGAGCTGAAAACAGGCCGACTGCGCCGAGACAACCTCCTCTGGACGGAGCTGAAATATAAATCCACCAGCTGGTCCTTCCACAGTTTTCAAACAGATGCAGAGATTTTATTTTCCTGTAGAATAATGAACATCAAAATTCAAAAGCATGCAAACAAACATCTTGTTGCAAGTTAAATTTCAGGTTTTAATTTCATCAAACAGTTTGGACAAAGAGTTAATCTGAAGGAAAGATTCTCAGTTCTAAGTTAACCAAAAAAACCTGAAGATACAGAGACGTTGAAGATGCTGTTGTGAAGCCACGATCACTGCGAGTTAATGTTGGCTGGGTTCAGTACAGTTCTTAATAAAACAAACCTCTTCAGCACAGAGCTAAAGAAGATTTGATTCCTTTTTGGGGAGAGCGAGGATTTAGGCCTCTGGATGAAAGTATATTTTGTTGCCCGAGTCGAGCCGGTTAGTTCAGCTGACCTTCAAGAGCAAAGATGAATCCACAGGTAAACCACACAAACTCAGTAATCTTTCAGTCTAAGCATTTCGGACCATCCAGGTTCATACGAGCCAGACGTCCTGGTTTTTACTGGGATTGTCCCAGTTTCAAGTCAGAGTCCTGACAAATATCTGGAAAACACTAAAATATCAAGCGTCAAGAACTGTCTGAATTTGTATGAACCCAACTGAAACCTGCTCGTGCCTGTCAGGTTCAGGTTGTGGTCACCAGTTTTGTCACGTCAGCACAGTTCAGCTTTGGAGGATTGTTCTTCTCGATTTTGCTTCAGAACAAACAAACAACACAACCTCATCGAGTCTCATTGTGTAATTTCACTTTTATTTCCACATGAACTTGTCCAGCTCCGTCAAAGTATCGGACAGCCACGATATTGTCTTTTCCCATGATCCTCTTGGCAACGTCCCGCCTCGGAAAGCAGCCCGACACGACAAAAAAATCTTGAAAGAACACAAAGGCACAAAGAGGCGGAGGAGGGCGCAGCGGCAGAGGCGGCCGTCTCGGGCCCGACAGAGGACTCGGCCTCGCCATACAGCCGGGCCACTCCAATTCTGAGCGAATGCTAATGAGATTGCTCTGATCCCTCCGGTGCTTCCCATGTTTTCAACACCTTCAAGGACCACATGGCGCTCGCAGCATAAAGACAACTAAATGAGAAATCTGAACGTTTTTTTGTGACGCCGGGGGCCTCGTCGCTTTTCAACCTGGCCGCCCATTCAGCGTCCCTCCCCGAAAAGAAAAGATAAGAAAGAGACTGCTACAGGGGGCGCGGATGAGTAAACTTTTCAGGAAAATGGCGTATTTGCGAACCTGAAGTAATAATCAATTTATGGCCGCGCAAGGGCGAAGCCTTTGACGCAGGAAGAATCGCGGGTTGCGGAGATTGAAAAGGAGGGAAGAGAAAGAGAAGGGAGATGCTCAAATTTGGAGGCTGTTTCTCACAACCGCTGTAATGAGATCACTAACATCTTGAGCCGGCCTCCACTATAGCCGCCAAACAACAGGCTCCCAGATGAAAGGTGAATGGGCCCGGGTTCCCGCTGGCTGGTTCAGAAGCACTTTAATAGCACAGCGCCCTATGAAAAGTTCCCGGGCAGTAGCTCATATTAGCGGCGAAGCACACTGCTTAATAGGATGATGCCTTTTGGCTTTTGTCATGAGATGATTAAGGGCTTCGTTGTCACCGGTGCCTGTTGAGCACAAGGCACTAGAATCCACTCTGCCGGGCTCATTGTCTGAGTCGACGTGGTAGAAAGAGGCCCTTTTGATGAAAACACCTCTCAGGGATCTATCAGGTGAGCTCTGCTTTGGAGTCTCACATCTACGGCCCCTTCAAAATATCTCGAGTGCTTTGTTTTCCTCTAAAGACCCTTGAATCCGTCATCGTGTTCGGACAAAGACGAACGGCGACGAGAGGAGCGGCAGAAAGATGAAACTTGCTGATAATGGTCCTTGAATAAAGAAAATATGTACTCACGTCTGTAATTAATTTAACTTGTTGTGCACATTCAGCTTATTGCTTTGGCTTTTTAAATACTCAAGTCAAAGGTAATACAAATTTGAATCAAGAAATATGAAATCAAGAAATCCTTCCAATGCAATTCAACTTATTTCCTGGTTGTCGTCCTTTTCTAGGCCTGTAATCTTTCACCTTCGGTCTTGCTTCAGGATCCTGACTCTCACTGAAAGGGATCAAGTGGAATTACGTAACAGAGATTCCTTCTTTTTTTAAGACTTATGAGACTAAATCACTTGTTACAATGAGGATTTTTAGCTGCATCGAAGCGGCGTCTCCTTCGGTCACTCACATGTTCAAGAGATCTGTCAGGTTTAGTGCACAAAAAAAAAAATCCTCCAAAAGACATTAATCTTTTTCTGTTTTAAATAAAGGAGAGATTGCGTGTCATACGACCGCCACAATTTACTGACTGAACAGGATGAATGTGGGCCAGATTGACGTTAAACAGAGAATGCACTATGTCCATTTTTTTTTTTTGCAATCAATGCTGGTCCTTTCAATCAGGAGAGCTTTATACTCGGGATTAGTTTTGGTGACTTAAGAAGCTAGACTACCTCCGTACCCCCACCATCTGCAACTGCACCCCCTCTGCTCTCCAAACCCCCCTCACAAAAATAGCACAGGGATACTGCCAGCCTTTTCTCTCCCTCCTAACAAGGCGGCTCCAAAGCACAGGCCCACTCCAAGTAATTAAATCAATCCCTTTGTGTTCCCCAATATTCCCCTTCAGTGGGTGACTGCCCAAGATCTGATTATGGCTCTTCATGCATATTCAGGCCGAAGCCACAACTTGTCTCGAACAACCTCTTACTTTTTATACTCGCGTCATGAGCGTGCACCAATGTCCTCTTTTTTTTTCTTAATAACCCTTTACTTAACTTTTTATACGTATACGTCCAAAAAGCCGCAGTTTGCTTTGTGCGATGAGGAGCGGTCACCGACTCCGAAGGCTCAGGCATGTTTAAGAGAAAGCCGTAAGATGAGGAGAAGTTAGGGCGGGAGCCCGAAAGACAAATTGGATTAGCAAGTATTGGATTAAAGGTAAAACGGAGGGATAACAAACAAGAAAAGCTGCCTGTGATCACAGGGTTTAATATATTTCTTTTCCTCTCCGATCCCTTTCTTCTCTCCCTCCCCCTTTTCTTTCTTTCTTTTCGAGTAAAGATCCCAGGCTTAAGACAGACTTATTAAAACTGGGATTAATTTGTAATGCTCCTCTAACCCTCAGGGTCAACCAAAGATTTGTTATCTAAAGCAAACAGGAAAAAATGTACTATAACAACACGACGAGGGTTTTAAACCCGTGTCTGTCGGGCTTGTGGGAGATTTGAGCTTTGTACGAAAGGTGTTATCCCTGAGATATTTATTTGAGCTGGGACAGAAAACCCTTGTAGGCCAATCAAGACGTGGATAAATATAATAATTGCACTAAATCTTTTCGTTTTCGTTTCCTCATAAAAAGCTGATATCTTGAGGAAGGAATGTGTTCAAACATGCAAAAGGTGTCCAATAAATCAAGATCATTTGATATCTTGATAACAAAAATGGGGCATGAAGAAAGAAATCCACTCGTCTTCCTTTATTAGAAAATGTCCTGGTTTCAATCAGCGGATGATGAGAGGGGACTGTTGAGGAGCAGGACGCTCTCATTAGCCTTATCTTTTTAATGTAGCGCCGCCTCAGATTGGGATCTTAATCTTATTTGGTTATGGAGGCTTCGTTAGCTCCGACAAGCACAAAGACCTTCGGGGAACAAATCCAGAGCCTCTGCGGAAAACCAGCATCTTGTTCTCTGTGGTGGCTTTTGGGGTTTGTTCCTCGGGGTCGCGGTTCAAGGGGCCGAGCCGAGCGGCCGAAATCTCCTGGCCAGTTGCCCGTTGTTCTTTGTTCACCCTTCACTTCTTTCAGTTTCTCGAGTTGTCACTGACAGTTCATAAACGTGATGCATCCAAAACATTACAAAACATAATTCTGTTAAAACATTTCTTAGAAAAATATTTCATAGATGCTTGAATTACATTTGAAGGTTCCTGCTGCCGTCAACACTGCGATATGTGTGTTATTGTCACACTTGCAGTTAACGAAGGTTGTCATGGATTTTAATGTGAAACTGTGAGGATGAAAACTGTGGAAAAGCTGCTGTAAACATTGAAAAATTGGACCCTGAGTTATTATTTCTTCTCTCAAAGTTTCATTTGTTGCTCCTGTTTTTTGTTTAACTTTTACTTTCTTGTAAAGCTTGTGATTCTGGATTCTTTCTTATTTTCACTGTTTAATCTACTTACACAGTTTTATAAAGTAGGTCTGAAAGTTAGATGCTACTTCATCCACAATCAGTTAATTAATGGTCAGATTTAAAGGCTGAACATCAGCACAAATATTGCATGACCTCAATTATCACATAATTATTGAAACAACTGAGACTCTGAGCAGGTTGAACAGGTCACATGACCTGTTGTTTCATGGGATCGACTGGTTCATTATCACATGCTGTAAATTTAAAGAGGTTTCTTGAAGATATCCATGTTCACTCAACACAGATACATTTGAAAACACAATTTTTGTGTCAAAGTTGTGTCAAAGTCAAAGTTTTCAGATAATTACTCGTACGTTTATACGCGGATACACGAGAACATCAGAAATATGTTTCTATAGGTTTAGTTTGTCGTATCAAATTAAATTGCGTGATGCTGTTGCCATCTAGTAACATACAGAGCAAAACTGATATTACATATATTTTGTTTTAGTTTTTATTTTTAACAAACTTGCAGTTGCATGAAAACAAAAAAGTTGAAGACAATATTTTTTCAGTTTTCCCATTTTCCAACGCAAGACCAGGATTTTAAAGGTTTCTGACAAGGTAGATTTTCAATGGTTGACAAAAGCTTAGCATGAATGAAATGTTGAAATAAACATAAATAAATGTGTTCTGAAACTGTCGCATTTGTTCAAACTGGCTCAGTGGAAAACAAACAAGGTCATTTCCCAAAAGACTGAACGTGTAGCCTGGTTCCACATCACAGCTTTTTTAAGGTATTCAGATCTATCTGGTGCGTTTTTGACGCCTCTTCGCTTCCATAGAAACAACCCGGTCAACCAGGGCTTCATTGGTGGGATTAAGAGAGGGGATGTCCTCTCGTAGGTATCTCGCTTCATCCGTGGAAGATCAGCAACAGAAAAAATTAGATTTGTAAGTCAACTTATAGAAATAAGTTTCATCTTTTTTGGAACAAGTGAAATTAACGGCTGCAAACTCGACCAGAGCTTCTGAAAATGGCTTCAGGTTTCAGGCCACTTGCAGAAGTCAGTCATGATCGCTGCGTAACAAACATCAAAAATAAGACGTTTTGCGTTCGAACCACGTAACTGATTTTCGTATTGCATCACCAGTTCTTGAGATTAATCATCTTTGTGTTGTCGTCATACAGCCGGCGTTCGTTCTCTTGTTTCTACCTTTGTGACATTTAACTGCAGTTTTATTGCCGCCGGTGTGTGTGGACTGTGGGTGGCCTCAGGGAGTGGAAACTTTGGCCGTGTCACATAATATGACGTCTATTTTAGAGACTTTAAAAAGCTTGTTGACCCGAACAACAGAAGAAAAGGTGGACTCATCTTCTGACGCCGTGAATCAGCCTCGTTTCATCGCCACCACTGAAAGCGTGATCAATGTCTCCCGTGTCCATTTTCCATCGGTAATCCTCCACAAATTGCCCTCCGCTGCAGTTTGTGTATCAGCTATTTGCACTGGATTAATGTGAGTCACTGGTGGCAAGTGTTCAAATCAATGTTTATTAATGGTTTCTTTAAGTGTTTAAAGATTAAGTCATTAACATATTGATGAAGTTTGTTCGAAGTTGCCCAGGGAGAGAAAAGGAGCCGGAGCTGGAGAGGGTTTGACGAGATGCTGAACTGACGCCAGCCGCCGGAAAACAAGAGGCTGAAGGAGGAAGAGAAGAAGAAGAAGAGGAAGAAGAAGAAGAGCAGTGTGTTTCCTGAGGGCATCGACGTCTCTGCGCTTTACACACTTAACTCAGCGACTTCTGGTTTAAATTCACATTTACTGGATGTTCACAGGTAAACATGTGAATTATCACCTGAATTTGAAATGTTGAAGAAGCTGTTTTCGTCCCGTCGTTCTCTTTGGGATGCAGCGCGGTCAGCGCCGATTGATTTTACCATTCAGCAGCGACCCGCCGCAGCCCTTCGGCTCGCCATGGTAATTCTCTCTCTCACCTGATAAGGTACCTGATCCATAATAAATCAATTCTAATTAGTTTTATGTTGGAGGGGGGCTGCGCTTTGCTTAGGGGACTCTCTGCCGTTCGCCCTCCCTCCTCCCATCATCCTCAGTTGTTTTCAGCCGCCAGTCATCTGCACACCTGATATCAGTTAATCTCCTGATTATTAAGAGCGGATTATTGATGGAGGGGAAGCAGCTGTATTTGACGCCGCCTCTTGCATCAAGGACACACAGGTTTTGTTTCCTCTGTTTGTTTTTAGGGTGATTTGTGTGTGATGGGTGTGTTTGGTGTTTGGGGGGCGGGGGTGTCAAACATGTCCTCAAACTTCTCCTGATAAGCTTTCCTGTCGAAGTGATGGGAATCTGTTTGACGAGCCGCTGGCTGTTAACGCCAGTCCGTCCCAACAGGCGAGACATCGTCCCGGATCTGAAGACTCCTGCAGCCGTCACGTGACTCTCCCGCCTCCTTCGTCTATCCAGATAGCAACAGTTATGTAAACTAAAGGGGGAGTTAGGAATCAGGAAAAGCAAAAAATGAACAACGTATAAAACAAAAAAAAGATATTTAAAACATACTGAACACCTAATTTCTGAAAAAATCATTTTAAGGGTGAGAATAAATAAATGAACAGAAGCTCCGTCCCCCCACACGGAGAAGCCAGGTCGAGTTGAGATCCCACCACACCTCATCCCATTGATTTCTCCACCATTTATTTCTGTCTTGGTTCACGCTCGGGGTCTCTGGATGTGAAAGTTGATGCTTCGCTCTAAAAGACGGATTCATGCATAGACTCTGCTGCTTTTGTAGTCGGTGGCGGTTTTATATGATAAGCTTTTTCAGACGTCCAAAATCAATATGTAATCCTGTGCAGGGGCTTATCCCCAGGACTGGGCCATTTGTGAGGCTCTTTGAGCTTTGTTACAGGTCTTCTGGCAGCTCCGTGCCGCAGATTGATTAGCTGCAGCGCCAGAATCCGATCAAATGGTCGGCTCTGATGATGGAGCGAACTCTCTCTGCGCCTCTAGTTGACTGGACCCGGAGATAAGGGAGGACGGCGATTCCCTCCCCGCTGCACGCCGAGGGCAGGGACAAGGACTCAGGACGGACGTCCACATTTTAGGACGTTTAGCTGAGACTTATGAGTGACATAGAGTGAGAGCAGAACTGCACATCCCCAACATCAGCAGCAGAGTTTCACTTAGACTTTTTAACATTAGTCAGAATAAATTGTCTCATTCTAAAAGACCTTTGAGTCTGTTTGGCTCTGTCTCGTCACGCTGACCTCCTGAAATCAGATGGAGAAAAAAACACATCTTCTATTGTTTATCGTCATTGGTTTCTCTCTGGTTTCGGCTTGTAAAGCCTTTGTCACAGCTCCGTCTGTTTGTGCATTTGGTGCATCACCAGTTTGACCTGATGGAGGCGCAGACACGATGCACATTTTCAGTCGTGCACTGAATTGAGTTTGATGACGTCGGGCTGATTTTGGCTGAATGCTGGTGAAGTGTGACCCAGTTCTGGCTCTGATGGCTTCACTGTCCACAGCTGTGACGTCCTCAGTGATTCACATTGATCTGATCTCGTGCTGACTGGCGGCTGGATAATAAACATTTCAAACTTTGATGGTGGGAGAGTGTGAACGAGATGCAGCTGTGCAGGTTTGTAGGAAGAAACTACTCCTGAATGTAAATCTGAATCTGTCAGGATCTGTTTCCTGCTCTGCCTCCTCACCTGCTTCAAGTCACACACCTGCAATCCATCAACTCCTCTGCTCATCAGTGCATCAGCTCCGGTTCTTCAGCCAGATCCTTCTGCCTGTCGCAGGAGTAGCTGCACAACTCGGCCTGCTGGTGTTGTTCCTTCTTCTTCCTGTGTCTCAGAGCTGCATTTGTTCAACATGATTCTGATGATGATTATTGAAGCTATACGAACCAAAACAGGATCATATGAACACAATCAGACTGAAAATCATCAAACGTAATCAGTGCGATTATCAGGTCGAGGTCGGATGTTTGTATCGCAACACTGACACAAATCTCCCAGTTGTTGCACATTGAAGCTGCTGTTGAGTCGAACCATTTCTGCCACGTTAGTCTGGGATGTGAGTTCTGTGAACATCTGAGGCTGAATTTCATTTCAGAGGATCTCGTCTGTGAATTATCAGAATATTTCACTGAAACCAAAATGACAAACAGCACAAGGTCCGAGTTCTGAATGCTGCTGCTGGACTAAACCATCTGACCTTTCACCTCCTGCTTTCACATGTTGAAACTCACATTTGACTTCGAATCACGTGTCCTTTCAGGCAAATCTGAAAATATCTGTTCCCCTCACACTGCAAAGGTAAAACTTTCATCACTTGTTTACACATGAAAACGAACATGTTCAATGATCACATGTGAATTCATGTGACTTCAAAAGCAGCCATTTTGCTTCGAGACATCTGGGAAATGCTTTATCGCCTTCAATATTTTCCTCCTGTCGGTGGAGGGGGGGTGACGGGCAGCAGGATCTGTGCATTCCTGCGTGCTTTGCCAGCGCTCACATGGTTACTGCTGCTCCGCATTGTTAGAGATATCTGAATGAGCGCTGGCCATGCAAGTTTTAACGTGATTGCCGGAGGGGCAGCAGAGTGAAAGAGCGAAGAACAGAGCCAGAGAGAGGAGGGGGGGGCATAATCCTAAAAGGATTGGAAGTTACCCCACCACCACCCACCCCCCTCCACACACACACACACACACACACACACACACCCTCAGTGTTTCAGGGGGTGATGGGTACTGGATGGGGTCAGTTGGTTTCGTGGCTCTGGTGCCCCCCTCATCATTGTTTGGCTTCTTAATGAGAGGGGCGGTGCCTTAGGCCTGTGATTGACAGCTACATACTCCTCTCTCATTGCTCTTCACTGTGTCCCTGCGACAACTCGCTGTTGTCTCTACTGTACTGGAGTCGTTTCTCAGGTGTCTCCTCAGGTGTCCATCGGTCCGTCAGTCAGAGCAGCCGACGACTGACACACAAGGTGTTTCATAACGGCGCTGTAAAAATACACCGGCCGAGGAGTCGGCCGTCCGTCACGATAGAGTTTCACACTGTGTGCTCACATTCAAATCACATTAAAAATCTAAACTAGTTGCCCTTTCAACAAGACACTATCATTAATATTATTTTGAAATATTAGTGACTGAAGGCACCAGTTTGATCACGTTGCAGAACTCCAGAGAGAGAGCACAGAAAAAATGACCACTACAAGTTAGAGACACACATTCCTCCTTTTCTTTTTGTACTTTTTGTACTGTAAGAAGATAAACTCATCCAGAAACATTTTAAATTACCTGGCATTTGTTTTGTGAAACTCACTCTGTGGCTAAATGAACCTTTAACCCCGTCCCAATATTTTGTTTACAATAAAAATGAAAAATAATCATGAAAAAAACTTTAGACTTAAAAGTAAAGATCCAAAGTGTCCTGTAACCAGCTGTGAGCGAGAAAAACACACTCAGCAACACTTCACCTGCTTTTACTGCATCTCATCTTAAATCTGTAGCTTGTTTCTTTTTTAAAGAACGTGTGTAAATAATAAAATAAAATGTAGTTATTTTTGCAGCCTGTTGCACCAGCTGAACTTCAGACCGCTGGAAAGATCGAGTGTAAAGTCAGTAAAAACCTTTAGATATTTGAGAGTGTTGTTGGATGAAGTAAATCAGAGAGGCTGTGTGTTAATGCACAGAACAGCTGGTGTATAATAAGTTTGATGGATGCACAAGCATCGACTGTATGACTGTATAAATGAAATCTACTGGCTGAACATGACTTCTTATCTGTTGTGTTTAATTTGTGAGTTTGATCATGAAGGAAACTTTATTATTTCAGATTTGCACCAAGTAAAATTGTCAAACATGTATGAGACGTTATCTTAAGAGCCTAAAGATCCATTGTTGTAATTGCGGAAACAGAGAAAAGGACAAATACGCCTCTATACAAACCACATGATAACTAAGTTCACATTTGAGCCCAGAGACGGTTTGAGATTGATTCAGTTTGTCAAAACAGACAAGAAGCCGATGATGACGTTTCTCCACACACACAGTTCAAACCTGATGTCAGTCAGAGCTGGTTTACAGCAACACTCAGACTCGAGACTGAAAACCACATTCAGTTTCATGAAAAAATGATCAGAGCTCAGCTTCAGCCACGTCCAGCTCTCTAAGGCCTGAAGCTGCTTAGAGATAAACCATCATAAAATATGAACTTCCTCCTGTCTCCGTCTAACATTTGAAGGTTTTCACTCAGTCAGTCTCTGCTGCGTCTCTCCGAGCAGGTGGAGTGATTGGTCCCGTCCGTGTGCTGCTATCTGCTCCGTCAGCCTCCGGCAGCTCCACCCAGACAAGTTCATCATCACCATCAGTCTGAGGCAAATCATTTCTGAATGTCCTCAGTCCCTCCTGGAAACCTGAACGTCCTCAGCAAGTGAAGCCTTCTGCATTTCTGTTTTTCAAGCAACAGCAGCTCAGCTCTCTGCACGTTCACAGACAGTTTGCATCTGATTTTGAATTTGCTTCAAACTGTCCTGAAACCCAACACATCATCTTTTAACAGGGAGGAAATGATCTGATTTAGGGGCATAAAATCACTCAAAGCCAACGTTTACCATGATCACACTGACACAAATAATCAGACTATTAGATTTTCATGCCCTGGTCTATTAAAAGGAATTACACAAAATTATATTTCATATTACACAGATGATCAGAACATGAACTGCAGCTGGAGCTGTGTTATTTTGTTGTAAGCTGAAGTTTGACTGCAGTGTGTGATGATGATGATGATGATGATGATGATGATGATGATGTTACATAACCACGCTCAGGCTCATTTCCTCTACGTCACTGTCCTGTCACCTCTGATGTCACAGAGAAGAAGGTTTTAGATCAGTTTGTCTCCATCTGAATAAAAACCTGGAGCTATTGTTGAGAAGCTGATTGATCAACATCATCCTGTCACCTCCAATAAAGGCTTGTTGCACGCTCAGTGGAAACTCTCCCAACTCATCTGTCAATATCTGAAATCAATACTTTATTTTGAAATGTTTCTTTAAAACTAAGCTGCAAATCTGACAACACACTTCATACAAAGAACAAAGAACCGACCTCAAAGATGAAAACATCACCTCAAACTTATATTTTTTACCACCTTTCAAACCTGACGTCCACTTTTCACACAAACTATTTCAACCACAAATGAAATAATCAACAAGGCAAAGCTCAGGTTTTAGTTGTTCTTACCTCAGAGTCTTTTCCTGATGGATCCAAATCAGAGTCACATCAGACGCAGAGTCTTCAGCTTCTCCTGGTTCGTGTGTTTCCTCCTCCACCTTCCTTCAGTCTGCAGCCAAAGACTCACAGCTGATTTCAAAGCCTTCTTCCGTCTCCGTCTGCACGCCAGCGTTTGTGTGTGTTTTTTATAAAGTGAAAAAGTGCAGCAGCCGGCCGGAGCCTCCCGCCAGCTTTTCTGACAACCTGGGACTTTATGCATCAAGCTTTTAATAAGCGCCGACAACAGAGAGGAGAAGCCTCTCCAAACTTAACCCCCACCACCTCCAACACACACACACACACACACACACACACACACACACACACACACACACACTCTTTAGGCTGCCTGATCCCTGGATTTACGAGCTTAGTATGAAGAAAATACTCCTGCAATTTGGGATTAGAGCCCAAAACCCCTCACAACAACAATGACTCCGTCCATTTGATATCTTGATACTTGTGATCAATCGCCGGCTTTGTTGCCGTCGGCCACAACTAATTTCTGAGGACACACACAGGATATGAGACGACAAAGATTTCCAACGTGTTCATATTCATTTTCCCCTGAACACAACCTGACATTTTTTCCTTTTTTGATTTTATAGACATTTCTCACTTTTCTGTTGATCATTTGTTTGATTACATTATAGGATAAAGAAACGGATCAATCTATATTTCTGTCAACAGACGTTTGGACAACGATCATTTTACAGGATGTTGTTTTTCCTGTTTGATCCTTTCAGTGCAGTCTGGTGCTTTCATTCAAAGGTCGTTTAAGTCAAACGGTTCCTGACGGCGGCAGCAGCTCGGCTTTAATCAGCAGCCGCTCGTGTTGGAGCCTGCGCTGCAGCTTTTTGCTGCCAGCTTTCTTCTCAACAATATTTCTTTATTTTCTTCTCTCTGACCTGAATCAGCTGGTCGAGGTTGTCAGTGTCATTCAGGGACAAATAGCTCCTGTTTTATTTGTGGGAAGAGAGTTTTCACTAAAGTATCTGTGAGTGAAAAGCAGCTGTGACGACGTGGAAACACCGGAGGTTCGATCCAGCACAGAAATAATTGGATTGTCGCCTGATGATGGTCAGTTTTCAGGTTCTTTCAGACTTAAACGAACATAAGAAGAGAGAAGGTTCAGGCTGGATTCAACATCAAACTGAACAAAAAGAAAATGATCTGAGTTCCATTTGTTATTATTTTCAGCAGCAGGAGTAAGAAAGAAAAGTGTTGTGTGTCACAGTCGAACTCTGAGTCTGACCTGTCTGACCTTTTCATTCCCTCACCTGTCCGTCGTCCTCCTCACCTGCTCCGCTCTTCTGTCCTGCTCATAAAAAGGATGAAATCAGCACGTGCAAAACAAAATCTAACCAAATCTGTCCATTTTGGATGAACGTGTTATTTATCCGTTTATTTCACACAGAAACCTTTATCTCCACGTGCTCACCTCTGTCCTCGCGGCCTCGTGTCGCCTCTTCACTCATCACAACTGTAATCATGTCAAGTTGTGCCGTGGGAACACTTGTCTTCATGACTCTTTGGCCTGCATGGCGACAGGAAGAGAAGCAGGAAGCAGGTGAGCTCTTCCTCCTCTGCTCTCACCTGAGCCTCCTCGTCCTCGTCCTCGTCCTCGTCCTCCAGGTGAAGCTTCTGTCTTTGTGTCTCTGTGAAGTAAATCTGCTGCCTGAACGACTCTCACAGACCAAAACCAGAATATTATTATTATTATTTTCTTCCTGCTCAAATCAGAATAACAGAAGAACAGATGTGGAGTTTTTTCTTCTTCTTATTATTATTGTTGTTGTTGTTGTTGTTGTTATGTTGTTTTATTTTGTCTTTACTGGTGACAACAAAGATTTTTTTCTGGAGCTTTGAAACAAAGTTTTCTGTTGCAACACAAATGATTTAATGATTTTAACTTGTCCTGAATAAAATGAGCCTGACTGCAGCTTCCACTGATTCTACAAAATTTAAAAAAAATAATGAGTCAGCTGATTTGTCATAAATCACATTTTATGTTGATTGCTTTGATACAGTTTTGTTGCAGCTGCAGAAAAAAAAACTTTCATTTTAATTTGTCTTGTTTCCTCATTTAATGAAACTTAAAGACTTTAACTTCTGCGTTGATAAAATAAAACATCAGTATTTTAATCCTTTGTGTTTAAATCCTGAACTTTGGGCCTAATTTGCACTTTTCTCGCTCAAACTGCGGCTCATTCTGGTTCAACTTTCTCACGCGGACTCTTCCAGGGCGCGTCACGTGGTCTGAGAGAGGGGCGGGCCTCTCCGAGCTGATTGGCCGCCCGCCTCGCCCGTCAGGCCGCGGCGCGCTGTGGTTGGCTCGAGCCGCGCGCTTCCTCGGCTCATAGAGGCGCGAGCCGCGGAGACGAGCGTCAATCCGTCAACAGATCGAAGCCGGAAGGAGCTGATTTTATTTTTTATTTTTGTCTCGGCTGAAATGTTGATTCTTGTGTTTGTGAACCGAACTTTAATCTGACAATAATAAAACGTCCTCCATGTGGATATTTGTGGAACTGTGGATCTGATTGGCTGATATTTAACAGGAGCTTTTAAAAACAGGAGCCGGAAGAAGGTGAGACAATTTACGGACTTTATTTAATTTATTTTAATTTATTTCTCGGCTTTATTCATCCTGCCTGTCCGTGTGGTTTGTTTACATTATTGAAATAATATTTACACAATGTTTACATAATGTTTCGAGCTACAGTTTTGAGTTAAAAAAAACTTAAAGTATTTTGGAAACTCTCAAAACGAGACTCATCTTTTTTCTAAAACGAAATCGAATTTTTTTTTTAAAAAATCTTGAAATCTCTATTAAATAGTATTTGAAATAAAACCTTAACAAACGCTTTGTTTTGCTACTGGAAAAAAAATAAAACTAGAAAAACCAAATATCGGTTCTTAAACTTTGTCACTGAAACACGTTAAAATCTTCCTCCTCACATTAATTGTTAATCGAATTTGATCAGTTCTCCTCCTCTTCTCTTCCTGTGCGGATTAAAGTCTCCCTCTCTTCCTCCGCTGCGGGACTCGGCTCCTTCCTGCCGGTACCAGCGGAGGCCCGGGGCCCGTTCACCTGCCGAGTCTCACCTGGACACAAACACAAACCGTCAGTTTATTACGGCTGCAGCTATTTGTTATTTATTAATGAGCCCTCAGATCGATGCTTTACGTATGATTTTATTTTATTCTTTAGATGTTTTATTATGATTTGTTTGTAATTTGTTTACTTCCATCTCTTGTTCAAGCTTATTATTTATATTCATCACGTGACACCGCAGGTTTAACATGAAAAACTGAATTAACATTATTTAGTTTAAAGAATCTCTAAATTCTTCAAGTGACAAAAATAACCGTGACTTTTGATAAAGTATGATTCAGGTAAACAGACTCTGTAAAAGAAAACAACATCTTCATCAGATAACATGAGGAATAAAGGAGCTTCAGGTGTTTGTGCAGGTCGAGTCTCTGATGGAGCTGATGAACGGACTGATCGAGGCCTGGTTTTAGTTTGACTCGTGTTTTTCTGTCAAACTTCAGGTCTGGTTTCACTTTTTGCTTCATGAAACCGCAGCTTTTTTTTTCCCTCTGAAGGAATCAACAGAAAAACTTTCATTTCTTGAATGTTCAAAAAAAAAACAAAAAAAAAACAACTGACGAACAATTTGCTAAAAAAAAACAAAACAAACACACTCTTGTTTTAATATTTCATCAGTTTAACAAACCAACACTTTCACATTCTTTCTGTTTTAAAATCACATCGTTAAACTTAAACGCACAAAATCTAAAATTCGAACAGGATCAATTTTGTTTTTTTAGACACACAGATTTAGTAAAAGCTCATAAATTAAAGTTTCAGCTTAAACAAAAGGTCTTCAATCTGTTCTAAGATTAAATATATAAATACATGGTTTTAAATCGGATTCTGTGTTTAAGAGACTCAAAGTGTTTGAATTAAAGTCGCTTCTTCAAATAGATTTTATTCGCCTGTATTTTACAGTTTTATGAAGTTTTATTGTTTCGAGGTACAAAATCTGAGTTTTTATTATTTTTATAATTTGTTAACACACAAATGTTCCACAGTTAAATTCTGTGTTTTCAGTCTAAACTCATCCTCCTTCTTTCTCCCGCAGGATCCGACGGTAACACCGGAGACCGGAACACCTGAGCAGCGCGAGACCTGCAGCCTCCAGTCCGCCCACACCCGGCCCAGACCCCGGCCCAGACCCCGGCCCAGACCCCGGCACAGACCCCTGTCCAGATCCCGGTCTCCAGTCTCGGGTCTCCGGTCTCGGGTCTCCGGTCTCGGGTCCAGACTCCGGTCTCCCTCCGCGCTTCGAGCATGATGTCTTACCTCAAACAGGCCCCGTACGGGATGAACGGACTGGGCCTGAGCGGAGCCGCCATGGACCTGCTGCACCCGTCTGTGGGCTACCCCGGTACGGCTCCGACCCCGGGACCAGCACGGTCCCAGAACCAGATCCCAGAACACACAGAAACACGAGGAGCAGGAAACTTTGATCCTTCAGACATGTTTCGATCCTGCTGGTTTCTGTTCTCTGAATTTAACAGTTTTATTTATTTTTTAAAAGTTTAATCAGATAAAGATTTTTTTTTTCAGATGATTTAAAGTTTTTTCACTTTTCTGTTTGTTAAAAAAATCCCAACTAAAATCGA
Organism: Holacanthus passer; assembly: GCA_025331565.1. NCBI lineage: Eukaryota > Metazoa > Chordata > Actinopteri > Pomacanthidae > Holacanthus > Holacanthus passer. The sequence goes on along the minus strand of JAFREQ010000093.1, from coordinate 792,915 downwards.
ATTAAATAAATTATTATTTTAATTATTATTATAAGTCTAAAAGTGAATTTAAAAATAATATTAGCTGAAAAAAGGTGGAATTAGACTCGAGTTTGTTTTTGTTCAGGAAAATTAATTCATTACATTTGTTCAATTAAACTGGTTTTAAATTTCTTTTTCCCTATTTTTTAAAATATTTCTACAGCTGAAGTTTTTACTCACTTTTGTCCTGATGATGAAAAAACTCTCCTGAATCGAAAACTTGTTTTTTTGGAAATTAAAATGTTTTAAAAGGTGGAAAAACGTCGAGAAACTTTGGATCAAATGCAAAAAAAAAGAGAGACACCTGAACTCACCTGTGCGTCTGTCTGAGGGCTGATTCGCTCTGTGTCTGTGTATCGATCACGATCACATGAACTGATCGATCGACTGATTGATTGATTGATTGATTGATGGGTGTTCTCCCTGCAGCCAACCCGCGGAAGCAGCGCCGGGAGAGAACCACCTTCACCCGGACGCAGCTCGACATCCTGGAGTCTCTGTTCGCCAAGACGCGCTACCCGGACATCTTCATGCGGGAGGAGGTGGCGCTGAAGATCAACCTGCCCGAGTCCCGAGTCCAGGTGAGGCCAGGTGTGCTGCTGCCTCCGCTGCCTCAGCTGCAGCTTCAGTCACAGGGACAGAGAGGGAAAGAGATCTCCTTTCTAATCTGCTATAATCTGGTTCATCAGATCAAATTCCACCCGCTTGGTGTTCATTTCATTTAAAAATAAAAATGAGTCAATAAAGCGAGGAAATGCAAGAAATTCAGAAAGAATCCGGAACTTTATTTTGAAAAGCTGATAGTTTGCTGATCTACTGTTACTTCTCAGTTTGACTTTGTCGAACAGGCCTCAGGTGTTGAACTCACCTGAGGCCTGACACGTCTCCAATCACAGGCCCAGAGATCAGTGTCAGCATTACTGTAGAGTACTGCAACAAGTACTACTAAGTACTGCTCCTCATTACTCCAACATCATTATGAAACAAAGTGTTTGAGGAAAATACTTTCACTCATTGAAATGTTAAGTTCAGCATTCAACATGTAGTTAACTCCAGCTCATGTGTTCATATAGTAAAAACATTAACAAGTTTATGACAAAGATTTTTGACAATATTCAATATATTTACAATATTTAGACACATGTATAAGTACAACATAAGTCCTGATCTTATTTCCATAATTGTCACTCAAAATCTATGAAGATAGAAACGAACATTTCAGGTCTGATGAAAAAATATATTAGAAACTTGAAAACTCATAAAGGTAGATAATCAGTCAAAAAATAAATAAATAAAAAGATAACTACAAATCACCATCATATGAAAAATCATTTTGTTGTTATGGTTTTGGTTGTTCTCTTTGTTTTATTTTGAAAAACCACCCTGTTGAGTCTGCATGAGCTGAACTTTTTCATTTAAATACTGTGACATTTATTTAATCACTTCAGCTTCATCCTGTAATTCTTCTGATTATTATGTAACTATCTTCATGAAGGAAAAGTTCATGTTCACTCTCAGCAGAGCTTCGTGATTTAAAGAGACATTTCACTCAAATCCCCAAAACATATTTTCTCTTTTCTCCATGCAGACAGTTTTGCCCAGATTTTACAAATGTGTGTCAGAGGTTTCTGTTTCCGTCTCAGTCCCTCTGTGTGCTGTGGACAGTGTGTGTGTCCCGTCTGTGGGTTTTCCAGACGAACAGGGACGAAGCAGCTCAGGTCACATCTGTTGTTTTCATCTATTGTCTTTTTGACCTATGTTTTTATGTTGTGAGATAAAGTGATTCATCTCAACAGACTCTGCACATTCACTAGTTTTTCTTCTCCGGTGCTGTCGTCATTCAGTCTCTGGATAAACTGCAGTTCCTTAAGAGCGGGCAGCGTTAGAGGTCAAAGGTCAGAGCTCCTCAGTAGCATCATGTGAGAGTGAGGCGCTCAGAAATCCACAGCTGAAGGTGCTTAGTTCCTGCGGCTCCGTCAGGTTTGGCCGTTGTTTTTTTTAATGTCTGACCTTTTGACCTCTCCTCCTTTCTCAGGTCTGGTTTAAGAACAGACGAGCCAAGTGTCGGCAGCAGCAGCAGAGCAGCAACAGCGCCAAGGTGAAGCCCATGAAGAAGAAGTCGTCGCCGACACGAGAGAGCACCGGTTCAGAGAGCAGCGGTCAGTTCACCCCGCCGGCGGCGTCCAGCTCCTCCTCCTCCTCCACCGCCTCCTCCACGTCCTCCTCCGCGTCCTCCTCCTCCGTCTCCTCCGGCCTCGGCGGCCCCGGTCTGATCAGCACCTCTACCTCCGTCACCGCCCCGGTGTCGTCCATCTGGAGCCCAGCGCCCATCTCCCCGGCCCCGGCCCCGCCCACCCTGCCCGACCCCGCCGCCCCCACCAGCGCCTCCTGCATGCAGCGCGCCGTGTCGTCCTCCGCCACCGGGGGGACGCCCTCCTACCCGGTGTCTTACAGCCAGACGGCGGCGGCGTACAGTCAGGGTTACCCGGCCTCGGCATCGGGCTCTTACTTTGGCGGCGTGGAGTGCGGCTCGTACCTGTCGCCCATGCACTCCCACCACCACCCGCACCACCCGCACCAGCTCAGCCCCATGACCGGCGGCTCCATGTCGGGACACCCGCACCACCACATCGGCCAGACGTCAGGGCACCACCACCATCACCACCACCACCCGTCGCACCACCACCAGGCGTACAGCGCGCCCAGCCTCGCCTTCAACTCCACAGAGTGTCTGGATTACAAAGAGCAGACGGCGGCTTCGGCCTGGAAGCTCAACTTCAACGCCTCCGACTGTTTGGACTACAAAGACCAGGCCTCATGGCGTTTCCAAGTGCTGTGACTTCCTGTGTTTCTCTTCTTCTCTGCTTACAAAGAAGTATTCTTTTTGTTGTTGGTGGTTTATTTTTGAAGATCCTTTAAACTAATAGTAGAGACATTTAAAAAAAAGTTTATTTGTGAACGAACTGAAGCCTGAAGCCTGAGCAGCAGGTTCAGCCGCGTCGACTCGTCCAGGATTATTTTTCTACTCCAGAACTCGAGAGAAAATGACCCAGTTCCAACTTTTGAAGGCCTTTAATAGCAGAGTTTCAGTGGGAGCTGCCAGGTTGTGCAGTCTGGGATCGTCTCACTGATCCATCAATGAACCCCAACTTCATCTGGATTATTATTCTTCAAAGAAAGAATAATCAACTTTGACAGAAATAACATTTAAAAAATCACAAATTAGACTCTTGAGTGGGTTTTTCTAAAAACTTTTTTTCAAAAACATGATGCTGCTATGATTTTCAGGTTGCTGATGTTCATTACTATCTGATTTCCAACTTGAACCTTGTTCAGAAACTCGTCGTCCGACCCGTGGGTGTTGTATTTCGGAGGTTGAATTGCAGCACTTGTTTATAAGGTGAAAGATTTTTGTTATTTGTTCTTTGCAGAGGAAAGAAGATAAAAATGTGAATTAGACACGTAATGTCAGTATCCATTGAAATCTGAAACATGTGCATTCGTGTCTTTATAATAAAGTCTTGTTAAAACATGAGCAGTCCAAAGAAAAGTTTATTCCCACAATGATCCATTCAGATCCACTGAGGTTCCAACATGAGATCACCTCTACAGGTTTTACATGAATTATACTGAACTGGTTTAACTGGTCCAACAGTGTGAACGGTGCCACATTAACAACTCATCACTGATTATAAACAGCTGCAGGGTTGAGTCTTTGGATGTTTGAACAGTAACAAGTGATTAGTTACACTGTGATTGATAAATAAAATGTTTTTAACCTTTATTTGTTCAGGATAGTTTCACAGAGAGCTCAGTGTTCACACACACACCGACGCCTGGAAGCTGCCCAGGACAAACACAGTGTGATCTGTCGGTCTCCTCTGTCGCGGCTGAGGGATAAAAAGCTCAGTCACTCTTAAATACTGCAGAAAAATCGATTCATTTCAATGAAATCGCCACAGTCGCTGGATCCTCCTGCCGAGGAGAACGACGTAAATCATCTTTCAGGTCAACTTTCAGACGCGTTACCGCGAACAAAGCGTCTGGACAGTGTTGATGTGTGAAGGAGCAGAGAGGTCGAGATGGACGAAGCTGTCGTAGCTTATTAACTGTGTGTCACAGTTTACTGAACCTCCTCTGTTGGAGTATGAACTTCACAGAGGAGAGAAGGTTCACACAGTTGTTGGAAAGTGTAAACACACGTTATACTTTGAATTAAGCTGAAGCTTGGAGAGTTTTTTCCCTCTTGACCAACTTTTTATTGAATAAAACGATGAACAAAAATGAGTGAACCAGTTCAGTTCAGAGTAAACGGGAAGAGGCTCAGAGAGACATGTGGAGGCCGAGCTGCCACGTTAGCGACTTGTGTTAGTCCTTAACCCCCCAACAAACCCTGCGAGGAGCCGCTGGACTTCAGAAACAACGTATTCTGACACATTCTGGTTTGACTGGACCTTTTAATGAGGGAGGGGAGATTCTTCTCAGTATAGTTTCCAACAGTAAAAAACTGGTTACAATCAACATCGTAATAAGTAAATCACAGGTGAAAGGACGAGTTGGTTGATCCACAGAATTGATCAAAGAAAAATACCAAATATTTGTTGGTTACAGCTTCCAAGACATGAAGATCTTTAGAAACTGGATCCTGAAGTCCTGCAAACTAAACCTAAAATAAATAGAGTGCCTTCAACAACCTCCATGATCTGATCTTTATCGTCAGGACATCCCAACAATCATTGATATGAATGTTTCTGATCTGCCATGATGGTGGTTTGGTTCAGACATGAAAGGCCTCTAGATGTCTGTGTCCTTTAAGCTGATTGTCCTGAGAGCGTCTGGACTTTCTAAGGAACATCCAAACAGCGTGTCAACAACCGAACGTCCCCGCAGAGGTGGACTCCAGCCGGCCAGGTTAGCAAACATGTACACTGGCATCCCCGCTGTTTGTGCGGTCGTGTCGACAGCAATGTACGACCGATTTGATCCAAGGAAAAAAGGGACGAATCACGATTTTAATTAACAGCCGTCCCGCTTCCTCACAACGTCCCTCCAGCAGCTGGACAAACAGTTTTGGGTAAACATGGCGTCCGGGACGTGTGTTTGCCCGCTCGGCGTCCTGCTGGGCTCTACCAGCGTGCACCGTGCAAACACGAGCCGGGATTTAGCACATTAGAGCGAACTAATCTGTGGGCCATGTTCAGGCAATCTCTGCCGCTTATTTGAGAGAAAGGACGGTCCTCTCTGAACAGCTGTCCTGGATGTCTTATTATCCCGCCCGGCTCTCCCCGGGGGCCTGAACTTTTATTCCTCGTCTTTGTGACAAAGTGTGCGACAAAGTGACTCGGCTTTTTGGCTTCTCACTTTTCCAGAAGGCCGCTGACAAAAACACTTTGTCTTCTCGAGGGTTCGCCTCACTTTCCCTAACAAGACGGCGCTTCGGAGGACATCAAAGTGTCCTCTGGAGTGCTCCTGAAGATGCAGCTCTCCTGTCCTCAAAGTCAGTGACTCGCAGAGGAAGTGAACAAAGCAGCTTCCTGGACTCCATGTGGACCCGCTCATCCAGCTGAACCAGGACAGTCTGGAAGTTTGGAGGTGGAACGTCCTATTAGGACTTTATTCAATAAGTTTGCTTTTTTAACTCTTCAATGAAAAAACACACTTTGTTCTTATGATAATAAACAATTCAACATTTTGGGAACAAACCCAGAATCAGATGAGAAGATGTTTGTCCAGATCAGATCATCCAGGACGTCATGTTTCATTGTTTGCACATCTGCTGCAAAAATAGTTGAAGCCTGTTGTTTATTTGAATCAGCCATTTTAAAAAGTTTGTTATTTTATTCACTTCCAGTCCAAACCAGTCGAGTCCAGACCTGCAACACCTGGATGACTGTCGGAGGGAACATGTCAGTCATTTATCAGGTATCTGTGAAATTTCCTACGTAAGAAATCTGTTCACCACCTTGTTAAAAAACCATGTCAGGCAGGTCCGACACACCTGAGGTTGCATCGTTTATACAGACAGAGGAAGTAGTCAAAGGTGGAGGATGCTGGGAAAAAGGTCAGTGTCGTTCTTTGACTTAAAGTAATAATTAACATGACTCACTCAAACAGAGATAACGACAACAGAAAAATGAAAAGCCAAACATGGTGCCAGATTTCTTCTTTACCACCTAACCGAGCAGTACTGCGCTCAGTGCTGCCACCAGTGGCTGGAAGGTGTAACATAAATAGGACTCCAGGATTATTACACTACAAAACCTGTGAGTAGCTGTTCTAGAGCTTTTGGTCGCATCACATGACCTTGGTCTGCAGATGAAGTTTGCTCAGTTGGCATCTAATTGTTCAAATTTTTTAAGGACTTCTCATCCATGTTGTCTTAAAAGTTGAAGGTCAAGAATGAACATTCAGTCTCAGCTCTATTAAAAGCTTATGGTCTCTGACAGACACGAGTCTGTAACTGTGTTCTGGTTGTTCCTGATGAGATATTGTGCCGTGAAACATGAGACAAACTGATGGTAAACAGCAGTAAACACAATATAAGGACTCCTCTCTCTGACACAAGACAAAACTGTTAACAGACATTCACACAACGACAGGAAGTGGAAGTGAGCGACAGGCACGCGATGCAAATCCACAGCTCGCTCCGATAGGAAAATTAGTTCAAAAGTTGACGAGCTGCTTCCCAGAGCAATGAATCCAACCGGGGCCTCTGTCACAAGATAATATGATAATGAATCCGAGCTCCACCTGCTCTATATGGAAAATGCCCTGAGATGACTTCTGTTCTGATTTATCACTAAAGAAATAAACCTGAGTAGTGTGTGAAGGATTTACAGTGAGCCGCTCAGATAAGTGATGATAAATAGACAAATGCCTTGAATTAATATAAAGAACGAAGTAATCTGACTTTTAAAACTCTTGTTAAGACTCAAAAGATCCTCAGAGCATTTTTCAGGTCGACGAGCCGCCGATATGAGTCGCAGCAAAGCAGCAGTGCAGTTCTACCAAAACAACCCCTGTCTGAAATGAAACGTTCAAACTATTTGAGCAACAATAAAGAAAATTCTCTTTTCCTTTCTGAACCAACAGCAGTTTCTTTGTTACGCTGTCAGTCAGACAAATAACACAGATCTTACTGTTTCTGCAATTTTGCTTTTGAACATGGCCTAAAACTTGTTTCAGTGTCTGACCGTCGATCGGTTCCTGACCACAGATCCTCGTCCGTCCTCACTGCGAGTCAAAGCGGCTCAGCAGCAACAGTCGAAGTTAACAGAAAAAACAAACGGGCTGGAAAAAAGCGATGAATGACGATTTATGATTTTGAGCTCTTCCAGCATCTGTGTACAGTTTCATATGGAAATCCCTTTTAGCGCGGCGGGTAAATAGATTACGATACAGTGAGGGATTAGGGACCGCCTCGCCGCCGGCCCACTAATCCTGAGCACAGACTGTCAACAGCCCTGACATGTCCGGGACTCCTTCTGCACAAAATGGCTCCTCGGCTGTTTAAGAAGCCAATCTAGAGACGCACAGCACCGCCACCTCCACCTCCTCCTCCACCTCCTCCACCATGAATATTCCTATCAGGGCTGTCAGCGACGAAAAGACAATGACGCTCGTCTTCAAAGGAAGGAGATTAGATGCTGCACGAGACAAAACGAGACCCTTTGAAGTGATTTCGCTTCACATTCCAGCAACTTCGTGGCCGTGCGGGAATAAAAGTTTGCGTGGTTTGGAAACTTCTGTCAGACTTTACAAAGAACGTGATCGTCTGAACAGTTTTATGACGTTCAGTATCTTTAGTTTCACATGCCGACTCACGACTCTTGGTTTTTGTGACAAAGGTGACACCAGTGCTGAACGTCAACACATAAACTAGGATTCATTACTGTGGATTAAACAAAGTCTATAAAGTAGATCAAAGTAGCTCCACCTTTAATGAATGAACGAACAATGAATGAATCACTAACTATCGTCTAATTAAATGTATGTTTCTCTGAAATGGGCAGAAAGAGTACTTTTACTCTTGGTACTTTAAGTGTACTCTGATGAAAATACTAATGTAGTACTAATGCATTTCTGCACTGTGGTATTACTACTTTTACTTAAGTCAAAGATGTGAGTACTACAATAATAATAACTACAAGTATGAAGTAAATATTAATGTGTGTGTAGCTTTATAGAGACTTTATAAGTTGTAACTTGACTTTTTTAATGATTAATAAATCATCAACAAATGCTTTATAGGTCAGTTGTTAAACTTAATATGAACAACTCCTGGATTGAAAAGTTGACCCTCTGGAAAAAAAGACCATAATAATTATTACTTATTAACACTTCCGTACTTTTGAAATGTAATGAAGTATTTTTATTGCTACTCAAGTGAAGGACCTGAGTTCTTCTTCCATCTCTGCATATATGGGAATATACTTGTAATTTATAAAAATGATTCATCGTCACACACTTCATCTATCGGCAGATTTTAACTCCTGAGAGCCGTGAAAAACCTCCCGCTGTTCATGTAGACGTTCATGTATTCCATTACTGCGTATGGCATTACAAGCATATTAACCAATAATGAATGTAGTTCTTGACCCTTGTTATAACACTGATCAGCTGATATCTGAAGTTAATAAAAGATCAATACGACCAAACCAATAATCAAGTCTGAGTCTTGCTGTTTCCTGTTCAATCAGGACTTTGCTGCCGTGTAAACACCAACTTTTGCTCCTCTGTAACTTTTGTGCGTCTCATAAATCAGACCCTGCTGAACTGGAGTGCATCTTGTTTTCGGGTTCCTACGTTTGATGTATTTGCTTTCCGAGCGCCTCTCACTTCTGAGGCCGTGCTGGCTGAAGCGGGGCCTCTCCTCGAAACAAACGGCGATAGGGAATCTCTTTGTCGGGGCCGTGTCTAAGCCTAATCTAATGATTCAGATGACTGGGGGCCGTACTTAGTCGGATAGCCACTGGCTCGCTTCAAACAAGCCGCTACGGGTGGAAGTTTCCCAAGGATTAACACTTAAAGAAGCAGCGGAGGAAAAGAAGAAAAAAAAGAAAAAAGAGAGCCGTTGCCTTCCAGGGAATCCCCATTAAGTCGAGTCTTGGAGTGGCAGAGAGGAATGTGTTTCTGCTGAGCTGTGATCCAGGTCTGTTTCGGCTCTAATGGAAAAACTGGCCTCGTGTGTTTGATCTGTGACTTTTCACAGAACAGAAACACGGTGATGTGATTTCACTTCCCTCTCTGGTGGAATCTGACTGACCATTTAAAACAAGCTGATTTTTCTGCTAAGTTACCACGACCAGACGTCCAGGTTTGTCCCGCTTTGTCCCAGTTTGTCCCGGTTTGTCCCAGTTCCAAGCTGGGTGTCCAAGTCTCGACAAGTATCTGTCAAATACCAAACCAAACCAAAATGCTGTGTTCATGCCGTCCGTGGTGTTGGAAGTTGCGTTCAGAAAAGAGTCTGCGCTCATAAATAATTGTTCCCCGTTCAGATGAAAACATCGTTGGTGCATCAGCTCTTACACGTGCACGTGCATAAACATGCACGTGTATGAATGTGCATGTGTATGAACGTGCGCTACACTTCTGGTCCCTGTTTGAGTCGACGAGCTAACAGCAGCTAGTAGCTACAGCAGAGTAGTGAGCAGCAGCTGCCCACTGTTTGTCTGCAGTGACCTTTGACCTTTGACAATTCTGACATATTGCACCTTCAAGAAGGAAGAACGAGTCTAAATTAATTCTTCTTACTATATGATGGAAAGGGTTCAATTAATAGCAAAGCTTGGGACATTTTGCTCAATTTGAAAAAACTAGAATTTAAGACAGAAGTTTAGGAATCTTTTAAGTATTTAAGTAACTCACCGGCAGCAAATCCTGTTTCTCTACTCAACAATAATTCCCTGATCTCCTGCTCGTCTCCACATCGATCCACCACTCCGACCTCCACTCCTTCACCTTCTGCCTTGTTACATAAAGAACACACGACTTCCTGCGTTGATCACTGAATATAAACGTAAATCACGAGGTGCAGAATGGAGGTGATTTCTGGGCTCGTGGGCTGAGAATATCTGAGACTGTCAAAACCTTCAACTGCCGGAGGAAGTGAGGTGAGATTGGTCTCCAGCCCCCGACGTTAGATGTTATTTATGAACTCATAAACAGCTGTATAAGATCAGATCAAGCTTTATTTGTCCAGTTAAAAATAGTGAGGACTAGATGTCGTCACCTCAGAAGATGCTGATGAGATTCTTTACACCTCAACTGCACTGATGTCTAAAACATCTAAAACTGAGACAATACAGGACAAAACAGAAGAAGAAGAACTAACCCTCTGCCAAAATCTGCCAGTTCTTGTTTCATCCTCACTGTTTGACACTGTTTTCTGTTTTCCGCTCATTTTCTGTGTGTTGACTTCATTGATGTCATCATTCACACAAAGACTCAACGACCTGCTTCTTCTTGGTCACAAAGGTCTCTGTCGTTATCCGATCGCTCTGAAGCCGTGCTGCTAATTGAGCCTCACCCAGGGAGAGTTTCCACTGTTTGTTTGTGCTCGACTTGATTCGTGGAGCTGCAGTAACGAGTCGCTGCTTGTGGACGGGCGCCGGCTGTTTGAGGTGCCCTTCGGTGCTGCTGTCACCGCTTTGACTGACAGGCCTGTGCAACTCGAGAAAACCCGGGATTAAAGTTATCCGAGCGTAAACAAACTGATGTTTTAAGAGCAGCAGGCAGAAAGACTTGATGTTGTTGTACTGCAGCACCGAGAGAAGCTTTTAGGTCAGAAAACACCTGAAATCAAATTTCAAGAGCAGCTGTAACACAGACGGAGTTCACATCAACTGAGACTCAGCAGCTTCGTCCGTTTACCTGGAGGTCAAACACAACTCAAAGGTCCACGAACGGGAGGCGACATGATTCAATACAAAGCCAATGCAAAGACGAGTGGATGATAACAGATGTGAATTTATCTTGGAGCCACAAATTGAGCTAAAGACGCTTTTTCACAAGTTTAAAAAGTGTTTCAACTTTTTAGCATTGATCCCGAAGGAAGATAACAAAGGACGAGGTTTCAGGTGAGTTTTCAGATCATCTCGTCCGGAGAGTCAGCGCTAACAGCTAACGGCTAAACATGTAGCCGGTACACTGTGCCTGAGGATCCTCGTGGACAGACACAGTGTCCACATCCCGTCTTATATTTCAGATTCAGTGCAGGAAGAAATTGCAGGTTCCTCCTTCTGGATTTTAAGACCAGATCAAAGGTCAAAGTGTTGCCTTCTTCTGTTAAATACATATTTTGTGGAGTACCTCTAGCGCCACCATGAGACGTTTGACATTCTTGTTCATTAATAAAATGTCTTGACGACCTTGCACTTTGTGTGGTTTGGTTTTCTTTCCACTGAGCGTTCAACCTCACGGAGACACTGACACGGCTTTAACGCAGCTTCCATCATTAGAGTGGGACAAACGGCAGCGATGTCAGCGCAGAGGATTTCTGGGTAGTGAAGTCCTTAAATCGACCACAGCTGCCTTTTGGACAGCTGCCTGGTGCAGATTGAAAAATCCAGCTCGATCATTTGAAAACATCATCAGCTGGTTGAAATGGTGCAGAAAAACACAGCATTAATTGAATAATTTCTGTTTGTGTCGACTCATTAATGAAACAGGAAGCAGATTGTAGTCGGTCGAGCTGAAATGAAAACACTGGTGATAAAAACCCAAAACAGCAGCTGTTGTTCAGTTCAGACACGAAGGCGACGGCTGGATGTGGACGATGGAGAGCGGAGGAACAGGGACGACTCGGAGAACATGGCTCTCCAGCAGATCTGATAGCGCTCGTCTTATTCACAAATGTAACAGGGGATATGGTCTAATCTTATTTATTTAAGAGCTTTAGGGGCTCACGACGAGGGGCTTTAGTCTGAGCAGAGCCGCGGCCTCGTCATTAGCAGAGAGGGAAGGCGATTAAGAGCAAATTATAAAACAAAGAATTAAGTTCCGAGAGACAATCTAGATGAGATCTCGGTTAAACTGAATCAATTTGGAAAAGTGCGACGACATCAGGGCCTCGCGACGGGGGAGAAAACACACATCCGTCTTCCCTCCAACCTGAAAACACCAGCTCAACATTTTCTAGGAATTTGTTTGTGAGAAAGTTGAACGACAGATGACAGCTACCACGAGGAAATGAAATATTCCTAACTCATAATATTTGTAAAGATCTGTTTGTGAAAGATCATGTAGAACATGTGAGCGCTGGGATTTTGTGCCGATGGCGTGTTGTGTTTCAGTCGTTCGTCATTAAGACGTGGGTGAAACATTTATCTCACATCACTACGGTGCAAGTCTGTCGTTCTTCCTTCCAGGTGAGCTCCAGCTGCCGCCTGACTCATATCTATCATCTATTTCTTCTTCAAGTGTTTGTGACGTCAGGAGCGAATAAAGATGCAGCAAAGTTCAGCTTCAGTCACCAGAAACGACAATTTGTAGTTTTTGTAGTCGACAGAACTGAAGGCAACAATCGTTATTTTCATCAGTCCAAACAAACTGAACTGAAATTACATAATTGAACTCAAACTCACTCAGTGTGTGTGTGTGTGTGTGTGTGTGTGTGTGGGGGTGGGTTAATTTAGTGACTAATTAAAGTAGAGGGTGACCGACTGGGTGAAACATCACCCCCCCCTTTTGTCATCTTTAAAGTGGCCGTAGGAGTGTTAATAATTTGACCCCCCCCACAAATGTCTCTTAAGTGATGGGGAGGAGGGGGTCGTTTGAAGACTGACCCTCCCCTCTTGTTTCTGCCCCTCACCCTCCTCCTCCTCTCCCCTTTCTTCTTACTCTCTCTTCTTCTGTTGTCTTCTTCTTCTTCTATCCTCTTTCATGCTCCGCGGCCTCGGCTCCTCCTTTTCAATCTGGCCGGCTCAGCGGTCGACTCTCACGGGGCGACGGACTGGAACTGTTGCCGTTCCCTCTGATGTGGTGGGGGGTGACATGGGAGGCGTCTCATTCCTACCTCCTTTCCTTCTTTCTTTCCTTCCCTCCAAACTTCCATTTGGATTCTTTCATCTTTCTTTTCGTTTTGGTTGCGTTGCTGCATCTTTGCGTCTCCCCACATCCACACTGTCTGATTTCTCTGTCATCGTCCCGTCGGAGCAACTGACTCCAGATCAGGTTTAATGCAAAGACTGTTTTCACAATACACGATACATTCATGTCATTACATCTGTGCAACACTTGGTTTTTCTATATCAGTATATATGTATATATATGTATATATATATGTATATATATATATATATACATTCCATGTGCAATATTTGTTCAATTCAATGTGCAATATTTCATTTAATATTCATTGAATATTTTTGTCATATTTAAATTCTCCCGTCCATAGTGTACATACACAGGTCACATTTTTTATATATTCATATATTCCCATGTAAATCTGCTGTTAATACTTCTTTTTAGCCTGTAATTACTGTATTACTTTAGCACAGTTGTTAATACCTTTAACAGTAGTTAGGCAGTTAAATACTTTTTTTTAACCTCTGCTTTTATTGTTTTCTGTCTACAACTATTTAACTGCTCTATTGTCTTTGCTGCTGGACAATGTGAATGTCCCCACTGAGGGACGAATAAAGGAATATCTTATCTTATCTTAACTTATCTTATCTTATCTTAACTTATCTTATCTTAACTTGACTTAACTTATCTTAACTTGACTTAACTTATCTTATCTTACATACAAGGAACTTTCTTTGACATTTTAGTGCTGCAAGTCATCAATCTTCAAATCATTAAAATGTGTAAAATGTGTTTTCTACAATTTCTTTCATCTTTTTTTTCCTCCTGTCTGATTGAAACTTTGTAATCCTCTGTAATATTTCACTTCCTTCTATGGAGGAAGAAGTAATCAAATTACTCAAGTAAAAGTAATTATAACACACTATAGAAATGCTCAATTAACAAGTGAAAGTCCTGCGTTCAAAAGTTTACTTAGGTAAACTTTGGTAAAGCAAAATGTACTCAAAGTATCAAAAGTAAAAGTATTTGTTTGTCAGAATGGGACGTGTCACATGACTGGATCATTATTATTGATGCTGACATGTGAACAGTATTTCAAAGTTATAGCTACTTGAGGTTGAGCTCACTTTAAATACTGGATGTTGAGTTCAGTTTTTTTTGGTCAAACTTTATCAAAAGTTTCTTCCTTCTTTCTGTTTGCCGTCATTATATGTGGTTTATAAATTGTAACTAATGGTTTTATTAAAACATAACAAATCATTTGCTGAAGCAAAGGTAAATTATTTCTTAACCATTCGTAAATGAGTTCCCACTAATAAGTGCCTGATTAGAAAGTGGTACAAATGTTTCTTCCCTCCCAAACATCCTTTTCTCTCAATTTATACAACTTATTCAAAAATCCTATGAGAGAAATTACTCCTTTAATCAGTTCCTCCTTCCTTCCTTCCTTCCTTCCTTCCTTCCTTCCTTGTCTGCTGATGGTTGTGTGTTGTGCTCGGCTGACGGAGGCTGCAGGCGGCGCAGCAGCAGCAGTCGTCTGGTCGCTGGCTGCCAAAAAAGGAATTAAGTCAGTTGCCAGGCTGGATAAGGAATTGGATTCTCTTCCTCTCCTGTTATCCCTCTGGACCAGATCCTGTTTCCCCCCCAAGGGCTGTGGGGGTTAGTGGTGATGGAGTGGGGGGGGTTAGATCTCTGCCAGGTCACTGTCACCGGAGCGCCTCGGTGGGCCCACATCAGGCCACACCTGTCCCCCCAAAACCAGGCGGTGCGTCCGGGCAGCAGCTGCAGCCGGCCGGGGGTCCGGGGGTCCGAGCGTCCGGACCGGCCGAGGTCTCCTCCTCGCCACGCCGGCTTATTTGTCTTCACAGGATGCAACACCTGGCCGGGCCTCCACCCAGCTGGACAGCCACACTGCTGACTGATATCAATAGAGGCTTTGGAGCTTCATCACAAACCTGCGAGCGGCCGCCATCGTGGACGAACTCGCTGTGTGGAAATAATGTGCAGTGAGACCGAAACCTGAGACGGCGCTTCATTACTGCAGGTTCCCATCGAGGCGAAATCTTCCATCTGTGTCTCAAACACACAATGACAATTTAATATCTGTTGATGTTTTCATCTGCTGGTGATTTTACGTCCCTTCACTGAATCTTTAATCTACGAGCTGTTCGATCTGTTTCCTTCGCACTTTGACACATTTCGCTTTTATTGATGCACCAACTTTTCCACCTCGGCCAAGCGTAAAATATTTCAAGTTTTTTTCACATTTTTGATGTTTGCACTGGTTCCTGTTTCCTACATGTGAATAAAAAAGAATGACTTTGGTCCCATTTTGTGATCGTCTGACTTTTCATCTAGCGCCACCATCAGGTCAACATCTTAAGGATGTTCACTGTAGCATTCAGTAAGAAATCGTATTTATTGACAGTAAATCTTTGCGTGGCTGCAGCCGAGGTCGTCCCGACGTCCACCATCACAAAAAGCCTGTTTGCTTCGCGGCTCCTGACTTTAACTTTCCTAAAGACAGAGCTGAATCATGTATTGATTGATTGATTGAAGTGCTGCAGACGTTTAAAGACTCGCAGAAATCAGATGATTCCTGAGGGAGAATAAATGCTTGTAATTTTTCATTTTGTGCGTCTCTCAGCTCTTCTGGTTAAAGTATTAAATGCAGCTGGATCAGGCCGTTTGCGTGGGAGGGGGGGTTCGTGAAACGGACCGTCAGACCTCCAAATACATCTCCTCCTCTACTTTTTCATTAAAATTATTTTTCCATTCTCCCAAGAATGATTTGGAATTTAAAGTCCTCTATAATTGGGCCTATATTTTCCCGGCCTGCCGCGGCTGTGCTTATCAGCGAGGGGTAAGAATTAAGACCACATAGGGAACCAAATAACATTTTTTAAAAGCCGGGAGACTTAAGTAGAAAATTGGCTTAGCATGCAGATAGCAAAGTCAACAATGGGAACATATATCCCGGCTCGGAGTGATTGAAGTCGCTGTCTTTCTGAATAACAAAGTGTTTGATTTCCACCACGGCTCTTACATAAACTGCTAACTTGATTTCACACTCGGGATCTGAGGGTGACAACAAACACTTTAATTAGAGGAAGATGATGCGGGAAGGGGAGGGAGGAAAAGGTGACAGACAGTAACAAATCCCCAGCACACTCCAGACAGACTAAATATACAGCCAGCAAAGCCAAATATAATAATTTTTTTCTCCTACTTTTCATATCTTATTATTTTTCTCTTCATTCTCCGGCTTGGAATTGTGAATATTTTTGCATAGCTTAATGCCCGCGTGCTATCTCGCCCAAACCTACGTGGTTCATTTGCATCGTGGAGGGTTTGCCTGGGTCTGAAGGGGGGCTGCGAGCGCCACAATCGGGCCTTTGTGGTCGAGGTTCGGACCGGACGGTGGACCCGCCGCAGCCCGAGAGGCACCTCGAAGGCCTTTGAACCGAGCCCCTCCACGCTGAGAGATTAGCTCCTTTCAGAGCGCCTCCATCCTCTAAGTAGTTGTTTTTACGCTGATAGAAGAGAAGAAAGAGAAAGGGAATGAAAAAAAAGCTGAACAAAAAAGCAGGAACCTCGTGCACTCGATCCTGCGGACGTTATTAAGCGGCCGGACCGATCAGAAGAAACGATAAACGCCGTCCAATAAACGTGCCAATCAAGGCCTCCACCTTTCTCTCCATCCCCACAGCCAAACGCCACCTCTGCCTCAGTTCAGGTTTTATTGGTCAGCAAATAATCAAAGCACTTTTTTTTCCACTGCAGGGGATTAGAACGGCGAAGCTTAGCCCGCTGGACCAGACACTAGCGGGGAGGCCAGGGGGTCTCCTTATCAGGGCTGCGACAGGACAGATTGCTTTCACCGTCGCCCGTCTGCAGGAAGAACAAAGACACGCCGCCGCCGCCATAATGCCCCGACTCTGCTGGGACTCCCAAATACACCTTTATGTATTCATTAGGATGAGCAGTGAGATCATACATGCCTCTGCCTCCCTCCTTTCTTCTCCTCCTCTTTCATTCATCCGCCTGGCCTCCATTAAACGGGGTTAATTTCTTCCTCATAGCCGGTTTTCTCTGATTGTGCAGGATGAGGATATAGATCACAGATACATGGGCTGAGTGTGTGTGTGTGTGTGTGTGTGTGTGTTATAGTGTGACTGCAGCCTCACAGACTTTAAGTACATTTTGCTGATAATACAAACTTTAACTTCACTGAGATTTTGAATGCAGGACTTGATTTGTATGGAGTATGTTCACAGTGTGATATTAGTACTTTTACTTAAGTGAAGTACTTTGATCGCTGGTAATGTGCCTCGATGGTTGAATGAATCAAATTTTGGGGGACAGACCGAGATGCCAAAAATGATTTTATTTGCGATCCGTTTATACAAAACCTCCGATAGAAGATTGAGTTGTGAAAAACATTGTTCACAAGTTTAACTCTCATCTGTGTATCTGCAGAGTTAACATCACAGTTCATTATTTTCTGATGACTGATTGAAGCTCTGGCAACTTTTCCTCTTTCAACTGTTCAAATGTTACTGTACATAAGCACACACACGCACACACACACACACACACACACCCTTTATGACCAAAAAACAGTAAAACTGACAAATTTGCATGACAAAGCAAATTGAAATTTCACTGTGTTGAAGCTGAACACCTTAATCCAAGGTGTGTGTGTGTGTGTGTGTGACAGGAAATAAACAGAAGGACCATAAATGCTCTCGCTGGCGGCCATGTTCTTGCTCTCTGACATCTAACCCCAATTTGCGTCACACTAATTCCAAGTTTTGAATTACACCTCTTTCTCTCTCTCTCTCTTATTATCTCTTATTTCTTCTCGTCCCTCCTTCGCTCTCGCTCTTTCTCTCTCTGCGTTTTGGCCCCTCTGGGCTTTGGCTCGCTTCTTGCAGAGAAGAAAGGTGAAATAAAAGCGACATACAGCAGCGAGGAGCCTGAGGAGGAGGCGCCGTGGCGTTCGGGGGACAGAGCGGCGCCAGGCCCCGCCACCGACACACACCGCCGCAATCCAGCAGACTGGGACATGTGACCTGTCAGGTGAAAGTAACCGCGGTTTGACCCCCACAGAAATGTCACTGATCAGTTCGGCACAATATCGCGACAAAGTGTGTGACAGACCTGCTGAACCACCAGAGGACAACGTGTCAGTGTCGCCTTGACGTGGAAAATGCACGCTTGTATCAAGGTACAGAACCAGCAGGGGGCGATGATGAGCAAAGGACAAAGTTTGTGTGTGGACGAGGTCGAGCTGGATAGAAGGGTCAAACAGAACTATCACACAGAGGAACAGTCCCATGTAACTAAAATACTTACTGAACACAAACTGTGATCTTATCTATTTATTTCTACTCAATTTACCGCAGAATGAGATCACGTCGTTTTTCTCGATCTGTGGCTCTATTACAGGGATTTAGTGCAATAAAAGGCCTTTATTAGATATCGAGAGTCGAGAGGACAGGAACTGAGGAGAGAGAGAGACATGAGGGAAAACACACAGAAACAAGAAGTGTGCGTCCTGCTCAAACGTCACTTATCATTGGTGTTTCATTTATGGTTTTTAATCAGCCATTGTTTTAAAGTTTTATTCTTCAACCCCGTTTATTCACACATTACTTTATATTTCAGTGTTTTATGTGTAAAGCACTTTGTAACTGGTTTATCATTATTATACAATCCTCTCCTGAGTCCATCACACTGGACGGCAGCCGTTTGTCGTCTGGTTCAAAACAGACGTTCAGCACCGGAGCTGAGAGCGACTCTGTTTCTGTCACAGGTCGTTTTGTAGCTCAGTAATTTTGAGTGCAGTAATTCAACAGACGAGATGAGAGTCAACTCTTGATGAACTTCTCTCCGCCACGTTTGACCTCACATTCAGTGTGTCAGTTGGTTTCATTGTTGGTTCATTGCTGTGTTTCCTTGAAACGACAGAGCAGAGATGTATTGAATACATTTATACCACCTGCAATTAGCAAATCCTTCATCAGTGCTTGCTGGGAGCTATTTTAAACCAACTGAACATCTTCATGACTGGGCCAGTAAACACTGACAGTAAACAGTGATCTGTTTGCATGAGGCACTTTTATTCTAAGTGGAACACGAAGCTCCAGGTAAACAGAAATACTTTTCCCATCCTCAGATTCAAATAGATGCTGCACCAGAACAGCCAGTCCATGCTGGTGTTTTGGATGAAAGTGTCCACAGGATGACAGATGTCTTGTCGGCGCACGTGCCTGGAATGTGTATTTTCAATTGACAGATGGTTGAACTCTTCTAAAATCGGCTTCTCCTCTGTGTGCAGACTCGTCGATGACACGTCTGTCGATGGCTGCCTCTCCTCAAGTCTACCTATATCCAGCATGGCCGCGGGACTCGCAGCTGGGCAAGAGGTGACATGACGGCGTGGGCGTCGGTACGTATGTGAGACGACAGACTTTAAAAGGTCACGGAGGGGCAGAAAAGACGCGAAGGCCTTCAGGACTCGGCCTCCTGTCCCCGAGGACGAGGGCAGAGTTGAAGGTTGAAAAGTTCATCCGCAGGAGAGAAGAAAGGTGGGCGAGGCAGTCATGCAAAAATCTGACATGAAGACAGGATGGGGGGCGGGGGCAGGATTAGCCCGGGCTAAGGTGACAGAGGACAAATAATAGACGGTACAAAAGTGAGCGTTTTACAGCGTAAACTGAGATGGTTTATGTTTCCTTTGGGTTGAGTAATCATTTCCAGCTGCTGAATTTTCTCCGTTCTAAAAGGTCGACGCCGACTTTTGAGATGTTTGGTGACTTCACAGAGCAACAGAACTGGCACCAAAAGCTTCTCAGTGTTTTTTGGTTGAAAGTCATCATGGACCTCAACAAGAGCAGCAGCTGAGTGGTAAAGTTTCCAGAACTTCAACATACAGACAAGTTACGCTAAAACAGCATCTAGGTATAAGCTTTCAGGCACCGATAGACAACTTGTCTGCTGCGTAAGAAAATTATAGGAATAGATTCTGAAAAGTAATTATTTCACATTTACATTCCAGGGTGTCCTTGAAACAGTTCTCCGCCTGTTCTCCGCCTGTACCTGAGAGGTAATGTTTCTATATTCTGCTGAAAGTCGGTGATGAAACAAGTCATGGTTCATTTTGTTTCTTTGTCTTTTCGAGGAACAAATCTTTTTTCAGTTGTTTTGAGACGTTAAAAAGCGGAATCAGTCACATCTGAAGGCTGCTCTCTATTTCTAAACTGTTCACACACATATCATTTGATTTTCAGCAAAAGATGAGCAGCTTTCTGTAAAACTGGCCGGTAGGTGTTTTTTTGTTCTTTGAGTCTTTTGAATGATTTCTGCAGCTGTCAGCAGTCAGACCGTCATGCATCCTGTTTCCGCTCAGCAGGTGTGGGTGTGGATTGTACTTGGATGGGAGACCACTGGGAAGATGCCGTCCTTCAGATGAGACGTTAAACCGAGGTCCTGACTCACTAATGAAGGATCTCATGGCATTTATCGCAGAGTTCCCTGGAGTCCTGGCAAAATTCCCAACCTCCATCTGGCCACCTGATCATCCCCCACTGTCACTGGCTCAATGTTTCCCTCCCTCTCTGCCCCTTCAATGTGAAGCACGTTGGGCATCATGATAAAGTCCTGTATAAATGTAATCCGTTATCATTAATATCAGTAGTGGTTGCATGTATTTTGTACTTTTAGTAGTCAGGTGTAGGAAGTTAACACTTTTCAGCAGAGAACTTCAGGGAACCTGCAGCTTCAGAAATCTGACGAATGCTCTCATTTCCTCTTCAGGACCATCAAACAGTAAAAACATCGTCTATGTTCCTTTTCTGTTTGATTTTTGATTGAAAAGATTAAACTAGAACCTGCAAGAACCAAATTAGCAAATGCTGGAGCAACTGCTGGTCCTACAGCGGCGCCACAGACTGGCAAGTCAGACCTGAAAGTTTTGCTCAGAACAAAAGTGTCAATCAGGAATGTGGTTTTGTCATTGCCTCTAATCCCTGTGCATGTGGATACAAGTGTGCAGGTTCTCCACATCCAAACCAACTAATACCCCACTCACACTAGACCCAAAACCCACCAACACCCACTAACGTCTGGCTTTTGTCTTCAGTGTTAAAGGGCAGAATCAGCCTTCACTCTCGGGTCACATGACTCTGCAGGAGTCTCAGGTATTTATCGGCTCCGTCCGATCAGCGGTGATGGAAACACGACACCTGGTGGACACGCTCATGTTCTCCTCCTTTTTTATCGCGATGCTGTGATGCACATTGAACATTATTTATTGTTTCATACAGTTTGGAACAACGACAACATTGTTCAGTCTGCGCTGAAAGACAGATTGAAGTCAAAGATATATAAGAGTAAGAGGCCTCCGTGCTGCTTTCTACTGTCGCCTGTTCTCTGCTGTGTTTGTGATGTCAAACATGACGCATCAGAAAAAAAAACAGAAAGGCAAACTCACCTACTGGCAACGGGGAAGGAGTCAATCACCTGTTTTTAGCAGGTTTAAAAAATCTAGCACTAATTTTGGTGTGAAAATGGTGAAACAGAACATTTGTTTCTATGTGATGTTTGTGAAAAGGTCTCTGTTGTCTTTGAGAAAAGATGGCTGCTTCTTGACTGTAGCTCAAGACGATGGGTCTAAAAGCAGGTTATAATCATGTAACTCGGGAGTCTATATGTGACAGGAGTTAAAACATATGGAACCTGCGTAAAGACAAATTCTGGTTTTGCTACCCAAGACAACAATAACTTTTCCATTATAATCCAGAGCAGACAGAAGTCAGGTTGGGGTGACGGCGCTGAGCTCTCTGACCCAGACTGAAACAGCGACGTGATCTGAGGTGACAGACTGAGAATTCCTCACATTGTTGTGTTCATCTGAGGCCAAACCGCTTTCATGTCCGACTCTGAGGAGAGGAAGCGCTTCTCCGGCCTTCAGACACTTTCGCTCCTCCGTCTTCACCATTAACCATTAATCAGCGTATAGACAGCCGGCTCTGGCCCTGCACCAGCACTTTAGGGCGTTTTCTATCAGCGCCATTCCAGGCAGATGGTGGAGTAAGTGTGATTGGCAGGAGAAGTGGAAGAAGCGGCGACGGAGCAGATACTGTTGCCAGCGACCGTGGGGAGGGGGGATAAGAGGGTACGGTGAACAGGGGGGTTGTGGAGCGTGACCGGTCTTAATTATCCCAAAGGGTTGCCAAGTGTTGGCGCCCTGACAAGGTTTCAGAGTGACGGGTTTCCAGCTCCACCGAGGAGCCCCTGGATGAGTTTTGTTTTGGGGACAGGTTTCCGATTCCAAAATGTAAGTGACTAATGTGTTTCTGCAGACTGCCATCCTGTGTTTGTCGCCATCAGCAGTCCTGACAGTCGTTCCCATGAAACACAAAACAACAGTAAAGGGGAGCGGGCAGCGGTTGCTATCAGAACATCTGAACAGGCTCTGAGTTTTAATCCTTGGTTTAGATGAGTTTCCCCGATCCGCTCTGCAAATCCCCGCTGGAATGTGACCGCGCTCACGTCGCCTTCACTGAGATATGGATCGACTGATGCGGCCTGCAGGGCGGCCTCGTGGAGCGGACGAACAAAGCCGACCGCCTCCAGGTTGAGATACCGCAGGTGCAGCGTAACTGCCCGGCACCAAAATGGTGGATGGGTGTTGGGTTCATAGGGGCGAATAGGAAGACGGCAAAGACGCCGGGCCGCACGTCCTCCCCTGCCTCTGCTATCTGAGTCACGCAAGGAGGAGGCGATAACCGGCCATCGCAAGTGAGATCACCGAGACCGAGTTCAACCTGAGGTCAGGAGAAGCTCCCACAATGCCCCTTGTTTCCACAAAACACACCAACATCGACTACGTCACCAAGAAAACCGTCGCTTCGATGCAATCGCGTTTCCTCTCTGCCGTCTGTGCTGTTGTTGTGCCGCTTCGAGGTAAAGAAAATATTCATAATCCCCACATTGTTGGTTCGCCAGTCATAACAAACAAGCGGCGAGCCGACGCCAGCCGAGTCCCAAAATGGTCACAGTTGGCTCAGACGGCCGAACGGACTTGTTTGTCCTTATAAGTTCAGTGGAGGAGCGATGAAAGCCGGAGCTCATATCCAGCTCAACGGTCAGAAAACCACATTCCCCACATTCCTCCTCCATCCTGACGACCTGAGCTGCTGACAGACGGCTTCACCGAGGCCTGTAATTACTGCCCATGCACACTCGTGGAAATATTATCATCATACTTCTCTCTGTCAAGTGTGTGTGTGACACACATCTGAACAACCTCTGTGAGAGTGACGTGGTGAGAAATTTACAAAGGCATTCGTGTAAATGCAGATCCACAGATTGGAGACAGAAACCTTCCCTCTCTGCTCTCTTGTATCTCGGGCCTGAATGACTGCGTCCTGGGAGTAAAATCACAGAGAGACATATCAGAAAAGATAATGACTGCCGTTCATGCAAATACTGGTGTGTGTGTTTTAATACACACTCGAAGAATTTCCTATTTCCAAATACTGCATTTACTGTTTGTTATGTTATTTTTTGTAAGGATCGATTGCAAATAAAATAATTTGGAATTCTCTCACATAATTTGGCAGAACAGGAAACTCAAACAGATTTTTCCTGTTAAAAGTGTTTCTACTCTACTTATCGTCATAAGAAAGTGTCTGTCAGAGGAGGAAGTAATCATTAACTCTGCACGTCTGTGTGTGTGTTGCACATGTATGAGTCAGGTGTGTGTGTGTGTGTGTGCGTGCAGCAGTCATCCCCGTCCTCGGGCGTTTGTCAGTGAGTGACAGTTAAAGCGGAGGGCAGGGAGCACAGACAATACAGAGTAATGAGAGATGTGGCGAACAGGCCGGGCCGTGGCTCCGACGCCACGGCTAACGTGACACGTCGGCTCCACGTCGCGGTGCTTTGTTTACACGTCAGCTGTCAAACCCGGAGAGGGCGCTGGAGTGGAAAGAGGCTCTCATTAACGGCGGCTGATGATTCATATTTCCAACATGCGGCCGAGCCTTCATGTGTGAAACACTCGGCTGAGGTTCTGCGCTTGGTTCAGTTGCTCTGGAGGCAGAAAACTCTCCAGGCTGAAGCTCAGTTAGAAGAGTTAAGTAGCACAGTTACCAAGAGCCCAACATCCTGGTCGATCCAGTGCTGACGTTACACTTCAGTGTTTCCTCGTGTTTACTCTTTGAATAGGATCCGTGTACAGTATATAGATCTGCCTCCTACATCCACAGTCAATATGGAATAAATGAAATATATGAGGTGTTTGCAGTTGCTCTGTTTGAGTTTTGCCTCGTGTGTGTTTTCTGTCCCCCTCCAGGTCTCCATGATGGAGACGAGGTCATGTGACTGTTCGATGACACCTGAAGTTGCTCAACCTCCTCCCAGACCCATACATCTTATTTTATCATCCTGATTGTCCAAACTGTAATTTTGCTACGTTGGTTTATTCTGTACCTGCGACATGTTTTTCCTGTCTGTCCGTCCTGAAGATGGATCCCTCCTTTGTTGCTCCTCTTCCTGAGGTTTCCTCCATTCTCTTCCTCCAAATCAAGGCTCTAAAGACAGAGGGTGTCATAAACGGTACAGATTGTGATTTCACTGGTTTGACTGGTGTCATTTGAATCATTGAACATTTGAATCTTTTTAACTCTGTGAAAACTTGTCCACATCAGAGTCCAGTGTAACTGACATGAAATGACCACATATTATATTTCTACAAACTTTATCCAGTCACCTTCCAAGTCTGTGGTGGAGATATTTGATTCTGGTGAAATGCATTCTGGGTGGAGAATCACTTTAACCTCGTATCCTCGCAGCTTGACAACATGACAGTAACATGACAAACTGGTTCATTTTAACTCCAACAGTGAGAAGATTTCTGACCCCAACTATAATTACACCTGCAGTCTGCAGTGTGTGTGTGTGTGTGTGTGTGTGTGTGTGTGTGATGCGTTCTCTAATTGACCGACTGACTGACTGACTGACTGGCTGGCTGTTATTTGGCGGGTTAGGACCTGCTGTGCGAATCAGTCAAGGCCGCCTAATCATGCATTGTGTGTGCCAGCGACGGCTGCGTGAAGGAATGCCAAACTCGAGCTGGCGGTCGGGGGAGTCACCGCCGGGCCTGCTGGATTCAAGCAGGGACAGGACACCCGGTCGGGGTCACGACCACGTGAGCCGCACTTCCCCTGCTCCTCATCTCTATCATCACTGATGTTGTCCGTTAGTCACAGGTCTGTTTACGTGATGCTCCGGGCCGGGCACCGTCACATGGCAGGGTTACAGGTTTGATTCCCACTGAGACCACCCATGATGATGAGTCCATCCAACCACCACTTGACCTGCGTTTGAATCCAGCCTGCAGATCCTTGGCTTTGATCTACAAAACAACAGAAACACATCAGAATACAATCAAATATTCTTTGGCCAAAAACTGTTCAGAGATGTTAATTTCACCTTGGACATTTCAGTGGTTAATATATAATATACATCTACACAACAGAGTCATAATAACGTACACATTGATGCTGAGTGCAGCTGCAACAGTGACTTGTGTTTTTCTTTAAACAGGCAAGAAACTACAAATGTATTCATCCAAAAGCTGCCAGCAATTAGCAAAAATGACTGAGAACGGGAAATGACAAGAAGGCAAAGGTTAATGTTAATCAGTCGAAAATGCTGAGGAATTTCAATTATTACAGAAAACCTAATAAACGTCACTTCAATGGCTCGACAACAAATGGAAGATGGAAGAAATCACACTAAATCTGTCACATCATCAGATCAACATTCAGGACGTTTTCAGACTCCCTCATTGACAAAATCATTTAAATAAAAAATTTCCCTCATAAGTTTACACTCAATACCTGAAAATACCAAAGCAAGAACAGGATGTTTTCAAAATTTGATAAAAAGGAAAAAAGTGTTCTGAGCCTTAACTCAGAGCTTAGTTGAAGCAGCTTTAACAGCTTTGCACACCTGGATCTGAGGAAACTTTCTCCAAACCTGCCTCTGAGCTCTGCAGGCAGCTCCTTCCACCTCATGCTTTGCTTCTCGCTCTGACGTTCATCATCGGCTGTGAGGCCTTTTACAGACCTCTTCCAATCTGTCCTCTTCAATAAAGGTGCAGAAATATGATGATGAAGAGAAATGAAGTTACATCTGAACCAAAGTGTCGTAGCACAGTGTCTGGATACTTTCGTCAGTGTGATATTTTAGTATTTGCTTTTCAATTAATTTGATTTGCAGAGTTACAACATTTTAGTTGTTCTGTCTTTCTGTTGTTAATCACAGGATGTTTGTTTGTTGTCTGAAGCTAAAACTAGTTTTTAGTTTTAGCTTTTGGCCTCAATCTGTTGACACAAAACCTGGAACAACCAGAGAACAACTTCACTTCTAAAATCAATTCCTCTGCCTGTAGCGTCCTCTGCTGGCAGCAGGCGGGAGTGACACACGCAGGTTCACCAGCAGACGATCAAAGTTAGATTGATACAACACTTCATTATTGCTTTTCTACTTGTTGACTTCATGACTTCATTTCATTGTTATTTCTGGACCTGAATCTCATGTTTCTCACCCTGATATCACCAGCAGGGCTGAGATCATAGAGATTCTGGAACAAAGAGAAATATCCACAAAACCACTCGTTGTTTGGCTCAGGGGTCGTTTGCAGAATTACCAAGTTCACTTCCAACTGGTTCTTATGGATAACTGTGTGTGCACCAGACTGAAGCAGGATTATAGATTCACTTCTGCAGATCAAGGGAACTCCTCTTTAAGAGCGGTGAATCTAACCTCGCTGGAGGAAATGGAGGAAATAACAGATACTGTTAGCGTCATTGCGATCTTGCCCTCGTCCGTCCTACTGAAAGGAAGGAAATCCTCAAAGGACCTGCATCTAAATATGCATAAAAATATTTTACTGTATCCAACAGAACTATTTTTTCTTTATTGTTTCTCTTAACACTCTTCTCCACTCTTTGAAAAAATAGTTTGATCTCACATGTATTTTGTTGTCTGATTGGTTGAAGTTAAAACCCTCATCAGTCTTGGAGGATTTCAAGCCTCTTTTAGTGAAAACAGTATTTTATCTTGGACTTTGCTCTAAAACATTCCCTGCTCTGTCATCACCTGAACAGGCGTGTCGAAGTTTCCTCAGCAGACTCCCTGCAGCTCGGTCCTGAACTGACCCCGAAGCCTGCACGGACCCGTCACCTCTGACCGGATCAGACGTTTGGCGCCGTCACCCGTTGATCCATGCAGATTCCACAGAGCGGTCCTGCCGGCAGCGGGTCCCCTCATCCAGCATCCTGCCACTGTTTTCATCTCCTCCAGGAATCAGTTCTGAAATATGCTGGTCAGTAATGACAAAATAAACACACGACCATGGATCAGTCCACAATGTAAACACAGGTCACACACACACGCTGGCAGGTGTCAACGTAAAGGTACCTTTACATGTGACTTGACCTTACTCTGCTCGGTGACTTGTTTTGTGTGTGAATTTTACAAAACATGATCAGCTATCAGAGGCGAAGTGACAGAGCGAGTTCTTTGACCTGCAGATACTTGAATAAAAACACCTCCGCAACACATTTCAGTTCATGTCATTGCAATGATTGTTTTTAGAAACTCGTGAACACGTGACTTTCATATCAAGGTGTTCTGAGACATGACTTCAGTGGCTCAACGTGACCTTGTGACTTGTATTTGACCCCAGGGACTCGGGACATTACCTCACTGGTGTGAATGACACAAAAACGGTACGAAGACGTCACATCATGCTGCTTTTTTCGTGCAGAAGACGTGATGTCGATACGCTGGAGTGATGACACAAGATATCCAAAGGTTCACACGCGGAAACGTCACATTTAAACTTTTTTAAATTCTCTTTTATTAAACATATTTTCTCTTTGCAGCCCCCAAAATATTCATTTTTTACATTCTGAATCTACTACTTGGGATTTTTTAGTCTTTATGCTAACAGAGATCCTGAATTGATTTTGATTGTGATTCGTACATGAACGGATCTAACACATTTTATGACACGTCTGTCATTTCTCAATCAACAGTTCCAGATTCTTCGTTGTGAAGATTCGGTTCTGTCTTTCTTTGTCTTTTGTTCTAGTGAACTGGTGCCCAGACAAAACAAGCTATTTGAAGACTATAGCTATAATTCATATATTAGAAGAAAACATGAAGCTATTTTCCCTTCATTCTGAAAAAAATGTAATTCACTGATCATACTCACTGATTATTGATGAAACTAGTCATTAGAAGTGGGCGTCAGTTCTCGGCCCTGAGCTAAAGATCAGTGTGTTACAGAGGGATTTCACTGTGTTTTGATGGTTTTCAGGAACATCTCAACTCATTGGCTCTGCAGCAGCTCCTCCTGTCCTCATGTGACCCTCAAACACACATGTTGGGTCCCCCTGCAGTGACGTCATCCAGTCCTACACACACACACACACACACACACACACAAACCAAACTCCATTTTCGTTATTGTTGTTGTTTTTTGCAGCATTTTAGCTTCAGTGGTTCCTGTTAATTTACACCTGTGATCACAGACGACAGGAGGCAGTCGCTCTATTTACGTCCTCAAATCTGATTAAGGGAGCGCAGCTGTGTGTGTGTGTGTGTGTGTGTGTGTGAAGGTGGAGGTGTGACGGAGAAACACGAGCCGTCAGAGAGGAGCTGCAGCCGGTCTGAGGTCTCCTCTGGTCCCGGATCCGGTCTCACCTGCCTGCCTGCCTGTCTGTCTGCGGGTGTCCACCTGTCTGTCTGTCTGTCTCTCTCTCTCTCTCTCCCGGTACCGTGTCGGGTCGAGCCGCCATTTCTGCAGTGGAGGACGTGTGTTTCGGGTGAATCCGAGCAGCAGCGGCACCATGTTGACTCTGCTCACCTCCATGTACCTGGTGGTCCGGGCCGTCTCCCCCCAGGTGAGTGCTTTGATGTCCGGACACTGCGGGGACGGAGCTGACCGCGCGTCCTTGAACGCAGCATCAAAGACGGATTCTGGGGCTAAAATTGGCCCGAAGGACCCGATTTTCCTCCAAATGAAGCCGGTTAAAACGTGTCTGCGTGGGTTTTGTGTGTTTTATCCATCTGCAGTGTGAACAGATGGAGACCTGACGAGCAAACAGCCCTCGTGTTTTAAAACGGGCCTTTTCCTTTTGGACGTGAAAATGGCGGCCGGAAGCTCGACGCCGCCTTCATGTAGGTGAACAAACTCGCAGGTCGCGTCTGTTTCTCGTCCGTCAGCATTAATTCAGTTAAAGTCGTTTTCATTTGGCAGCTTTAACAAAGTTGTTCGTGAAGTTATCACAGGAAAGATTGGCACATCCGGTCTCAGTCTTCAAAATAAAAGCCCTAAACTCGATCACTGAATAGGTCTGATTGTTCTGTTTGTTATGTATTATTATTATTATTAAGCACTGCTATCATTGCTGTTGTTAGCTTGTATCTTATGTTTCAATGAATGTTGTCATAGAAAGACATCATAAAGTAATTAATGTTATTTATTTTTTGAGAAAGCTCATGACGTTGTGTGCGTTGATGTACTTTTATTTTGAAGGCTGAATTAGAGGCTGTGGTCCTTGTTTTGCCGCTTTCTTGACACAAGAGATCTGCAGATTATCAGCACCACGGTCAGCTCCTGTCAAACAGCCTGTACACAGACCTGCACACACAGACCTGCAGACCTGTACACAGACCTGCAGACAGACCTGCACACAGACCTGCACACCTGTACACAGACCTGCACACACAGACCTGCACACACAGACCTGCAGACAGACCTGCACACACAGACCTGCACACCTGTACACAGACCTGCACACACAGACCTGCACACACAGACCTGCAGACAGACCTGCACACACAGACCTGCACACCTGTACACAGACCTGCACACACAGACCTGCACACACAGACCTGCAGACAGACCTGCACACACAGACCTGCAGACCTGTACACACAGACCTGCAGACAGACCTGCACACACAGACCTGCAGACAGACCTGCACACCTGCACAGACCTGACCTAGACACAGACCTGCAGACCTAGACACAGACCTGCAGACCTGCACACACAGACCTGCAGAGCTGCAGCCTGGTTTGGCTCTGGGCAGCTTTACAGAAACTGAGCCCAGGAAACAGATCCAACATGGCTGCTGGTGTCCTTGATAGGCTGAAGGATAAGTGAAACCTCACCTGGCTGAAACGGACACTGACTGAACTCTGATCTCTCTGAAAGAAAATCCTCCTCCTTTACTTTTATTCTGAGCTCATTTCCTTCCAGGTAGCAGTTGGTTGACAAAAGTATGTGGACACCTGAACATGTCCATAGACATTAATCTACAGCCTCAACACTTCTGTTGAGACTTCCTGCATGATGTTGGAACCTGGCTGCAGGGAGCTGGATGAGGTTGAGGTCAGGGCTCTCTGCACCAAACTAGGAAAAGCATTTCTTTATACCTGACTTTGTGCATGAGGACACTGTCATGCTGAAACAGGAAAAGACCTTAAGTAACAAACACTATTGTCTAAAATATCATTGTATGCTGGAGGTTTCCCCTCTCTGTAACTAAAGGGGCCCAAACCAGGAAAAGCAGGAGTACATTTGTCCACACACTTTTGGCCACATAGTAAATTGCTGAAACAAATTCAAACACTTCACATGTCAGATATCCGGCAGTCAGTGTTGTACCTCTGACTTGTTTTGGAAACATTCTCACACAGTCATTAACTTTATTCTACAAAATCACATTTTAAAAATACGTTTCAGTAAAAAAAAAGGACAGCCTAATTTGTCATATTGTTATTTTCCTACGTAACAATTCTGTTTTGGGAAATTAGGTTTTTATTTAAAGTCCATCATTTTTTTGTTTTGTTTTTTTGTTATTGCAGCAGACAACACTTAAAACGTGTGTGCACTGTCAATTCTGATTTAGAGAGTTAAAAGGCCCCGATCGGTCCCAGGTGTCCTTCTTACTGAACAATTGTTGATGACTGTGTTGTAAATAATATAAGAGGGGACGTTTAGTGTCCCATTAATGTCTGTATTCAGTTTCAGATTTGTTTGTTTCAGAAAAGAAGAAAACTTGGTGGTCGTAGTAATCGTTGTGATCTTGGTGATCGTGGTGATCTTAATGATCGTGGTGATCGTTGTGATTGTGGTGATCTTGGTGATGTCTGAACTTTCTGCTGTTCTGCTCTATAAATGTCAGCAGATCAGACGGCTCAGCTCTGCTCAGATTTACCTCCCGCGAGGCCGCAGATAACAGGCTGAACAACAACTTAACGAGCTGGCGACTGAACCCAGTGACTTCCTGTAGTCTGGAGAGTGAACTTGACCTCAGGTGACCTTTCACCTTTGACCCCGATTTGAATTCAGTCACCCAGAATAATCTCACTGACCTCACTGTGAACTGTTTGCACTAGTTATTAGAAAAACACTTTTCAGTCCAAGTTAAGCTACATTTGCTTCCATTGTATTTGAGTGTCAGATATATTAAAACAATCTGCATGGCGAGATTTACTTTTGTGAGATGATTTGAAATTTGAAGGCTAGCTTTCAGTTTTTATGAGATGGGAGTTTTTTGGGGCCATGATTTTAAAAGTACTCAAGCTATGAGTCCAAATTCAGCAAATTGAACAATAAATATATTTAAATCTTTTCATATAATCATCTCGCTGTATGATGGTCTGCGTCAAAGCCTTCTCCAAACTGAAAGGAATGGACTCTGACTGGAGGAAAACCAAATCCTTAAATCAAAATCCTCTTCAAAAGTTTTTGGGGGGTTCTAGTGTTTTCAAGGTGTAAAGGTGGAGATGTGGTTCTTGGCGAGGTTCAAAAGGATTTTTACGTATGGGAGTTTCAAGAGTTCTTGGGGGGATTCCAATTTGTTCTTAGGTTTGTTACATGCACCATTAAAGGGGTGCATGCAGGTTCTTAAGAGGTCATGGTCTCTTTAAGTGGATCCAATGGCAGCCAAGGGACTTCAGTGTTTCCAGGGTTTAAAGATCCTTGAGAGGTTTTGGTTCCTGATGTTGTTTATGTCTTCTGAGGAGTTTCATATGATTTTGAGGAGTTGTTGATGGGTTTCTCAAGGCCTTCCAGGCCTTCTCAAGGGGGTTCCTGGAGGATGTGTGGTTCTTGAGAAGGTTCCAGCGGGTCGCCGTGGATGTGACAGGAGTTCTTGAGGGTTGAATCTTGGGGTTCATAACAGGCACCATTGAAGGGAGGGACGTGGATGTGGGTTTTCAGGAGATTGTAGTTAGTTGAAGTTTTTGAGGGCGTTCACACACATAAACATCGACCTCTTTTTGTTTTATAAATATCAGGAGTCATTAAGTGCTTTACAGTCCAGGAGGTGTTGAATAAAAACAGAAACAGAGCGGAGTTCAAAGCTGTGTCATTCTGCGGGACGAGCACCGCAGTTCCGCTGCCGGCCACAAGATGTCGCCAAAGTTTCCCTGATTCTCACTTAAAAAGGAGCCTTTTCAGAAAAATCTTATGCCAAAATTCCTGCAAAGTTTTTCAAACTTCCACAAGCAAGCACTAAATTATGGTAAAATGATATTTACCCACAATTTTTCACCACACAACTACCTAATGTGGAATAAGAGGGTTATCACTGTTAACAGAAACTCTATTTTTAAAGCTGATTGGTTTAACAAAGGTTTGTTATCCATCTATGATTTATTAGACTCAGATGGACACTTGCTATCATTTGAAGATTTTTCCAGAAAGTATAACATGACAGCTTGAAGAAAAGAGTTTGACAGAATGTGTAAGGCCGTTCCCATCCCCTGACTTAGACTGATACACAGCAGCACGCAGTGTTCTCTGACTCCACCTTCCTTTATCTCCTTAAAAGTTGGTGATGCCGACCTGATGGACAAAAAATGTGACAACATTAAAATATAAAATATATTTTGATGACTTTAATGTTTGTTCTGTACGGGATAATACTGAGGTCTCCCTGAAGAGACAATCCTTTTCTTTTTATCTTTCATGTCCTGTTGCCCCTAAAGTCAAAGAAACCCACTACAAAATAGTTTCAGCAATTTATCCTGTTAGCGACTTTCTACACAAAAGATTTAAATTTGAAGTAGATCCTTGCATTTTTTGTTCATCAGAGGCTGAAACCATCAACCATCTCTTTTTTAAATGTCAACATAATAACCTGTTTTGGTCTGATATTCACAACTGGTTGTCCTTAAAAACTAACATTCCTTCTTTTAGTAGCATTGATATAATCTATTTTGTGGATAACCTGAATGTGAATGTTTCTGATACTGTAAACCTTGTCATTCTTTTGGGTAAATACCACATACATACTGGGAAGTGGAACGGTAATACTTCCTCCTTCACACACTTTTGCCAACGACTACACATGGTATAATGGTAGACATGGTAGAAAAGAACAAGAAGTCTGGAAAACTAAACACATGAATATGTAGATCCCTGCTCTTTATGGACCTCCTCGCTCCTGTGTGCTCTTCTGTTCATTTGTTCACCTCTTTGTTGGTTCTTTTTTTAGAAACACTTTAACCTGTCTTGCGCTGATTTAAATTATGTAATGAGCATCTCTTCTAATAAAAAAAAAAGAACAATCTTCCGCCTTGTGCGGCGGGTGGGCGCGGTGTGGCCGGCGCGGTGCATCATGGGAAGTGTGTTCGTTCTGTCGGGTCGGCCGGTTAAAAGCTCGAGTTAGAGTCAGGAAATGACTACAAGTCCCACAGTGAGCGGAGGACGAGCCGATTCACTGTCTGACTTTACAGGATAGAGGTGACCCTTCAGAACAGAGAGACCAGCATCGAGACCCGAACCAGATCCGCCAGAGACGAGATGGTAAGAAAGACCTTCAGCAGGTTTCCGGTTGAAAAGGCTCAAATCATTTAGGCGTCATCTATCAAAGCGAAGCGTTTTAATCTGACGGTGAATTAAATGATGAACAGTTGACAAAAAGGGCGACCGTTTAAATTTAACTTCATTTTAATTGTAATGATTTAACCGAGGCTGAATTCGGGATTAAAGACCAAAGATCAGAGCTGATGAACGCGGTAAAAACCCGCAGCTTTCAGGTGATGCTCGAAGATGTGACGTTAGCTTCAGCATTAGCTTCTTCATTAGCTTCAGCATTAGCTTCTGCTGCAGGTTTGTTTAGTTGTTTCATCTCCTTCTGATCGGCTCAGTTTTCAAACATCTGCCTCCATTTGAATCCGAGCTGCTTCATCTGCTTGAATCTCCATTCACAAACACGCAATTTAACGAGTCATTGCTTGTCGAGCAAGTTGGAACCAGTTAAAATGTGATGCAAGGTGTTTTCTGAATGTTCTGGAAACAGGCTTCAGTTCGGCTTCTATATAAATCCCCCCTGAATCAGTTATCGTATTTAAATTCCTCTTTTATTTTACTGATTTTCCGTTTTTCATTCATTATCTCGCACCGTGAGGAGCGTTAACATTTATCGGATCAATCATAAAAGCTGAAGGTTTTCAAAGGTTTTTCTGCTGCCTGATTGATGACGTGTCTGCCGAATTAAAAAGTGACATCAAATACTAAAATATGAAGTCCAAATTAAACTGAAAGTCGTACCTACTCATGCCAATATGCAAGGTCATTATATATTGCAAGCTTTTCTTAATGGAGTTTGGTTATTAGTCCTCTTCACACAAGGACAGAGTTCCACAGGAGGAGGAGGAGGAGGAGCCACTGATGAAGGCCTGTATACCAGCAGCCTCACTGTGATCCAGCCGGTTGAGACCAACAAAGCCTGTTACTGTCGCTTCATCTGCTCCCTCTGTTCTTTATCTGGGTCAGTGACACATAAGAAGCAAACCTGTCTGTGTCCCCGCAGGCTGAACCGATCCGTGTTGTGGTGACCGGCGCCGCTGGCCAGATCGCCTACTCCCTGTTGTACAGCATCGCCAAGGGAGATGTGTTCGGGAAGGACCAGGTGAGACTGAGCCTGAACCCAGGTTACATAAGCTGCAGCACAGCCCCCTTCCCCCCGCAGCTCATCAGACAGCTGGGTGATCCACTGTGTGAGGCCTCGCTGTTACATAAACACACTCATCATGAATAATACATGTTTCAATGTGGGGATCGTCTTATTGGAGTCCTGATCACTGATGGAATGGGGAAATGAAAAAGAAGAGGGTTCATTGTGAAGCCTCACACAGAAGGAAACGATCGAATTTAAAGATGTTTTGGTTTTTTTGGTCGTCATAGCTGTATTATAATCCTGCTTGTAGCCACAGAGCCCGTGTTTGCTGGACTGTAGGGAGGCATTAAAAGGATCGGGCCCAGCTAGAGATAGAGATGTAGAGATACTTTGTCCCAATATTTATCAGGAGTTTCCACCATTCATGCTGTTCTTGGAAATGTACTGGAGGCATATTTGCTGCTTTTAGGATACAACGTATCCTGACCTGCCTCTTGTTTCCATGCACTCACTGTTCTGTTCTTTTCTTCTCTGTTTATTAAAACCATACCTGTAAAATGAAACGTTAGAATGTCCCTGTTTCGTTGATTTTTCAGGTGTCATGTTTGTTGTCCCTCTTGTTTTTAAGCCAATCATCTTGGTCCTGCTGGATATCCCCCCCATGCTGCCGGTGCTGGACGGAGTCGTCATGGAGCTGCAGGACTGCGCCCTCCCACTGCTGAGGGGTGAGCCCACACTGTGTGTTACTGTCTGTTTGACAACACTAAGCTGCTTTCAAATGAAAAAATAAAGTGCATTGTTCCTTTAAAGCTTTAGATGTTTTAGACTGGAGGAAAGACAAGTAGTCAGTGTTTCCTGCACAGTTTTCTTATCAGGGGGAAATATGTGGTTATCATACAGAACAACAGATACCTCTATCATCAACATCTGCACCACACAGCCGCTGTGCTGCACAAGCAGAACAAGTCAAGGTTCAAGTTGCAGTAGATGTGACAATATTGCTGCTTGTCCGGAGAACTGTCAGAACAGGACAGCGCGAGTCCGACCAGCTGACGTCCATCAGCCAGTGGTGACGTGTGTCAAATACCAGCAGTCTTTTTGTAGCCAGTGGGAAGTATTCTCACCTTTCAATGAGGGTCAAATGTGCAAAATGATAACTGAACTTTTATTTGAAAAAGATTCCATGTCAGGTGCCTGTAGTCAAGGTAACCAGGAGTACAACTAAATGTTAAACTAACAGTGTCAGCCTAAAGGAACCTGCGTCGGTCAAAACTACAGCTGCTGTCGAGCATAACTGTCTGAGCTGCTCGTGTTCCATCTGGAGCACATTTTAATGCAGCACGCAATGTGTGTTTGTGTGTGTATGTGGTTGTGAGTGTGTGTCATTGTCCTTGGAAACCTCCTCTTCTGTGGGGAGGAGGGAGGAGGGTCTGAAATGAGGCCTCTGGTTGGCTGGTGGTTCGGGCACCACAGTAGCCAATCAGAGCAGCGCTGGGACAACAATGGACGGAGGGGAAGTGAACTTGACTGAAGTCCAGTCTGATAGCAGCACAGTTTCTTCTAAATAAGCAGACACAGAGAAGGTCGAGGGCAAAAGATGTTGCTTAAAAATCAATCTGCCTTATCAGTACCAATACATCACCTTATCCTTATCAATATGTTCTGCAGCAGGGCAGCCTCTGTTCTGTCCCCAGCAGATAACACGTCTCTCTGCTCTGTGGGTTTTTCATAAAGGTCAATAAATGATGCAGAATGATATGAATTATCCTTAAAGTTTAAACATTAGTTCAGTTTATTTATAAAATCTTCAAGCCTCATTGAGGAAAATCTTCTGAAATAAAAATCAAATGTAATAATTCTGCATTCAGTCAGCTGCTGTTAGAACTGATGAAGATGATGCACAACTTGAACTCTGAGATGAAACAATTAATGAACATGAAGAAGCTGAGAGAGATCGTTCAGTCCTCGGCCACTGTTGTCAGGATCCTTTATTTTTTATTTACTCAGAAAATATTTCTATGAAAATTAAATTAATTAATTTACAAACAGTATTTTGAAAATATGCTTTTAAGAAAAACAACCTTAATATTCATTCTGTCCATGATCTCTGTAGGTGGTTAACAACAGTTTGTGATATGATCCTTCTATGAAACTCTTTTCATTTAATATTCACAAAGTTCTAAAATGTGAAAGCAGCCACACAAGTTCTCTGATTTAACAATAATTAATAAGTCTTAAACTTGTTCAAACAGGATTATGGGTGTGAACAGACTCTGCCAGCTTTCAGTACTGGACAGTTTTTTGATGCTGAGTATTTACTCAGTATTTGAGACCCAAAGAGTTTTGAGGTTCTTTGGCTACAGATTCTGTTACACTACGTTCTGCTGGATGTGCTGAAATGTTGCTGAACGCCTCCCTCTCCTCCCCACACAGAGGTGATCCCCACTGACAAGGTGGAGGTGGCCTTCAAGGACATCGACGCCGCCATCTTGGTGGGCTCCATGCCCAGGAAGGAGGGGATGGAGAGGAAGGACCTGCTGAAGGCCAACGTGGCCATCTTCAAGACTCAGGGAGCGGCCCTGGACAAGTACGCCAAGAAGACCGTTAAGGTGACACTTGGTTGCTTTTACTGTGTTTAATGTCATTTTATTTATTCCCGTATTGAAGCTGGACCACAGGCTCGTGATCCACGCAGAATGGATCTAGTGAGAAACGATTGTGCTGGAGGGTTTTTGTACTTTGTCTTAGAGCTATGGGGAATTTTAGTTGTCTTGTTTTTGTTAGAAAGACTTTAAAGGAAGCCGGTTGAGTGGAGCTGATGAACACAGAGAACTGAAAGTGCTTATCCAGCATCTCGTGTCACCAGACAAATATGTGAGTGTTCCTCTGCTGTCACGTTGACTCTTAGAGCAGCTTTATGTTTCTGCAAAGCTCTAATCTGGAAAAGAACAGCAGCTCCCTAAAGCTGAGCTCAAAG
Organism: Holacanthus passer; assembly: GCA_025331565.1. NCBI lineage: Eukaryota > Metazoa > Chordata > Actinopteri > Pomacanthidae > Holacanthus > Holacanthus passer. The sequence continues at coordinate 754,890 of JAFREQ010000093.1, read as the reverse complement.
CTCCTCTGTGTGTTTTGAGTCATCTGCAGTACAAACTGTAAAGTCCATAGCATGAAAATCAGCAGGAGGGCCCCTAAAGAGCCAAAGTCCTCCCTGAGGCCCGGCGGCAGTGTGACGAAAGAGGCCGAGTCTCTGCTGAGGTCAAAGGTCAAAGCTTCACATGTAGAGGATCTGTGGAGGAAAGAAAACAGCCTGATGTTGAACCCTGTGAGAACTTTCAGCTGCTTCACAGGAAAATATCAGAGAACAGTTTTCAAATCCTGCAAACAACCAAAACTATGAAAAGTCTGTTTAGATATGAACATTTAGGCTCTGATCCTTCTCCTGTCAAATAGTAAAAATTGGTTGTGACTTTTCCTCTAACTTTCACTGATCATTCCATTGATTCTGATCTGTCAAGACCACCAACTATTTTCCAAATTCATAACACATTTTCATCACTTTTCAGTGCTTCTTCTGCACAAAGAGAATTTTCAGTTGATGTCCAAACTTGACAAGAAAGACTCTGACATTTATCCAGCAGCTTGAAATCTCAGATCTCTGCTGTGAACATCTAGGTTTACTTGTAGTTTATGTGCATTTGAACAAGAAAATCAAATCCTTGATTTGATTCTGTTTATTATCACAGATTGATTGAAAACAAGATCAACTGAATGATCTCTATCCAACCTCATATCTACAACCAACAGTAGTTAACCCAAATCTATAGTTCTGAATTATTTATATGTGAACTTTATGCACAATATCTCAGACATTCTTCATCTTCATTGAGATGAAGGATGCATCATAATGTCACTGACACTGTAGCTCTGAGGTCAGTGCTGGTTTGTTCAGTTGTCAGGTTGTTGCACAAAGTTTCTCAGACAGTCCTCTCAGATCCCGTGGGTTTATTTCAGCATTAAGAAAAACTGAGTGTGTTGATGGCGTCTTGTCAGCAGAGACACAGTCGGTCTGATGGAGACGTTTGATTTCCTTGTCAGGTTTTGGTGGTTGGAAACCCAGCGAACACCAACTGTCTGATCGCCTCTAAGTCGGCTCCATCCATTCCCAAAGAGAACTTCTCCTGCCTGACCCGACTGGACCACAACAGAGCCAGCTCCCAGGTACGTACACACACACACAGACACAGACACACACACACACACATCAAACTGAGAATTTTTCTCAAGACTAAAATCTCGAACCAAACAGTGACAAGTTTGATTTTCCACATTTTTGGAATTAAAAGTCTAATTTAGTTAAAAATGGAACTCGACCAACATTTATATGAGCAAAGGAAATTGATCAACATTTGTTGGACTCAATATCAATAGTAGAAAAGAGAGATGTTGTTCCTAAATCTATTAGTTCAAAGTGAATCATTTCAATCTGTACAAAAAAGAATAAATATAATGAGTTTATAGTAACAGTCATTAAAACAATAACAAAAACAATATATGAGTAAAGCCTCTATTAAAGTATTAACTTCATTACATTTTTTTAAAACACTCCTGCTTTGTCTGTCCTTCACCTGCAGGTGGCGATGCGTTGCGGTGTGTCCTCTGACAAAGTGAAGAACGTGATCATCTGGGGGAACCACTCCTCCACCCAGTACCCCGACGTCCACCACGCCAAGGTCAACGTCCACGGCAGTGAGATGGCCGCCTACGATGCCATTAAGGATGAGGCCTGGCTCAGAGGAGACTTCATCTCTGTGAGCGCCCCCTGCTTCTCGCTGCATTTAATCCTGAAACAAAAAGAGCTACAATTCTTTCAATTTAAAGATTGTTTTGGTCATTTTGGCCTTAAATAGACGGCAAAGAAGTTTCCTTCAGGTTTGTAGTTTGTGTCCTCTTTTCAAACCTCCTCTTCATCATCCTCCTGCAGACGGTGCAGCAGCGCGGTGCCGCCGTCATCAAGGCCAGGAAGCTGTCCAGCGCCATGTCTGCTGCCAAGGCCATCTGCGACCACATGAGGGACATCTGGTTCGGCACCAAGGAGGTCAGTGTGGCCTGAGAGAAGAACAGAGGAGGCGGCTCAGTGTTTCAGTCTGACTGTCTGGGATAAAAGTTAAACTTGTAAAATTGAAAACCCGTAAGAGTTGTAGTGTTTGAGCTCAGCTCTCCAGGAAAGTCCTGAAAACTTTCATATGAAGAATGTTTCTGCTGATGTGTCGCTGTTGACGTGAGGTTGATTCAGACTGAAGCTGCTGTTTTTCCTGCCTGCAGGGTGAGTTCATCTCCATGGGTGTGTACGCTGCCGGAAACTCCTACGGCATCCCAGAGGACCTCATCTACTCCTTCCCTGTCGAGATCAAGGTGAGTCTGTCTAATCAGCTGCCAGTCACCAAGACCAGACCGCAGAGTGTTTCCCTGATGATCTGCTGCATTGATGAGATGTTTTTACTCACTTAAGAGTCAATTAGAAAGTGAGACACACTTCAGTGACAGGTTTATTTAAAACCCACACAGAAATGGACAAATTACTTCGAATTCAAAAGCTCGACCTCTGACTTTCCCTCTGTTGTACCCCCACAGAACAAGACCTGGAAAATGGTTGACGGACTCTCCATCAACGACTTCTCCCGCGCCAAGATGGACGCCACAGCGGCCGAGCTGGTGGAGGAGCGAGACACCGCCCTGGACTTCCTGTCCCAGTGACTATCCCACCCCACTGGCCAACAGCAGCAGCAGCAGCACTTAGATCCCCCGAAGGCTCGCTGCTCGCGGCTCTGAAGAAGAAACCCTCCACTCGTATTAACCGTCCCAGCTGCCGCGTGTGTGTGTGCGTTTGTGTCAGTGTGTGTGTGTCAGTGTGCGAGTGTGTGTCACTAGGCCACTTCTTCAGGTTTTCAAAAAACCTGTTTTAATGACCACAACCTGGCCTCCGTCTGTAAGACACTGAGAGAATGTCTCTGTTGGTAGATGGTAACACACACTAGCTGTCCAGAAACTGTAATGGAACAAGTTATCACCAATAAAACAACTGAACGACCAAAATTGAGCCTCTTCTCTGCTTCTTTGAAGTCTCATTAAAGAATGGCTGAGCTGCAGACAGTTGTCACAGATGTTCTTGTACTGGAGCTCACAATGAAAATAACCAGAATAAACTTTGTATTTGTTGCAGTTTTGAACATGAAAACCACAGAGAGGTTTAAACCCACAGGTTTTTAGTGGAGCAGTGCATCACTACAGCATCATAACCTACTGTAACACCACCCATCCACTGTCAAAATACATACATGCAGCTATGCAGTTTTGCCATACAACGTAGAGAATATGGTATGTAGCTTATTTTGGCATCATCTCAGCCAACATGTCAGTAAAGTGACTTTTTACTTTCATATTTTGTTCATGTATATACAGTATGAACAGATAACGGATTATCAGCACTTCTGTCAGATTTTCATTTAGGTTCAACTCTAAAATGAACATAAACCACCTCAGCTCTTTCAACAAACATTTTATCACAGAGGAAAAGTTTGATGTTCTCATTGAAAAGGAAAAATTCATTTTTCAACAAAGTAGCTCAACCGCTTTACATAAGACATAAAAGACAATACAAAATCTAAAGAGAAGCAAGGCGGCAGGGAAAAGGATTTATATATATATATATATATATATATATATATATATATAGTTGTAGGTCGACATTATGTCCTCTGCTGTTTTGTAGTGAATCATTTTAACCACACGGGGGCAGCATCGATCCAAATATGATACCTGACAAAGTTTGTGTGCGACCTTCGTTCAATTCTTTACTCATTAAAAACAAGTATCTGCATATGAAAACAGTCTGTGGACAAGAGACGAGATTTGTTATCAGAAGCGTTCTAGTACCCGTTTATAGTCCGTTAATATTGACCAATCACATGTGAGCAGGATTTGGTTGCGTGCAGGTAAACAGTCCGTGCGGAAAATAAAAGAGACGGAACGAATTGTTTGAAATTCAAACTGAGAACAAGCTGTCACCTGACTACGATTTAGTTTTTATTAGATTTTTCAAGTTATCACTATTCACATGTAGAAAACTGTTTATGGAGAGTAGTCGAGTTTTGTTGAGTTTGAAAGTCAACTTACTAATCGGACTGTGAACAGTGAACGCAAGAGGAAGTCAAGTCCCGGATATCCGCCGCTCCACCGGAAGCCCTGAATTTTTGTTTTCTAATTGTACAAAACCTAAATACAAACATTTATGGCATATTTCAATAATCGAAAACGTATACGAGTGTTGACACAGACAACTAAAACAGAACAAAGTAAATAGTAATAATAAACAAACAAACAAATAAATCTTTTCAGGTTGTTTCTGTCTCTCAGACATTGAACTGATTTTGATTTTATTCTTCCATCTGTTGATGTGGGGTTTAACCTTTACATGCCAATAATTTAGATTTAGTTCTGAACAAAAAGCAAAAGAAACTAAAGGAAGGAAAACTAAAAATAAAATATGAACATGAATGAATATAAACAAAATATGTGTAAATGAAATAGAAATAACAATTTTGTTTGTCTTATAAATGAAATAATTCTTAGAAATAAATGAATTATTTACGTTGTAGTAAAAAAAAAAAGTAGACCAACATGGATGGGCGGGACATGCTGAGCAATCGATATGATTGACAGGCAGATTGACCAATCACCGTTCTTTCTTGGCAGTCTCACGCAACGTCATTGCTGGCGGCGCTACGGTCAAGTTCGGTTGTTCAGTCAGCGACGTTTGAGCAGCTGAGCAGCTGGAAGATGAAGCTGCGGCGACTTTAAACCTTTAACTTGACTTTTCTGACCTGAAACTGGATCCTGAACGGGTCTGAACGGCGGTCTGACCCGGTTCTGACCCGGTTCTGTCCGTGTTGCTCTCGACTGTTTCTGTGAGGCTTCCGGGTACTTTGTGTCCAGGTGGGTAACAACAAACCTGTTTGTGCTCCAAAAGTTTGTCAAAGCAAAAGTTGTCCGAAGTTTCAGGGAATTTAAATGAAAATTCCAAAACACTGAAACTGCTGACATGAACCTGCTGCTGCTGTTTCTGTGTGTTTCTGAGACATGACACCAAGAAAATCCCACAAAAAATGACTTCATGAAAATATCTAAGAACTGAGACGTTTGATACTGATATCTAAAATTTCACAGATTGTATTAAACAATGATCTATTTATAAAAAGTTTGTTTCCCTCTGAACAAGGTGACAAAGTTCTTTCAAACTGAAGCATGAAGCTAAAACCACAAGAGGAAACATAAAACCGTGTTGAGACATGAAGCAGCTTCACTGAATCCAGCAGCAACAACAAGACTGAAACAGGCAACGAGACAAGATACGACAGAGAACCAAAGATTCATGAAGTGCAAGATGGAAATGAGCTAAAAATAGATAAAGAAATACAAACAATAGTTTTTTTCCCCCCTGTGAAACAAACTGGAAAGATCTTAGCTGCTTTTGAAATCATTGAAGTGGAACTGTGATAGATGCAAGTGAATTAAAATGCAGTGAAGTCAAAATGGCTCCTCATTTTCCTGCTGCAGACCCCTGAAGACCCAGACCACACTTTAATAACTGGAACCATTTTACAGGACTAAATATTGGCTCGTGTAAAGGTCATGGTAAAGGTCACCAGTACAGCCTCACTGAGGAAGTTATTTTAAGCCGTTTCAGGTCCTGACATTACTGACAAACACATTGGCAGCAACAAAACGACCATATTACTAAATTTGAAGTGCAAGAAAGAGCCGGAAGAAATAATGTGCACAATTTACAAAATATTTAAGTGAAGCTGCTGTTAGAAGTATAGAGGAAATAGACTGAGCTGTATGGAAATGTACTAATCACAGAACAGCATCATCAGAGGAAAAACACTCAAAATATTCATTAATGTTTGACAAGTTTTCAGACATTTTTTCAGGTGAAACTCTCACAGTTATATTCAAGGCCAATTATATGGTCAAAAGAATGGTGCAGTGTGAAATATGAAGTATTTACTTACTCCAACTTTGCGAATTGTTTTGTCCAACAACCGTCCAGAACTCAAAGATTTTCAGTTTATAATGGTGTCAAATAGTGAAAATCAGGTGACATTTGAGAAGCTGGAACGACAGAATGTTCAGAGCTGCCGTCACTTAATTGACTGTCTGTCAGTCTATTAATCAACTTCTTGTTTCAGCTCTGATGGTTTTCTTTATTGGAAAAACACAAACCCACTCCTATTGAAAGCAGTCGGAGTGTGTGACTGTGGGAGTGGGCAGAACACAGCCAGGGTGTGTGTGATTGGTGTGGTGGCTGTGGGCAGGCCTTGTGCTGAGTTCAGGGTCGGAGCGGCAGGTCTGTGAGCTTCCTCTGAGCCGAGGATGAGGAGGACGTCTCTTGTTCTCTGACAGCTGCCGACTTTGGTTGTTTTCTTGGGACCATTTTCATGTTTCAACGAACGCACGGACCAACTGTGAGCCGACACATCTGCCACCTCAACCTGCCTGCTGCTGCTTCCTCTCCACAGATCTTATCATTCATTCGACTCATTTCTTGTTTTTAAGCAGACTGTGGTAAAATGTCTCTAACTGTAGATGGTAAGTTTAAATCCGAGTTTTTCTGCAAGATTTTGGAACTTTTTTGTGTGGGATTAGACTTTTGTCCCCAGATGTTAATACGTTTTCTGGTTTACATTAACAGCCTGTTTTTCCTCAGAGACAATCTGACATGGTGTTTTACTGAAACAGTATTGATGAGTGCAAAATGATTTTGTCTCATGAAATCCTAAAATATTTGAAAAAAAAATCAGAAACTGAACAAAGCAAACATTCAGTTAAACATTTACAACACCTGAACTTTAATTTCACTTCAGACATGTTGTACTGAAGTTCTACAATTTAGGGAACTAGACAATTTGCTTCAATTCATTCAGGCTGTTCAAGATCAGTTGGGATATTTTTTGACTCAGGCCATTTCCAATCTGAGAGCACATTGTTTCCAACACGCAGATGAACAAACTGCAGAAAGTGTTTCTCAGGCTTTCTTCTCTAATGAAACGTGAAATTCAAATGAAGGTCTGTCTCGTGTCTGTTTGCAGACCTGACCAGAGGAGCGATGACAGAGTTCCAGGAGAAGCTCCGTCAGCAGCACGAAGAGTCGATGCACCGCGAGCTGGAGGCGCTGCTCAATACAGCCAACAAGACGGAGGCAGAGGTGAGGACATGTGTGGGTCTGCTGGGCCTCCGAGCGTCCCCGAGACAAAACCACAGTTCATCCCAGTCGGAAAGTTCCAACAGCGTCAGGCTCAATAGGTTTAAGCTTCCACCAAACACAAACAGCTGTTTGTGTGTGAAATGTCACTGGGTGGGACAACATCTAACAGTGATGCAGCACGAAGGGATGGACTGATTGAACCATGTTAACCTCATCGTTTCCATGTTTCCTCTCAGATAGATTCAGCCAGAAACCATCTGCCTCTTCCTTTTTTTGTTTTTATTCAGCTTAAACTGAAATAATACGTTTAGTTTGAGGCAGCATGAAAACATTTGAGAAAGTCTTTGTGAGGGACTTGTGAAGCTACAGATTGAGGTTTTGGTGACACACAAAGTAACATGAGAATCTGTCTGTTACATTTCTAGAACAAATATTTGTAAAAGTGTTGCATCCAGAGACGACCTCGGGGTCGTCTTATCACACAGCACATAGACTCTGTTGGGAGAGTTATGGCCTGCTGATGGGACATGAGGTGAACAACCCTGAGGTCACCACACACACACACACACACACACACACACACACACACACACTCACACACAGATGATTAAAGCAGGAGAAATACTTTTTAACTGATCTGAATCTTTAACAGCAGTTTCTCCTAATTCTTCCTGTCAACAAATCCCATTGAAAGGCCACAATTTGTTGTCCAAAAACTATAAAACCAATCAACCAACCAATCACTGAGCCTCACTGTTCCTTCATCACCATCAACTCTCACACTGTCGTTTATCTGGACTCAATCCCACAAACACAAAGACTCACAAGAGACCAAATGTGGATTCATCCGCCGCTGAAAATAGTCCCCAAAACATGAACTGTTTCCTCTTGTTTGTCTGATAAAAACTACAAATGAAACTATTTATTTGTGAGATGTTTTTAACGCTTTAAATCTTCAGACAGACAGGACTGAGAGATGGATGTGATGTTAGTTTTGGTGTCTTCATGGAAAAACCATCAGACTTATACTTTAAGATGTGAAGGGTGCTTCCAAATGTTTTTCAGTATTTCATCACTATCGTAACTGTCGTCTTGGCTCCTGTGTGTCTGCTGATAAACATGAGAGATATTTATCTAAAATACGCTGATTTAGACATTTGTCCTAAAAAGTTCACAGCTGAAGTTTGTGATAATTTAGTTTTTCTGGCAGCAGAAGCTGATGTTTGCTTTGTCCCGTTTCAGATCTCCAGAAAAGATTTCGATGGCTTCAAGAAGCTCTTCCACAGATTCCTGCAGGTCAAAGGTCCTGCGGTCGACTGGGCGAAGATCAACCGGCCGCCGGAGGACTCGGTAAGCTCCAGATCCCACCAGTCACACTGTTGAGCAGAGGCCAGAGTTTCAGGTTGCAACCGTCAGTGTTAAAACTGAAGCCGGTCCAGACGTCAGAACGTCACAGCTGCAGCACAGTTAACCTCCTCATCAGACACGAACAGGACACAAACAGATGGCTCAGAAAAGAAACACCAGACAGTGTCTCAGACGTCCTCACAGTCGGGTTGTCGGACTCTCAGCTTCGCCCAGCTGACTGCAGAGTGGATGGTGACTCGCTTAGTGGCAAACAAGACACATGTCAGTCAGGCAGCTGTGGAGTCGAAGGGGTTAACAACTGAAAAATATTTACACTGTTGATTTTATTTCTGGGATTTCACTCTTTATATGATCAGACTGAAATGGGCTTTAACTATATTCCCCACAGTCACTGTGTTCACAGTCTGTGTTCAGTTTGTTCAACAGAGAGACAGTGGGCTGCACACACACTCATAGAACTGGAGTTACATCAGGTGACTCTCTGGTCCTTTAAATGATCCAACTACTACAGAGTGGAGACGAGCTTCATGCTTCAGAAACCAGATCTGAGGACAGAGAACATTCAGGCTAAAGCCAAGTATTTATCAGCACGGTGACATTTCACACACACACACACACACACACACACACACACACACACACACACACACACAAACACACAAACACACACACACACACACTCCCTGTCCCCCCAGTGTTCCTAAAATACGTGTGCACACTGAAGGTTAGCTCTAAGAATAGTCTGACCGCCGCAGCATTCGAAAGCCTGGTTTTGGGGCAGCGATGTCGAGCATTTGTCTCCTGTGAGACTCTGATCTCGGCTGCTTGTCTTCGTGTCCTGTGAGACTCTGATCTCGGCTGCTTGTCTTCGTGTCCTGTGAGACTCTGATCACGGCTGCTTGTCTTCGTGTCCTGTGAGACTCTGATCACGGCTGCTTGTCTTCGTGTCCTGTGAGACTCTGATCTCGGCTGCTTGTCTTCGTGTCCTGTGAGACTCTGATCTCGGCTGCTTGTCTTCGTGTCCTGTGAGACTCTGATCTCGGCTGCTTGTCACGGTGCAAAGCAAAAGGGTTAAGACACAAAACAACAATCATAAAGGAACCTTCGGTCCTTCTCATATTTTCAGCTGTCGTCCACGGAGTCATGAGAGAGACGACTTCACATCTGGCCAATTGATTTAATATTTGTACTCGTGCACTGTCAGACATTATGAAGTAAATTTAATGCCTCATGAAACAGATGAGAAAACATATTTGAGGAAGGGATGTATATTTGATCTGAGAGCTTCACGGCTGAACATCTTAGTTTTGACCCTGACCTGTTGCCGTCCTCCAGTTGACAGTTGTCCAGACCTGCTGTTTGTTGTCTGACGTAACATTAATGCGACAGTTGGTGCGTGACAGTGAAATCGAGGCTTCAGGGCCGACAGAGTTTTCTCCATTTTCTGCTACTTTTTACTTCACTACATTTATTTGACATTTTGCTGATTCGGATTTTGAATACAAAATATAATCAAGAAATAAATTAAAGATGTATTATTAGAGGTTAAGAGAAGATAAAACCTCACTGATTGGGTGAAATTCGAAAACCACCCATCAGAATATACAATAATTAAAATGAGCTCCATCTTTACCAGCTGCAACATTAAAGTAATGAACAAATGAATGCATCAATATTTCTAATCAACTTATAACACATATCATGTATGAGTATATTTTGATGCTAAGTCTTTTGTACTTACTTTTTCTACTTTGAGTATTTCTACTCTCTCGTATTAATACGTTTACTTAAAGACTTTTGAACAGATCACTTCACCCGAGTCACAAAACATATATGAAAACATATGAAAACATTTATCTGGCCGTTCAGATGGTTTTGAATTTATTGGTTTTGAGTCCTTGGGTTCAATCTGATGAAGGTTTTCATTGGAAATTGGAATAAAAAATATTTTACTGATCAGATTTCCAAATGCAACTTTTTAGTGCTTTAACACCACAAACAAAAAAATCCATTAGTTTCAAGTATATGTTTTATTGTGATGGTGACAGAAGTTCAAACAACTCACAGACAGAACCAGGACTGAAAGGCATCATCTGGTCAGTGTTTGGTCTGAGAGTCTGTCGCTCCACGGGCTGATCCAACGCTTGTTGTCTGAGGGTTAATGTATAAGCTGGTTCAAAGCACTGCTGCTGCGCTGATTGCATCATCATCACACACACACACACACACACACACACACACACACACACAGTGTCCATAAATACACGTGTCCTTTCTGTGTGTCAGGCTGCTGTCATGTGTTGCTGCTGGGTTTTTAAAGGTCAGAGGTCGAAGCTGCTCCTGTGGATCAGATTAAGTCGCACTTTGTTTCCAGGTTTTATTTCTTTTCCTCCGTCGTCAGTTTTTGAAGCATGAAGCTCATCTTCGCTCTGTAATTTAAAGGAACAGTCCCACATTTTCTCTGATGCTTCATGAAGATCGTAATGTTCAGTTTGTGTTTTAGAGACATGTCGATCCAGATGTTGGACACGACTGCAGTTTGTGGTGCTGTCGAACTGATGTTGACCAGGTGGACAAAATAATAGAAACGCCACTAAACTGATCACGCAGTCGAGTCAATACGTCTCCAAAACAGTTTCAACAAAACTGGACATTAAAAGCTTCATGAAGGGAGGATTCATCTCAGGGCTACAGTTTATTCTGGTGTTGAAATGTTGCTTCTTTGACCTTTTGTCAAGACACTTTCCTCAGACTCATGTCACAACTCCAGCTGTCTCTGTTGTTTCCTTCCTGTTTCCTCTCAAAAAAACTGATAAAACATTGACCAACAATGATGATTAAAAAACCCCCACAGAGCATTTAGCAGTTTTACAAACAGGTAAAACATAATGACGACTTGAAGTCAACAGAGAAAATTCAACATGAGCAGAAGAAGCCGAAACACTCGCTGCTTTCTGGATTTGTGGATGTTTCACGCCGGCGATCTTAGAACAGATTTTAACAGTGTTGTTCAGACTGCTTCTGTCTTGAACTGCGAGTCTGTGACACCAGAAGATTAAAAAAAAGCACAGAGGACGACGGGACTGACAGAAGAGGAGAAGTTGAATTCTGCATCTCTGTTGTGTCTAAAATCAAGAATCAGTTCCTCAATTTTAGACAAGTTTGAATCCAAGAAGTTGTTCTTACACCAAGAAATAAAATCAGTGAGAGCGTTCAACAGTCCCTGCGTCCCTGTGTCCCTCCCCAAGAGAAAGAGAAAAGGCAAAAGGACGCACCCTGGTGGTGAGAAGGTCGTCTGAGAAACAACTGTCTCCAGAAACCGTCCGTCCCGTCGACAAGTGCAAGATCCATAACAGACGTCAGGCAGTCAACAGTCGTATAGAAACTGTTGTATGAAAAGATTCTGGTCACTTTCTTTGTCTTCTGTGTCTTAACAACATAAAAACATTTGCATGATAGAAGTGTTGAATGAAAAGCTTGATTTTTTTTTTTCGTTGTTGTTGTTAATACATTTCTCTGTGTCTCACATGAGCTCGTCTTCAGGCTGGTTGATAATCAGGGTGACAGGAGGTTGTGTTCTTCTGTCTCTCAGCTGTTTGCTCTCAGTCTGACATCGACCTCAGTTTGAGCATGAAAACTGAACCTGCAGGTCACAGTCGCTCACAGTCAATGATTCTTTATAAAGGTACATTTGTTGTCAGGCAGGAAATTCAGCAGAGACAGAAAACAAAGCAAAAATTCTTATAATCATAAAAAACTCTTTAAAGTCTTTAGATCAAGTAAAGTTTACATTTACCTGCTCGTGCAAAAGCTTTGCTCCGTCATTTGTCTAAAACTGCCAGAAACAAGATGTTGTGAATCATAAGATCAGATCTGAAGAACTGCAGCATCAATCATCCATCAGCATTAATGGTGTGTGTGCATGTACTGAAATCTGAACCGTTCACCTTTAACATGAGCTCAGGTTCAACCCTACGAGAAGATCAAAGCCAAGGGTCTCCCTGACAACATCAGCGCCAGCCTCAACAAGCTCGCCGTGGTCAAACTGAACGGAGGCCTGGGAACCAGCATGGGCTGCAAGGGCCCCAAGAGTCTGATCAGCGTCCGCAACGAGAACACCTTCCTGGACCTGACCGTCCAGCAGATCGAGGTAGAGACGCACGAACGCCTCCGAAGCTCTGACCCTCTGAGGATCAGACTCCACTGAACTCTGCTCTCCTCGTTTTCAGCACCTGAACAAAACCTTCGACGCCGACGTGCCGCTCGTCCTCATGAACTCCTTCAACACCGACGACGACACAAAGAAGATCCTGCAGAAATACAAACACCACCGGGTCAAGATCCACACCTTCAACCAGAGCAGGTACAGCACACACACACACACAAATCATTATCTGATCAAAGAAGGAGTAAAGATGATCATGAATCTGATCAGTTCCAGTTTTCTCTAACAGCGACATTATATCAACTACACTTTTACTTCATATTGTTCATTTGACTGACTTTGAACATCACAACTGTTTTCTCTTCATATCAACTTTTTATTTGTCTTTTCTCCTTGGTTTTAAATTTGGTCTCATGTTTTATTTTTATTCTTTTCTTTTTGTCACATGTAAATAAAAAACAATGTAAATTCACATGTAAATTCCTGTTTTGTTTAATTTTGCTAGAACATAAAACAAACTTTCCTTAAAGTCTCTGAACCGTCTTGTTGCACCATCTGACCGTTGGGATCAGTGATCAGTTGTTCCGCTCGCAGGTATCCGAGGATCAACAAGGAGTCTCTGCTGCCGATTGCCAAAAACATGGGGGTGAACGGAGAGAACGCGGAGGCCTGGTACCCGCCGGGTCACGGCGACATCTACGCCAGCTTCTCCAACTGCGGCCTGCTGGACAAACTCATCGCCGAGGGGAAGGAGTACATCTTCGTATCCAACATCGACAACCTGGGCGCCACCGTCGACCTCTTCATCCTCCACCACCTGATGAGCCGGCCGGCCGACCGGCGCTGCGAGTTCATCATGGAGGTCACCGACAAGACCAGAGCGGACGTCAAGGTCAGAGCGCTTCTCCGCGACGCGGAGGTCTTTGGGTTTTCGGTCGTGTGACGCTCTCGGCCTCTCAGAGCTTCCTGTGTGCTCCTCTCTGCAGGGCGGCACGCTGATCCAGTACGAGGATCATCTGAGGCTGCTGGAGATCGCCCAGGTCCCGAAGGCCCACGTGGACGAGTTCAAGTCCGTCACCAAGTTCAAGATCTTCAACACCAACAACCTGTGGATCTCTCTGCCCGCCATCAAGAGGCTGCAGGAGAAGAACTCCATGGACCTGGAGATCATCACCAACACGAAGGTGAAGCACACACACGACTCTGGTCACTGCTGAGCAAAACTTTACGTGTCTGGAATTTCCACGTGGAGAACGTTTCTAATGAGACAGTTATGTGTAAGATCGAGAGTTTGGTTTGCTTCCAATTACTGAGCTCCAGGTGACAAATCTGTCCTCAGTAAAAAAACAAAAGTTCTCTCTGATTACTATCGAATTCCATAATTGTTTCCAAGAAACCTTTGAGGAAATGACAAGAATTTTGCTTATATATAAAAAAAAACCTCACATTATTTATTGACATAATTCTGTCACTGATCACATGTAGAAAGATTTATTGAAATTGTCACTAAATGTGTGGAAAATATCACGTGATGACAAAATTTTGACAAATTTTATTTTCACACTGAATATGTTAATGTTTCTCATCAGACTCAGTTTCTAGTTCATTAGGTTCAACTACATGAAACTATGATAATAAGTCAAAATCTGCTTATTGTGACAATATTTATTCTACCATCATTGATATAAATGGGATGGACAAAACATTAAAGGCACCTCTCAGTTGACTAGATTAGACTGTATTTATATCTGAGGTCCAGCCCTAAAGCTTGTTACAGCTTTGAATTAAATCAGTGTGTATTCATTTGTAAAAATCTGCCTTGAAATCATTGAAAAAAAACCAAACATTTTAAGCTGCTTCAACAGACTCATGAATTTTACACCAGTGCTTCTATTTTTGCACTGTGTCCTAAACATGTCTGAAAGTGGCTCCTGAAGTTAAATGTTTGTGGCCTCTGATGTTTAAAGTAGCTGTCAAACGATTAAAAAAATGAACTCGATTAATCGCGATTAAAATACTATTATTTGTATTTTGGTGCGGAGATAAAACTTTATTATTACAGTTAGTCCTTCAGCTAACACATGATTGTGCCTGGCATCACAGACACTAAATGAACGGTCCCATTTTACGGTTAAAGCGGTTATTTGAACGGACATGACTTCCAGCTAGCTCTGTGCTACTGCTCCTGCTAGCGCTAGCATCCAGGAAGTGCTCGGCCTCGAGGTGATATTTAAGGCTCGTTGTGCTTCGGTCATACGATAAAACCTCACAACAGTATTTACAGACAACTCTGGTCTAAATCCCCACCTGGAGTTTTTATGAACAGAAACTGATTGAGTATGTCGCCTCTGTCCGACGCCTCCTCCTCCTCCTCCGTCGCTGCCAGGCTGCACGTGTGTGGCGACACAGAACGTAGATGACAGGCAGATTAATCGCATGCGTTAACGTGTTAATTTTGACAGCCCTAATTTAAAGATTCTTAAATTGGAATTTATTGAAGAAAAAATGGAGCCATTTTCTGCTGAATGTGTTTCACAATATAAAGAATCACCAGAAGCTGCAGTTTCCTACTTTAACCAAAGCCCTGAATGTCTCTGCAGACGTTGGACGGCGGTTTGAACATCATCCAGCTGGAGACGGCCGTCGGCGCCGCCATCAAGAGCTTCAACAACGCCATGGGCGTGAACGTCCCGCGCAGCCGCTTCCTGCCGGTGAAGACGTCGTCCGACCTGCTGCTGGTGATGTCGAACCTGTACAGCCTGGACGCCGGCTCGCTCACCATGAGCAAGAAGAGAGAGTTTCCCACCACGCCGCACGTCAAGCTGGGCAGCTCCTTCACCAAGGTCAGCATCGACTCTGTCCACAAGAGCCAACCTTCACATACGGGCTGCGATTCCACTGAGCCGAGAAGTTGAATCACTTTACCTCTGGACAACAAAGTCATTTTCTTCTGAAAGAGAATCATTTTATTGTCATCTGGGGAAAATGATAAACATCCTGTTTTCTTACCTCATAATTATCTTCGTGTAGTTCAGGGAAGCAAAATCATTGTTTCATGTTAATGCAGTAATTTTCTATTTATCTTGTTGATCCTGTTATCAGAAAAACACAGTACGGCCACAGGTCTGATATCTGTAATGTAATAAGTGTAGAATTGATCTGTGTTGGTCACTCACTGAAAAGATCAGACTTCAGGGTTTTCTCCAGTTTGATAGAAAGCAGTAACCTGTTGGAGCAAGTTTTCTTTCTCTCATAAGAACAAAATGTGCAGAAATCAATGTGAGGAAGTGTTTGACAGTGACGAAGCTCAATGTTGTTGTTTGTTGTGCAGGTTCAGGAGTTTCTGTCCAGGTTCGAGAGCATCCCGGACATGTTGGAGCTCGACCACCTCACTGTGTCGGGAGACGTCACCTTCGGAAAGAACGTCTCTCTAAAGGTAAGAGAGTCGCTGACCTTTGACCTTTCACAACTTTCATTAACGCTGCGCTGCTGACTGAAGATCATTCAACCTTTTCTAAAACCATGAGCAAGTTGAGTTTAGTTACAGGAGCGATTCTCAGACAGACGAGTCTTTGCTCAGAGTTTAAAGGGCAGGTTCACAATATTTCAAGCCAGTATTAAAACAACAGTCAGGCAGTTTTTTCCTTGTTGGAATTTTTCCTCCAGCACATGAAAAAGGACTCTTTGAACGTGTTTGGTGAAAAGGTTTCTCTGAAGTTAAGATGAAGCTTCAGCAGACAAATTCATTTCTTCTGATGTTTGATCAAACCTTTTTTTTTTCTTAAACCAGGGAACCGTCATCATTATAGCAAATCACGGTGATCGGATCGATATTCCCGCCGGAGCGATGCTGGAGAACAAGATCGTTTCAGGAAACCTGCGGATCCTCGACCACTGAGGCCTTCTGGGTAAAAAGCACACAAATGAAGCCATTTGCACCTTGAAGAGACTCAGGGAGAGAAAAGATTTTTCTCCTCTTCACTGACGAACTGTCAGCTTGTTCTTCAATGTAAAGCCAGCCTGAAAGGGTCAAAGGTCATTCTGCTCCTCCTCCTTCCTGATGCGCTCTGCAGACGTTCAGATCATCATGAAGCTTTTCAGGAAGAAACTTTCTGTTACTGCAAACAGTCGCTGCAAAGTCTGAACCGATGGTTTCGTCTTTTCCTGCTGTCAATTAAAAAAGTGCAATATGGGTCAAATGGGGGTCGTGTCATTTTTAGCTGAAGCAGAAAAGTAGAGCTCTGATTTTTTTTTAAATGATCTCAAATTACTGTTTGAATTTTTTAAATTCCATATTTTAAATTCTTTCGAAGAGCTCAGTTTGATTTCTGCCTCCAGATTGTTGAAAATCTTCGGTTTAAAAATTGAGTCTCTAGAAAAACCCGTCTGATTCTGAAGGTCGACTCTTGCTGTTATGTTCACGCATGTTTGTTGCGATGGAAAACATTTCTACTTTTTTCTCACAAACCAAAACCGACCTGGTGAAATAACGTTACGATCAAAGTCTGGCATCAACAGTGAAAATTTAAAAAGCAGATCAACAAGTTGTTCCATCATCCCATTTTATTCACATCAGGTGTGAAGGATTCAAGACATTTCGGATTCTCAGACATGCAGCTCGACTCGTCTGAACCCAACAGAGGGTCGACTCATTCACACGCACACGCACACGCACGCACACACACACACACACACACACACACAGTGGTATGGTAGGCACACTGTAGTGGAGAGCTCAGATGTGTCGTCTCTGACAGTCGATCAAAAGTAGGCACTTCTGAAGCAGACAGTGATGATAGTTGATGCTTTTTGTTCTCGAGTCTCCTTCGTCAAACTGACGGCTGCGGTCACATCACACCTCTGTTGTCTGCTTCACTTTGACCTGAACAGTGTTTCATTAAGAGCTGAGTTCAACAGCTGCGACCTCTGATCTCCAGATCATGATTTAACCGTTAAATTACATGGCGATAAATGAGTTTTCTCATCATAACAGGACATTATCTCGAAAATAAATCTGTTCCTTTAGCTGATTGGCTTGTAGTGTTTCTGTCGCCCTCAGACCCTGAAGGTGACGTGACCTCAGCTGGACAGGTGAATGTTTTGTTTGGTCGGAGCTCAGAACGGCTGAACTTCACTCAGGAACAGAAAATCTGATGTTAAAACAAACAAAAAACTGTATTGGCGTCTCGAGCGGCCGAACAAGGTGAGTGCTGCCAACACCTGCGTCTAACTGTAAAACTCCAACACAGTGAGACAGTTTCAGGTGGTGGTTTGGTTTTTTTTTAGTGATAGCACCTGAAAGCACCACAAGAACATTTGGTTTTGGGTAAACTTCTCAGGTCACGGCCCAATTCTGTACTTCGACTCATCAACCTTTGGTGATGTCAAGTTTGTCCCTGAACAACTTTTCCTGCTCGTGAATTTACATCTGAATTTATTTTGGATCAGCGGAAGAATCTGCTGCTTCACTCTGAGCGGTAAAATCTCACCTTGTGCAGGTTTCAATTCTAAATGCTCACATTTGTTTTTCCTCGTTAAAAAAAACAGCGAGCGGAAGATCAAATTTAAAAAACTGTTTTTCTGTTCCATTTTGTGTCGTTTCAGCCTCAGAGGAAACAAAAAGCTCAAGCAGATCAAATAAAACTACAGCAGGAAGGAGAAGGTTGACAGTAGTTTGAGTTAACAGCTGATTTTCATGCTTCATGTTCTGCAGCCAAACGCTCATCAATTAACTACGTGTATAAAAATGACCTTCGTCTCCGGATCATCACGACTGAGCCTGAATGTCCCTCAGCTGAAGAAAACTTAATGCATGGTTGGATTGTTAAAAGGAGCCGTTGAAGAGTTTATTTCCTAAATTAGAAGCTGTTTTACTTTGGTAACGACAGGATGCAGCTGAGTAGTTCTGATGCTTTTCACAGTCTGGATTTGTTTTACTTGAAATTTTCAGGAAATCAACTCTTCAACGTTTTTATCAGCTCCTGCTCCGTCAGGGCTCCTCCAGGTCTCAAACTGTCTGGATTCAGGCCTCGAACACAAGAATCTGGGAAATATTTTTGTTTTGAGTATAAAAGAATCAATCTTAGGTCTGTATGATTTCAGCCGTCACCACAGAGAATAAAACCACAACCAGCTGAGAGATGAAGTTTGAAAACACCATGAAGGAACCCTGTTGATTCTTCCAGAGCAGAAAGGAGGAAAATACTCTTTCCCGAGTGAATCCTGTTATCGCCTGAACCCTGAATCATCAGCTGTGAAGTTTTAGCAAAAGTCTGCAAAAGTTCGTTTTCAGTGTGCATCGATGATAAAAATCCCTTCGGCTCCGACAGCCCGGCCCGCTGGAGAAAAAGTCCGCCACAGTATAGAATGTTTTCAAGACGACAGAAAAATAAATTACCCCGCCATTTCTTAAACAATATCTACACCCTCCGCTCCCACTAAAAGCATCTCGAATAATTTACTAGTATTTCTGCTGAATTGCACACAGTGAGATGAGGTGGCAGCAGTGTTTAAGGAGGCTCTGTGTTACTTGATCAAGTCTTTTAAGGTGGAGCTCTTCTGGAAGCCCCCGCGTGTTGCTGCTCTTCTTTTCCCAGTTTTCTATTTTTGGTCCCTCCGGGCCTCCTCCGGCCGCCGTCGGCCCCCCGAGGTCGGTCCCCCGTCGCCAGGTCGGTCGGTCGTAGACGTCCCGTCCTCGTCCTCAATCACCTCTTCTGCTCCCAGATCTCAGCCATGTTCAAGTCGAGCCGCTCGAGGCTCCTCAGCGCCTGAACGTTCTCTGTGTAGAACGCAACGTCCACCACCACCAGCCTGCAAACAGCAGGCAGTCAGTCACGAGTGTGTGAGTGTGTGTGAGTGAGTGAGTGAGTGTGTGTGTATGTGTGTGTGTGTGAGTGAGTGAGTGAGTGAGTGTGTGTGTGTGTGTGTGTGTGTGTGTGTGTGTGTGTGTGTGTGTGTGTGTGTGTGTGAGTGAGTGAGTGTGTGAGTGAGTGAGTGAGTGTGTGTGTGTGTGTGTGTGTGTGAGTGAGTGAGTGAGTGAGTGTGTGTGTGTGTTGCAGTTACCCGTGCTGGGGTCCTCCGTCGTTGACGACCCCGAGTCGAGCCAGCTGCCTCTTCAGGTGCATCTTAAAACTGGCATTAATCCTGAGAAACAACATCTGTGCAGGAAACATCTGTCTGAGACTCAACACTGACTCAACTTCTAGAAGAGCATTTTACAGGATTTCTCACAGATGCTCAGATAAAAAGCACATTTGGAGCCGTGAAGATATTTAATAAAATCAACGTGAGTCTCACCTGTGTCTGTTCTTCAGGTAGAAGCTCATAAATGGCTTCGTGCATCTTTGCCATCTGCTTACAGACGTTTCTGAAGCAGGCCGAGGGCATCGGAGCCTTCACTTCATACTGAGGACGCCACAACAAGATCACATGACTAAACACATCTGCAACACACTGACAATCCAACCAACGACCCAAAGTAAACCGGTCACATAACAGGTGAACGCTGACGACAGGTGTCCACAGATACAGATACCCATGATCCTTTGCTTGTGAGACAAATACACTGACAATCAAAGTGTGATACTTTTATCACATTCTTTACTTTGACAGAGACAAACAGCTGGTTTTCAGGGTCCAGAAACCTGCGATGCTGAAAGTTAACATCATGGTGAAGTCTGAAGCGTCGACCAGGTGTCAGCTGTGATACTTTAGACACACGGTAATAAAAACACTTGAAATCAGGTCAAATCAGGTCAGAATCTGGTGCAACACCTGTGTGTGCATTTATTTTAGCCAAAGATGGTTTCATCAGAGGAAATGTTTTGTCCCCCAGAGCCACCAAAGCCCCAACAGAACGTGTACAACAGGTGCTGATGCTTTTCAGTTTGAACAATTTTACATTACTTCTATTTTATACGAATGATATCAATTAAGCTTATATTTATGGTGCACGAGGACAAATATAGAAATAGTTTGTCATAATTGTTTGGGACGTGTGAGTAAGTTATGAGACAACGATGGATATTTATCTTCCAGCTGTTAGTCGAGTCTCATCCAGTCCTGTCAAACTGAAGCTGAAGTGAACTCCACCACTTTTAATACTCTCATTACTGAGTTATGATAAATATACCACGAGTGTTATCTGAATAAATTTGAACTAAACTGGTACAAACACACCTTGTTTCAAATGTTTCAGACCTTCAGGGTTCATCACTGTATTGTTCAGAAAAATGGGATGTTAAGTTATTTAAGCTCCTTTTCATTTTTTCAGAGATCAAACTGAACCCGGTGTCGGTACAGAATAAATGTTATGACACTAAAATACATGACTCATGAAAAAGAATGAAAAATGAAAAGCCGATCTGACCTTTGATAAAACCTTCTCGAACAGACTGTCCATGATGGCCACCAGCTTCGCTGATATCTCTGCTATGTGATCGTTGTAGTCCTGCAAAGCAACAGAGAGTCTGATCACAACGTTTGACCAAAAGGACCTGAAAGTAGAAAAATCTTTGGAAGTTCAGGAATAAGATTTTGATTCTTCTAGTAAGAATTCTTTATATAATAATCTTTATATCTTCCCTTTTTTTTCCATGTAAGTGATTTTAATGTGAGGAGTTGAAACCGTAACGTCTCGATGTGCAGATGTTTCATGCGATTCTAACATCTGTTAACAGATTGCTGTGCGTCACCTTGGTGATGTGGTCAAAGTGTCGGAGGACGCTGAACTGTTTGAGCTGCAGTTTGGTCTCAAAATGAGCTCTGATGATGGGAATGTAGTGAACCACCAGCTGCAGGCAGCGAGAGGCCAACGCTGCAAACACACAGACACAGTCAGAGAGCGTTGGTTTGAAATGTGACCATTCAGATCGGTGTGAGCGGCGGCTCGTACCGAGGTTTTTGGTGGTGATGGTCTTGAGGCCGACGACCTGCAGAGCTCCGGCTCCCAGAACCAGCTGACAGCTCCGAGAGTTGAAGTGCTGCAGAAGACACAAGAGCTGATTTTATTAAATGTTGACAGTGTGCAGCTGCAGGGCTTCAGGTCGCTGGTGACACGTTATTCAACGACAAGTTACCATGACTGACACCAAAATGACCTGATGGTGGCGCTATCACCTGTGTAAATGTTAAACTCTGGAGATGTGAAACTTCAACAGAGCTGCTGTGATTTACAGAATCTTACCGGACAACAACATATTTCTCTGTTCACTGCTTCCAGTCATGTTATTAAGACGCTACGATTTCATTTTTGTCAACTTTAAAGTCAGAAATGAAAACAGAGCTGGCAAAGAGGAAACACTGAAAGGTCGAGGCAGAGAGAAAAGGAGGGTGTTCAACAGCTCAGTGTTCATATGGACGTGTTCTGGGCGTCTGTGCTGGTTCTGACCTTGAGGAGGTCCGACAGGCGCGTCAGCATGTCGGTAGCGATGGATGGGATGTCGTTGACACACTGACAATATTCCAGAAAGATCCGGATCAGCAGCAGAACCGTCCTGAAGAAACAAAACACAACCATCGCAACGCTGCACAAACACCATCATCATCATCATCTGACATCAATATTAACTCTGGGATTACTGAACCGGACACGTACCCAACGACGGCGTATTTCTGCCCATTGACGAGCAGGAAGTCGGCGGGCTTCCTGTCCTCTGGACCTGCACCGAGACACTGAGCTGAAAACTTCACACATATCATTGGTGCTCTGTTTGTTCTGAGCAGAGACGTCTCTGGTGATTTTCATAAATGACTCCAGAACATGTTCTTGATTACAGCTCATGTTTCCTGTCGTTTATCACTGTGAAGAACTGTATGAAGGACTGGATCCACATGGACGCCATTTTATTTATATGTGTTTCTGGAGCACTTTGTGTTTTACTCTACTCTTCCATATCGGTCCAAACAGACTCTGGGAGACGTGATGAAGACGTCTCCTCTGTCTTCTAATGCTGAGTCTCTATGTGTAAACTGGACAAGTAGTACTGGGTGGAACTGATGTAAAAAGTATCACCAGTTTCCTGTTGGACAAACACAGCTTGATTTACCTCTGAGCTCTTTGTGCTGTAGCACTGAACCTGCTTTATTTCTTTAAGAGGGTTTGAATACACTTATTGTAGGTCATAATGTAACAAAGGGAAGAATCAAACAATCCCTTCCTTCTGCCCTGGGTATTCAGGACATGTGGACTGTTTGGTCCATTGGACAGAAACGTTTGAAGGTTTGAGGGCTTCGGGTACCTGGGATTTTGCGCTCTGGTAGTGTTATTCTGCCATCGGCGATGGAGTTCACCAGATCCTGAAACTCAGCGGGAACCTCCGCCTGCTTCCAGCGCTCGTTATCCAGGAGGAGGCTGCAGGGACAGGAAACATCAGGACACACAAACACCCTCCACACTGCCAGATGCCAGCAAGCTGCTGCCGCCACCAAGGACGTCCCGACAGAGAGACACGTCTCATTTAGACTCATTCTAACTGTTGATTCTGTGAACGTTATTTCACATAACATAACATGTGACATCAGGATTTTCACTGTTGAGTTGAATCAGAATCACAAATTGGTGCAGTAGTTTATACAAACTGAAAGCTGAGGGAAACAGCACATTAGGCTGAAAACACTGGTGCACTCACTAACCTGAGTTTGGTCTTGCGTTCTTCGTGGAAGCGGTGGACGAAGCGGTTGGCCTGGCTCTGCAGCGCCCCCCTCAGGGAGACGCTGCGCCGGCCGCACAGCTCCTCGGTGTCCCTGACGAAACCCTCGACCGCCTGAGACAGACACACGAACTCCGCTGAGCTCAGACGCTCCAGAGAGCCGTCCTGTCGGAGACAGAGACCATTCAAGAAGTCACATCAAACTCTCACGTTAAGGTCATTGACAGCTGAGGGGGCGGGGCACGGGGACAGGTGGTGACGGACCTTCGCTCTGGCCGTGAGGACTTTGACGCAGCGGTCGTGGCTGACGTCAGAGGCAGAGGACAGCAGCTCCTGGATGTTGTTGATCACACGGTTCAGCTCCAGCTCAGTGGGCATCATATTCTCACCGGACCTGAGGACAGACAGGTCCTCAGCATCGTGTTGACACAGATTTATGTAAAGAATCACAAACTTACAACTTATTACTGCACAGAATTTCTGGTTTATTCCATTTCTACTTTATTTCATTTTCAATCTCATTTTGTTCTATCCTCATTTCCTTTATCTTTGTCCATGTAAAGCACTTTGAATCGTCTCTGTTTGAACTGTGCTTCATAAGTAAAGCTACCTCGCCTCAATCATTCAGTGGTTCAGGTTTGTGTCTCATCAACACAAATATCTCAGCTCTGACACAAAGTTCACGTGGTTGAAATAATCTGTGTATTAAGTATTGAAATTCTACTGTTTTTGATTATTTGTAATTAGTTGATTATTTGAGGCTTTTTGTCTGTTGTAACCTTCCTCTGTGTAACGAAGGTGGAACCATATATATTACATTTATATTGACTGAAACAAGTTGTAAACTGTCAAACTGCACGTAATCAAACAGACATTCAGATCTATTGAGCGTTAACTTGACTCTGCAGCACAGAGGAGTTTCATCATGAGACTTTTGTGCTTTTAGTGAAATCGAGTTCATCTTTTTTCAGATTCAGCACAAGAGCTGCCATGTTTGAACCGACCACATGTATTTGAACTGCTTAACTATATTTTTACTCACTTCATTCTAAGACATGAATGTAAAAACCTTGAATGAGTCACTGCTGCCGTCTGAACAATCTGTGTAATGTAGTGACATACATGAAGCTCTGCTCCCTGCTGACGGAGGTGTCTGCGGAGTCGCTGGCGGCAGCCTCCGTCCGGTTCTGCTGGATCCTGGAGTTCACCACAGAGCTGTGATCCTGGACCACCTGCTGTTGCTGCTGCTGCTGCTGCTGCTGCTGGGCCTCGTTCAGAGCATCGCTGATGAACAGACCCTCATGGGTGAGGTAGGCCAGCTCGGCCTCCCCCTGCAGGAGCGACGGGCCCTGGGAAGCCTCCAGGCCTGAAGCCCCTGAAGCGGCTTCCTCCAACAGCCGGTTCTTCTGGTTCGAGGCCAAAACCTCCAGAACCACATTTTTGATCACGTTCAGAGTGGCCTGACACACAGAGAGAGAGACGGGAAAATAAAGATTCAATCAGTCGTGTTTCAACGTCTCTAAAAGCTCCAGACATTTTCCGAGTGGACCTCCGAGTTTATATCGTTCTCTTCATGCTGAAATTTTGCATTTTTCATGGCCACATCTGTGAAAACGGATTCTGGTCTGACTATTTTCGGAAAGTGTATCTGAGAGTTCTGACTCACCTTGATCCCCTGCAGGAAGAGAAGGAAACTCTCAAAGACGTTTTTCAGCAGCTCAAACCACTGAGGAAACGTCATCACACGCATCTGGTCAGCTAGCCTTGACACACACACGCACACACACACACACACACATTTTACACAATGTTAAGATCATCCTGTTCAACAAGTCATAAAATTGTCTATTAACCCTGTCTATGTGCTTTGAGCTTTCTATTTTTACAGGAACATTACATAATGTCTGTTTTTAGTTCAACCAGCAGTTTTAATATCTGACACATTCAGGTCACACTGATGTTAGAAAACAGTCCTGCTCATCCATTAGTGAAGAAGCCCACAATGATCCAACAGTGAGGTGGCAGAGCACAACCAAGTCCAGAAAGTCAGATGAACTGTTTTCACATTTCTACTCACTTAGTGACGACTTCAGTGTCAATTTCTTCTATGTGCAAAACACTCTCTGCTACACACTGCAAACACAAACACATCAGATTAAGTGTTCACATACTGACGAAATGATTGATCACTGATCTGTAGTTTCAAATGTGCTGGTTTTTTTAAAGGTTGAATGAGCAGGATTTTGCTGAAAAACAATGTAGAGACAGAGAAATGTTTCCTCAATCATCACTTGGGACCCACAAGTGTGTGATGGCATCTGTATCTACAGACTCTCTGCACTCCGCCTCTAGCTTCTTATATTTTCATGATGTTTCTGCGCGTCAACGTTTGAGCAGTGGGTGTGTGTTTAACTGACAAATCCTGCTCATTCTGCCTTTCAGATGTTACACCGATAACAGTTATTACTGTTTCCACAGTGAGAGTCAGGAGTCGTACCTGAGCGACGATGGCCTTAGCAGCCACAATCATCTCATCACTGTAAATATCCAAAAAGTCCAGCTTCCTCTGCCGCAGCAGGCCGAACACCAGAGACTCCAGACGCTCCTGAACACACACACACACACACACACACAGAGACACACACACACACAGAGACACGCAAATGTTTCCACCTCTGACTCAATCAGGCCACAAGAAATGTGATTCACTTAATATAAATCAGGATTTCTTCAACAAGTTCTAATCAAACAAGTAAATCTTCACAAGCCACGAATCCATAATTAAAATGATGGTTAATTAGTTGAACTGAAAATTACATGTAGACAATAAAATCAATCAAGCTGCACAGTTGGAGCTAAAATCACAATTATTGTCTTATTGTTTTAAAAATGACTTTTTATCCATTTGAAATAAAATTGAAGAAAAAACAACTACATATAACTTTTAATCACACAGCCTTTAGGTTTATATTAACTGGACTCTCCAATGGGCAAATACTGCTGTTAAAATTAAATGTATTATTATTCATTATTAAAAAAGAAGCCCCGGTCTTCATAGCAAATACTGTTTTTTTTTTTACATCTTAACCTTTT
Organism: Holacanthus passer; assembly: GCA_025331565.1. NCBI lineage: Eukaryota > Metazoa > Chordata > Actinopteri > Pomacanthidae > Holacanthus > Holacanthus passer. Next base: position 728,466 of record JAFREQ010000093.1, on the reverse strand, counting down.
TAAACAGTATCTGCTTTAATCATTAGTATTTAAAGGAACATTAACACCACAGCATCAAAATCCCACTTTATCACTATTTGATGACTGAGAATAAATATTAATGTAGGAATTCCAAAACTGCCCAAAGATTATAGTTTAGGATCAAAGCAAACACATTTATTCACCTTCGCAGTGTTTTTGTAACCTGCTTGGAGACAAGACGGATTCATCGAACCTGCCTGCCACGCTCCAAATCATCATAAGGCAGTAAACTCCACCCGTCTGGCACTCCAAGCACATTAAAACAAACACTCAAATTATTTGATGGTGCAATATTCGATCGATTATTGATCCACACTGAGCTGATTCCAGCAGCAGGAGTGATTCATGGGTCTGATGTGATTATTTTTAAGAGTGTGTGTGTGTGTGTGTGTGTGTGTGTGTGTGTGTGTTGCCCACCTTGTGTGAGGCAGTGTTTGGTTTGTGGACCTGTGATGAGCATAGTATCCGTTAAATACACAACAGTTCATGTGGCCAAAGTGATCAATTTAGAAATCTCACATTCCTCCATTTTAAAGGAGGAACTTCTCTAAATCTCCCATCGAGATCAAAATAAATTTACTGGACTCATTTATATCATGTGAGCTGCTGGACTAGTTGCTTTTCTCAATGCCGTGATATTTTTGCGTTTTTGCCAACAAATCCTCCTCCACACTGACATCTGAAATAAACAAACTGACAATTACACGAAACGACTTCTTTCACCCGTCGTTGATCCACATTGGTTTAGTTGTATCATTATATTCAGGACAAGCTCCAGATGTATAATTCCAATCTGCAAATGTGGGTAAATGCATAAAGGTGACAAACGTGTATCTGAATCAGGAGTTTGTTCAGACCTTCTCCAGCACCTGGGGCTCCTCCTTCAGGTTGCGGTTCAGGTCACTGCGGGCGTACATGCTGAAATCCTCCACCATCATCTTATCGATCAGCTTCTCCAGCTCGCACAGCTGGGAGCCCAGATGTCTGAGAGACAGACAGACAGAGGGGCAGACAGACAGACAGGGGGAGACAGACAGACAGACAGACAGACAGGGGGAGACAGGACAGACAGATGGAGGGACAGACAGACAGACAGAGGGACAGACAAACAGATGGAGGGATAGACAGACGGATGGGGACAGACAGACAGACGGATGGGGACAGACAGACAGACGGAGGGACAGTCAGAGGTTTTGCAGTTGCAGTTTCACTGTGGTTTGTGACCTACTGTCACCAGGACTTCCTGTACTGAGGCTTTAAAGTTCACCTGAGTGTTTTGATGGTCGTCTGTGGTTCAACGTGTCTCTACATTGAACTGTTGCTGGTTCTCACCGATCTGAGATCAGACACTGAAGGTATTTCAGACATCATGCAAGTTTGCTCTAAGCTGCTTCAATCTCAAACTTCTTCAAACAGGCGTCCACCCAGGTTGAAAATGTTTCAACTTGAGAAAAAGCTTGTACTTATTCTAAAGCTGAGTGACAACATGCTCACAGTGCCAACAGAGCCAACAGTGTCAGCCCCTCCCTCACCTGAAGCTGTGGATTCCCTGCAGCTCCTGCTGCAGCACCTCCTTGGTGGTGGAGATGAGCTCCAGGGCTCCGACGAACTCGGAGGTGGACAGCAGCAGCTGCACGGTGGGCTGCGTCTGATGCACCGCCGCCATCAGCTTCAGCTTGTTGTGCAGCTTCACGCAGTTGTTGCGGGTCAGAGCGGTGCGGAGGGCCCGTAGAGGCCCCTGGCACATGACCCGGTCGATGGCAGCGGTCCGGCCCCGCAGGACGGCAACAGCCTGCTGCGTCTCCTGCAGCCGGTCCTGCAGCTCGTGCTGCGAGGACATGGCGTGGAAAAAGGCCTCGGAGCGCAGAGAGATCTGCCGAGCGATGCTCACCTCCACCACATCCAGGTAGTGACTCAGCTGGACAGGGGCAGAGACACACGGCCGATTAACACTGCACGCACACACACAGTCCACTGAGCCAAGTTCAAATCGTGTCTAGGAGGTTTATCTTGGATAAGTTTACATTCTTGAGAAAAGCCTGTGACTTGTGATCAGTGTGTGTTCGGCACCTTCTCCTGCAGCAGTTTGGACGAGGCCACGTCTCTGCTGCTCTTCCCCCAGCGCTGTTGAAGTGCGACCAGGGCAGGACGGTGTTGAAGGTGGCCGGGTCCTCCAGAGCAAACTCTGGCTTCATGAAAATCTGCAAATTCAAAACACAAACAGGACGATGTGAGACACCCAGAAACTCACAGTGAGAGTGGAGACGTCCCAAATCTAAAAACTAAGAGTGTGGTAACTCTGTGAATAAGGCACATTTGCTTCACGTGATGAAGTTAATATATTAGACACATTCATGTTAAATATAATTCACATGCTTCTGGGCAGCACTTAAATTCTTAATGTTGTTTTTCCATCTTAGAAGACAAGAAAAAAAAAAAAGACAGTTTGCATGAGGCTGAACGTCAATTGAGCTGAGAAGCAGAAATGAAAAGGAAAAGGAAGTTTGAGGGGAAAAAGTAGAAGTGTCACCTTCGGGACTTGTTCCAGCTCAGCTCTGGATTTGTCTGAAGGAAACAAGAGAAGCTTTGGATCAGTAACTCGTTATTACTCAAATAGTCAGTTGTGTTTTAGCTTATTTTACATTCTGAACTACAAAGTTATATGATGGACACAAGTAAAAACTTTAAAAGTAAAAACGGATTGAATTTTTGTTTTGTCTAACACAGCGTTCGATGTGGATGAAAAGCAAAGAAAGCATTTGGGTGACACCTGTTTGTGAAGCCTGGAGTCAGGTTTGGGTTTTTTTGCATGGCCAGTTAATTATTAAGTAAGAGTTTGTTACAATTCACCTTGATCAATCAATACAAATGTACACAAACACTGTAATGACATAGTAATTAGTAATAATAAATGTATTTGCATTTCTTTGCACAAAAAACAAAGCAAACAAAGAAAAAGAAATAAAATGAAATGAAAACCAAACAAAAACGAGCAAAATGAAAATGATCCATAGTTGAATAAAGACAAATTAGTTTAAGACGTGATTTAAAGGAAGATAATGAAACTGTATTGTTGAGTCTAAAAATCCTTCTGAAATGTTACGTGTTAAATCCACATCAATAATCAATAATATCTGATGTTGTCGTCAGTACGAGCTCTGTTCCCTGTGGGGGTCAGGACAAAGCCTTCAAATGCAAACGATCACTGATTTCCACATCAACCTGTATTGGACATTTAGAGGTGGGAGGTTTGTGTGTGTGCTGCGTGTTGTCACTGGTCACTCTATGGACCGGAGAGGAGGCCATCGGGGAGCGTCCTGCAGCAGCTGGTGAATAATTCATACCGTGGTTGGTGGTGATACTGGAGACGGCGTCCACATCGTCTTTGTTGGGACAGATCGATTTGCAACGTTCGTGGATTTTTTCCCTCTAAAAATAAAAAACACAGAAAGACAAAAAGACTCAGGAGTTTCGGTTAAAACTCAACATCTACAGTCACACCGACTTCCATCAGGGTGGAAAGTCAAACGTTAACTTTTGCCTGAGGGTGGCGCTAAATGACAAAAACATGGACGCTTTCAAAAGGTCACAGTTCTTGTTGCCAAATGAGCAAAATCAAGCAGCAAACTACAGGAAGATCAGGCCGAGGCCAAGAGTCCACTCCTCCATGACACGCAAATCTGCAAGCACAGCCACTAAACTGTACATGACCAAAACCACTAGAACTTCACGTCTGGATGTGAGTAACAGCTGAATGACTAGAATGACATGTGTAATGATATTTCCATAGCCACATCTCAGTTTGAGAAAAAAGCCTTGTTGATGTATGGCATTTATTCTGCCAAGGCCAAACGCCCGATGTTAACCGACGTGAAAGACAAACAAACCAAACTGAAAACACAACCAACATGTTTGACAGCTGTGTTTCAGTCTGACTGAAGGAGGAAATGGACTCAGCACAACAACGACAAGTGGACGGTGATATCAGAGACATTTGTAAGACCAGACAACTCTGGTGTCTGAGGAGGAGGAACAGAAAGAAGCCTGTCCAGGTGTCACACGCCTCAGCCCGGAAGTGAAACCACACTCTGCTTATCAGAGAATTCCAAACTTTTATTTCCTCTCACAGCTGGAAGGAGCTGAATATAAAACCGAGTAATGAAAAAACAAAATAAGGAATTAAAAGCTGCTGCATCAGCACATTAATGTCTGTTGTGACCTGGCAGAGCGATTCCTTTGTCTGTTGTCCTTTCTGAGGTTTTGGGGGGAGTTTGCATTTATCCATCAGACGTCCAACATCAGACACTTTAAAGAGGAAGAATGAAAAAAGGAAACTGGAAGACACAGGCTGCTGATGCAGTTTATAATGATCCTTATCTGGATGAATCTCAAGTGGAGCAGCAGCTCAAAGAAACTGACGTTAAAAGGGGAAACTGGGGAATTAGCTGCGCCTCATCTTCCCCTCCGTCTTCACTATAAAGCTGGCAGAGACCTGGCTCTGCTGAGGGGACTGTTCTAGTTAGCACATGAATACTTGACTTCTGTGCCTTCAGACACGGATGTCACTGGCACAGAGGCAGAAAATAACTAACTACTAAGATAATTAAATATTATTAAGTCTTAAATTTAGTAAACGCAAAATGGCACAGTGGAAATTAATGCTGCTGTAAAACTGCTGTAACAAAAGATTTCATTTTTCTTTTACTCCTCGAGATGCTGCTGTGTTGCTGAATACAGACTCAGAATCAAATGAGGCTCATTTCATTTTCATAATTTGACATTTTCAAAGATTTTATCAAGTAATAACACAGGAAACACATTCAGTAGAGCAAGAGGAAACACAGAAGCATTGATGTGTGTGGCTCCTCCTTTATGGTTTTTACCGAGGGCACATTAGTGTTTCCCATTATATATCCATCTGTGGTGCACCGCCGCAGTTTACAACACCCACAACAGAATCATCAATAATGAAAATATGTAGTTGAGCAAGTAGAGAAACATCACTGCCATGATAGATATTAGTAGGCAGCAGTTTGATCAGACAGAAGAGTGAAGTTTTAGAAACATTTGGACATTCATATATATTTGTCTTAAGTCTGTCCTAAAACAACACTCACAGGTTGCTGTACTGAGCTGCAGGAGCTAAAACTGCTTCAACAGGATTCCTGACACAACCACAATAAATGAACTTCAGGTAAAGCTGAACGTAACATGACAGATATCAACCAAGTCACGGGTTCAGCAACTTCAAAGTGACATCAACAGTGAGTCTGCTGAGGTCTGACTCTCAGACAGAGCTGTGTGGGAGTTACCTGAGCCATTTCCTGCAGGTAGGGCCCGAAGTGTTCCCTGGTGATGTTGGGGAGGTAGAAGGAGGGCATCACCTCTGTCTCTGCGAAGTCCAGGCCCCATGTTTTGGTGAAAAAGTCGGACTCCCTTTTGGCGAGCCGCGGGTCGTTCAGCGCAGCGGGGAGGTTGACCTTCGAGCTGTACACTGTCCACCTGTCGTGCTCCGCCACCACGGACGGGCCGTCACACAGGCCCCGCCCCTCGCCTGCAGCACCATATGAAGAACAGTCACAACCAGTTACTTTAAGCTATTCAAAAAGTAAACATTTCAAACATCTCCTGATTCCAGCTTCACAAGTTTAACGTTTGCCCCTAATTCTTTATTTCATATCACTGTAAGATAAATATCTTTGGGTTTTGGACGTTTAGTGGGACTAAACCAAACATTTAAGACGTGACCTCACCATCACCAGGCTCTGGGAAACTGTGAGGAGACATTTTCACTACTTGTTGACATCCTAACTTAGGCAACTGATGCACAGATACATCTGCTAGAGTCCTGAGATGATGTCCACATATGCTACGACATTAAAGGCAGCAGCTGTTCCTACCGGTGGGTTCCTTGGGACAGACATCAGGCAGGGACCGGATGGGCCGACAGCGAGGGGGGGAGGGATCCCGCTCCTTGTGATAGATCCCATCTCGGCCTCCACGAGGCACTGGGGAGGAGCTGTGGCTGGAGGCCATGGCATTGGGACTCGCCTCCCAGGAGGCTAGCTGGAGACAGACAGACAGATTTGGCATCAGATGCATGAAAAGCTAATGAACTATTTCCTCCTGTTCTTTTTTTTTTAATATTTACATCTTGAGTAGGAACCAATGGGATTGGAGCTGAGAGCCACAGATGGGAAGTGAGGAACTATTGAGAGCTGGACTAACAGGCTGTTGGCTTCATTATTTCATGACAGTAAGACAAACACAGAATAATGCATCCATTTTAATGTTCACTGCAGCGCGGTACAACATCTCACTGACTGATTCAGTGTCTGTCTGTTTTGTCCCTGACAGAAAGTTCTCTGAAGAGCAGGAAGTGACACCTGTTCAGAGTAGCTTCGTCTCCAGGCAGCGGCAGAAGTTCAAACCAGAACTGAACACTGTTCTGTCATTCTGTGCAGCTGGTTAGAGCTGGTGACACTGACTCGTGCAACGTTGAACCACAATCCCACATCATCACCACCTTCAGCTTTTCAAGTACAAACTTCTGAGACTAGACTGTTCTGCTGTTTTTACTGTTCATCAACAAAACCAGAAGCATCGTGATTTTTTTTACATTTTTCACACTAAATTAATATATGAATAAAAATTACTGTTAGTTGCAGCCTTTACTGCATTTTGTGATTACAGCAGTGTATTGAACCAGAACTGCAACAAGTCATAATCATTTAATCGATTAGTCAATAGACTGAAAAATAATTCTCAACTATCTTGATATCCAAATACTTGTCATTTTTCAAGCAAACATTCCATAAATTCCATAATGTATTTAGGTTGTTGAATAAAAGATGACATCTGTAGACGTGACCCGTGTGAAATTATGACATGCATCTTCCACTTCTGAAAATGTTGATTGAGCTGTATTTGAGCTAATCTTACAGTCCCCTATTGAACCTCACACACAGAGGAATGTTTTTATTCCACTGGAGTTCAGGCTGCATCCACCTGATGAATGTGAGTCTAATATTCACTCGGCTCTGAGCTCTGTTTCTGGTCTCTTTAGCTGCTGACGTCTCCACCATGTTCACCAGCTGCTCTCTGACTGAGTCTGTCTGCCGTTTGCTGCTCAGACGCTCGTGAACAGCGGATTTATCAGTGTGTTGATGGAAACAGAAACTGAACCAAAAGCCACAACTATGAATTACACTAAAAGACTGAGGGAATGCAGAGGCAGATGATAATTCTCTGTGGGTTTGTCATCAATTGTTAACATAAAAAATATTTATATTACACAAAGTAATGTATCAAAAAGCAGCATTTTGTCATCAGTATGGAGACTCAGTGGAGCTGAAACAATAAGCTGATTGCTGAAGCTGATTAGTCAACAGGAAATTCGTCTGAAATTGTTTTGAGGAGTGGTTAATTGTTTTTTTAGTAATTAGCCAAAATGTGAAACAATCTCTGGTTCCAACTCTTACAATTGTTTCAATTTGCTGCTTCCTGTTGATACAGGCATTTGAAAATTTTAGGTAAATTCAGCTTTAGGAAATTAGCATTGTAAGAATTTCGGAGATCTTAAAGATGCAGATTAAGTGAGAAAATAATCGTTAGTTACAGCCCGAAAGCTCAGGCACAATACAATATAATAGACAGAAAAAGCCTGAAATGAGTGCGACAGCACTCAGCTGAGCAGCACAGGATGTGAAACAGAGATGTGTGGTCGTGCTGACAGTAAATTCTAATCTGACTGCTCAGACTGTGTGTCAGACCCTCTGCTGTTAATCCCATCACACTGATGAGAGGATTAGAGGAAAGGTCTGCAGTCCCACTGTTACTCCCAACACGATTTTAGCTTCCTTCTGTTTACACATGAAAAACATCACTGTCTCATCCTCAATGACAGAAAAAACACTTCAAAGTGCAAAACTTCAGATCAGCTCTCACAGCCGGCCCGGCTGCTCCTTTCCACCACCTACCGAGACGTCGGTAGGGTAAAAATAGAATAACCGGCCGATATATTTTTTGGAGAGATGTGCTGCTTTGGAGGACTGACTGTGGCACATTAAAATGAGACTAAGGCAGATTAAAGTCATCCTGATTTGCTTCATTTTATTAGCTGCAGGCACATCAAGTAAAAACCTCTTGAAATGCAGAATGGATCTGTGTTGTGTCCAATAGAAAGAGAGAGAGAGATAGTGTTTACTGTGTTTCCATCACCATTTGTTTTCTACACCCTTTGAAGATTCTTTTCTAAAAACATTTCCATACACACTGATGTGGAATAACTTGATTCCGGCTGCTGAACAAACTGCTGAACAGAGAAGTTACGTCCCTGATAGAATGAACGAGCAGAGATAATCCTGCTGCTGTCAGTAAACCTGAATATCTATGTATTGATGTGCCACTGTAGCAGTTTAAAGTACAAATGAATTTACATCAGTGTATTTTCTCAGTGATCCTCGTACATTTTGCACTAAATATTAAGTGGAGGTTTTAGTTATTCAATATAAAAAAAGGTAGAGTTTTATAATGGGGAAACATTTATGACTTAGCTGGTCTGTGCTCCTGTGAGGAAAAGGAAATAACAACACAAACACCCATAAAGTGTCAAACCTTTCAGTGTTACAGTTTACGCTACAGCTGGAGATGAAGCTGATCAACACCTCCAGAGGAAACTAAATTCTCTTTAAAAGGTTTCTGATCTGAGTTACAGTTACAGGCTGAGCACTCCTCTTTACTAGCAATGACTTTTGATAACTTTATATGAAAAACTGGTGGACTCTACCTTTGATATAAAACAAATGATGTTTCAGAAACTGCATTAATCACTAATGTAAAGACAGACTGAAATGAGCAGAGTTTAGAGTTGGATATGAGTCTGTAAGTTAGTTGTGTAAGTAAGTGTAAGTTGTTTTATCCCATAAAACTTAATTTACTTCTTAAGTTACTTCTCTCATGTAAATGTCACTTTAAACCTAATATAAAATATTAAGGTTTGAATGTTGAACTTCAAACAGGTTGTGTTTTGAATGTGTCAAATCACTGAGCTGCTCAGACAGGCAGCTGTGACAGAAGCTAACCAGCTAGCTTTAGCTTAGCTGCAGTGCATTCATTGTTGTAGCTGTTAGCGTTAAATCCACTGAGCTGACAGTGAAGCCGACAACAAAAGGGAGCAAAAGACACACAAGCCCGATTTTACATTCGACGAGAGAGCTGATAAAACTCTGAACATCCGCGGCCTGTGCCAAATGCTAACGCTAAAGCTAATGTTGTAGTCCAGCGGGGTTTACACGTAGACGGGCTAATGCTAGCAGGTTAGCCGCACAGCGCGCTAACGCTCTGACAGGCGACAGGAAACGGAGACGAACCGGGACGTTCGGTGACCGCGGGGCTGCTGTCGCTCTCGTACCTGTCGTGTGAAGCACAGCAACCGGTGTTTCTCCTCTTCACCATCACAGGAACAAAACAACCGGACTCACAGCAACAGACAGCAGCGGCGGCACAGCGACCATCATGCACTGCGGGAGGAGAGGCAGCAGCGGCTTCTTCTTCTTCTCGGGTCTGGAAGCTCCCTGCTGCCACCTGCTGGTCAGCCCTCATCTCGCTCTGAACAACCACAAACAAACTGTCCAGTGTCTCAACTGTGAGTCAATCTTTCTACTTACACCTGTAATTTATATGGTGAAAAATAATATGTACAATCTATAATCCACATGTAAACAAAAGGATAAAGTAAGAGTTTGTTTTGTTTGTGTTTATCTTACTTAAGTAAAAGAAAAATATATATATTGGCATTAAATATATATTTTAAGTACCAAGAGTCAAAGTACACATTGTGTCAAATGGCTCATTTCAAAAATAATATATCAATGGATTATAATTACTGATGCATAAATGTGTTCACTGTAATGTTGCAGCTTGTAAAGGTGGAGCCAATTATTTGTATTTGCTATGCTATTGTAGTTTCCATTTTTATGATATAAACTGTATGTAAACATATTTTCATGTGTATATGTTCAAGAGCAATGACTAAATTCATTCTTTAAGAGCACTTTGGCAGAGTACGCATCATCTCACGGGACACTGTTCCTCATGAGCAACGCTGGTTTATTGTATATTTTTATTTTGTTTCAAAAATTACATTCAATCCGGATGTGTGTGTTTCAACAAGTTTCAGACAGCTGCTTGAAAAGTTTCCCAAGAAATATATTTTTGATGTGTTACAGTGCAAAGCTTGTATTAAGATCAGAAAATACAGTTATTCTGTGTTCAAAGAGGCAACAGCATTACAGAGGAAGGTCACTTGACAGTTGACTATTTTTCTACATTTTCCTGCTTCAAAATTCTATTTCCCACAGACAAGCCTTTAAAAACAAAAACTGGACCACAGAGAGACACTGAAACACTCGACTGAAATCAAACTGATGATCAAGTCTTAGTGTTAGTGGCTCTTTAAGGCAGCGTGAGACAGTCATCAGCTGTTGGGGAAACATTACAGCTGTTAAACTCAATTACAAAAAAACATTACTGAAGAGGTAAAGGAATAAATAACAAGTTTAAGGCAAACCAACCATCATGCAGCTGTGTCCAAGGAAGAACTCTGACCACTTCAGAGGAGGACAAAACTGTCTGAATCATATTTGATATTCAAAAAAGGACAGGAATCAACCCAATAAATGTATCCATATTGATCAAAAATTAAGTTAAATTAAGTTAAAAAAAATTAAGTTATGAAAATTACAAAATTCAAAGCATATTGTTCTATCTGCCTTTCTGCTGGTGAAGGCTTGACATAAAAAGTCTGAGTTTCTAGTCCAGCGGGCTTTGGAAGATGAGTCTGATGCAGCCGGACTCTCCACTCAGCGGCTGGATGCAGAACGGACAGGCAGCGTGGAAGGTGTGGGTGCCGTGAGGCAGCGGGATCTGACTCCAGTACGCCGTCGTCTTCTCCGAGCAGACGTGACCGCAGGGGACGAAGGCGTGGGTGGGGGGCTCCGCGTCCACGTAGAAGCCGGCCTCACAGCCCAGCCACAGCGGCACGTAGGGGCCCCGCGCCCGGCACATGGGGCACTCTCTATCCTGACACTCCGCCTCCACCTCGGGGTTGCGGCGCCCCCCCCAGCCGTGGTAGCCGTGCACGTGGCCGCAGCGCAGGTAGGCCCAGGGCTGCTTCTCGTCCAGGACGTCTTTGCGGCGAAGGCTGGGAAAGGCCAGCGTGTTGAAGCCCACGGGACACTGCGGCCGGCCGGCGTTCAGCTCCTGCCGCAGAGCCTCCAGGTGTTTGACGGTGGGCGTGAGCGCCAGGCCCTCGGCCGTCCGCCACAGCAGGGTGGCACCGCACAGGTCGATGAGCGAGCCGTCCACCAACTCGTTACACTCAGAGTCCACCTGCAGGAGACAGCAGCAGAAGATCACAGGACATTCACAACAACACAATGTGGCGCTGCATCCTGTCTTATACTTATCCATTTTATATGGAGACCATTCAGAACGCTAAAGCCAAGATGTCACTTCCTGTCCTGCAGTAGATTCTGTAACTGAATACAGTTGTAGGTTTCTTTAGCCTTTCTGAAAAAACATGTTCCTGGGGTCCAAGTTCAAACACTGCAAAAATCTTTATATTCAAAGTTGAATCAGTCATGAGTTTAACAAAGATAAAGGCCCTGTGAAGAAACACTAGCACCTTGCTTTGCTTTGATCCTGCACATACACTCAATGTAAACAATAAATGCTTTGAAATATACAAAAAAATACAAATGTTAGGTGGAGGAAAATGCATTCAACATATTTGTTACACCTCGACAATACACACGCTACATTTTGAATTCACTGAACTCCTTCAAACAATGATTCGTTTGTTAAGATTCAGTATAACTACAAGGGGGGGGCACCCACCATCTTGCCCCTCTGCTGAGATGACCTGGTTTCCCGCAGCGTGAAGACATTGCCACAGACCGAGATTTCCCTCCAGAGTCCAGGTTTAGAGTCCTGGCTGAAGCCGTGGCGTGGGCGCATCACCAGAACACCGTTGGTGGTCAGTCCGTCCATCTGACCGTCCTGCATCCTCCACTTGGCTGCTTTCTCCTGTGAAGACGTCAACATTTCATGTTTAGCCTGTTCATACTAAAAAACGCTTCATCTCTAATTACACAGAATACAAGTAATGAATCACTGTATCGTCCACCACTAACAGCAGCGGTTAGCGCAGCCTACCCCGAGGAAGATGTTCTTGGAGGAGTCAAAGCCTGCGGCGTAGATTCGTGCAGAGTACGGTGGGTTTCTTTGGCAGATGATGCGGCAGGCGAAGCGGGAGATGGTGCTCTGAACCGTCTGTCCGTCAACTTGGCTCTGACCGCCGGGCACCGTGTCCGTCACCACAAAGTCTATGGGATTCTCTGTAGAACGACCAATCTGTATTGATACAGAAACAAGATTCATTTTACCAAGTCTGGTGTTGTAGAGCGTGTATGTGTCAGACGCCCTCATCTCAGTGAGTGGCCTATAAGTCCCACCTGTCTCATGTAAAAAGCACTAACGACTACACTAGGAAATGGGGATGACAGTGCAAGAAACACGCATGAGAAGTCAAAATGAGTCAAAAAAAAAGAGGAATTTTTATAGCAGCAATTTGTTTGCCACACTGTTGATTCTCATTTCTGTTTTTAATTCCTCAATTGTGGTTTCTCCTTTTCCAGAGTTTTCCGCTCTGAAAGGATTTAATGTACCACAGTCTTTTGTGGGTTGAGGAAATTCTGCCAAGTGCTGAATCCCATTGTGCAACATGACTTGTGCAAAGACTAAAAGAGAGAAATGAATAATGATTTCAATTTAATTTTTAAAGTGCTGGAGGTGAACTCAAAAAGATAAACTGAATAAACTGAAACAAGAGGTTTAAGAGAATGAAGCCCGAAAAATACAGCTTGATTTTTAAGTAGTCTAAATCATGAAAAGTTGAATTTGATCAGTATATTATTACAGATCAATAGTTAGTGGATGGTACAGACCTGAAACATGTCTGTGTTGCTGTCGTGGGTGTACTCCACCACCACCGTCTGTGCCCGGGACAGAGTGTATGAAATACTGTGCTGCTCCTTGTTGCTGATAGCCTTCAGAAAGACAGAAGAGATGCACTGTTACAATATTTGTAAGGACAAGCACAACTGTTCTTTTGGTTCAATAATGGCACATTGTATCTACGAGGCTGTGAGTCTGTAACAGAAAGAGCGGATGCGTGAAAATAAAAATCTCAATGCATGTATCCTGGTGATATTACAGAAACAGATGCTGATAGAAAACAAACATTAAATAAAGCGTCTCCATAAAAGAGCGAAGAGCCCATTTACTGTCTGTTTTCTTTGTGTTGTTTCTAGAACATTAAAGGTTTCAGTCGTGGACTGTTCAGAGGCCTGACGAACACCTGATGCGTCGCGCTCTCACCTTGGCAGCCTGAGGTGTGCAGGATGAGTGAACAGTGCTGGGTTTCACACCGTTGGCCTTGTTTCTGCGACACAGAGCGAAGCGACTTTTCCGCCTCCCCTTGTCACCGCTGGGCAGAGAGCCGTTACACCTGAACCCACAAGATGGAGAATCCACACAGGTTATCAGGGCATCTACCAAACTGCAGCATAACCATCACAATGTCTGCTGTTTCATACTCAGCAGGACACTTTTGTTTTAGAGATGGATTATTATTATTCTATATAATGCCTTATGCACATATTTTGATCATACAAATCCGCCAGTCAATAGCCAATGTATTCGTCCTATAATCACCACATCCTGGTTGATACTGGAGTGATGAAACACTGTGACAGTCCCAGACAGGTTTATTTCAGTTCTGGATACAATAATACAGAAGCAAACAAAAGGTCTGAAACCACAGCAGCAGCCAGCCTCCCTGAACCACAGGCTCTCTCTCGTGTCCACAGTGAACGGCCTTCAGCCAGGAAGTCAGCTGCATTCTTCGCTGTGGTGGAGTTTCTCAACACGTTTAACTGGCTTTACGCTGAGTTATTCTGCTCCCAAACAATAAACACAATCTACCAGAGGTGGGACAAAGTTATTTTCAAGTCTCGGCCATGAAATCCTGAGCCGAGTCCAAGTCCTAAACTTTGTCTTTTGTGTCCTAAACAGGTCAATATTTACCCTTCACCAAAAACCATTCAAGTGTTCTAACAGGGTAACAGTTATGATAAATGCTCTTTGCTGTTGATTCTTTTTGAGTCTTTAAATCCTAACGTGATGACACGAGGCATCATCTGTTCTCTGCTCTGACAAACACACCTTTCCCTGCCGCTGATCGGCTGCTGTTGATTTGATTCACAGTCCTGTTCATCATAAACATAAAGATTTGATTCATAAATGAGAGAGAGAGTTCACTCACTGCACACTTTATAAAATGATTTTCAAGCTTGAAGCTTGGGGAGGATTTCCAGTCATTAAAATGCTACAGCAAGTTCAATAAACCTGCTTCTAGTCTTCACATTATGTTAAACACGTCCTGGACCCATCGACCCAGTGCAGGTAAGAGGACAAACAGGCTGAGATCCCAAATGTTTCCTTCTTTTTTTAAACTGTGGACAGGAAGCTCTGTGAGGGAAAGAAAGATTAGGAGCATCAACGGGTTGAGTGCAGATTTAAAAGCAGGATCCTGTGGTGATGTGGTTTACGATTTATCCATCAGGAAGCCTCTTGAACCAAACTTAAATTAAACCATATTTAGTTGCAAAACATCGTTTGTTTGCAGAACATTATTCTCTCCCTGAGCTGTAGAAAATCTGAAAGACAATTCTGAAAGCTTAATGTTGTTGGACCTTTCATTAAAAGCCAGTTTAGCTGGAGGTTATCTTCAGAGCCAGACTGCTGCCAGCCACAGGTCAAGTAAACACTGGAGTTCAGTTAAAAGTGGAGCCATTCTTCCACTGGATAATGCAAACTTCCTGCATTTCAGATAAAGCAACATCCACCTCCTTTCTTAGACCACCACAACTCCACTGTGGCTCCACCGTACGGCACACAACACGACCTGTTTTCACAAACTATATGGCTCTTTAAAGTAAAACCTTATGGCCAGTGTAATTGTCAGTTACTGCGTCTGCCAGACTGTTTCATTCCACATGTGGACAATGTAATGTGAAAGCAAACAAAAGGTCTGAACCCACAGCAACCACAACTTTCCTAGTGTCTGTCGACCTCCCTGAACCACAGGCTCTCTCTTGTGTCCACTGTGAACGGCCTTCAGTCAGGAAGTCAGCCGCATTCTTCGCTGTGGTGGAGTTTCTCAACACGTTTAACTGCGCTGAGTTTGAGCTGCTCCTGAACAAAAACCAACGAGGTGAATTTCATACTGCAAATGAAAATGCTACTGGAATCACTGATCAGATGAAGGGTTTGTTTTATCTTATTCATCTGGACAGACCTGATGGTGTACAAATTCTTCTTCATCTGCACCAAAGCCTAAACCTAACCCTTCGATGCAAAGCTTATCAGGGGGGTTTCAGACCAACAGTAGCACTGTGGCGTAACACGGTAGGTCCAGGTCAAATATGAAATACAAGCCGAGATGAAAAACCACAATTTGTCCATAGTACAAAGTACTATCAACAATTATAGTATGAAAAGTTGGCATCAAATGTCTGGTCAGATTTGTAACTTTGATCAGACAATTCCTGATCAAAACAACATTTTTCTATGAACTCCTCCATGTTGTTGACACTGCTGCACCAAAGCATGAAAGAGGAAGCCGGTGGGTTTTTTTTAGCAATGCTGCTGTTATTGCAAAAGTGCTATTTTTCCTCTAGTTTTTCCCAGACTACAAATTTGTAACTCACTGTTTTCGCTTTGGATGAACTTCCTCCATATGTCACAAAACCTTAATCTTGATGTAACCTATGAAATCCAAATTGGTGCCGTTTCTGACATCATCACAAATTTGAAAAATCCCCACATGCCATTTACTCCCGCGTCTGATTTCAAAAATGTAAAAATGGCAGAAAAAAACACAGAGTAGCTGAAAAACTGGGTGTGCAGCTCAACTCATTCTTGACTGTCTCTGTAAACTAGTCTGGGGGGCTTGAACATTGCTTGAGGTGGCTCGTCTGCAGCAGTTATCCCTGTGTTGCTTTATTTAGTGTCAGCGCTGTGGTATCATGGTGTAGTGGTGCATTCATGAACAGAGACTGTTGTAAAAACTGTCTCTACTGGTGCGTTCATGGAATCAACTCCTGTGACGTTCTGACATGTAAGAACCAAACTGACAAGGTTCATTGTCCATGTTTGGTCACTGTGTGTCTTGGGCTTGGCAGTGGGAACATAACTCTTGAGTGCAATGCTTTTTTCATGCTTTCGCCAGCTGATTCTTGATCACTGGATGTCATTGTGTCCCTGAAAGCACCACCAAGATGGATTTTAATACAGCCCCTTCTCACAACTGAATCACCACATTATGAAAACAAAGTTTCCTGATAAACAAACATGGCAACCTCTGTTTACACTGTGGTGGATTACAATCTAAAGCAAGTTGATTTTCATACCGTGCTCAAATGGTCTCATTCAAATTGCTGCCAGAAAAGTAGGAACCTGATCTAAAAACAGATTCTTCAGAAAGTGAAATGGTCAGCTCTTATGAAAAGGACACATATGTGAGAATTTAAAGGGATAAAACAAGTGAAACTTTTATAGCTCCATTATTTCAGACGTTTTGACCACAGCTGTAAAAGCTCCGTCTTGAACGTCTTACCCGAGCACAATGAGCTCTCCATATTTGACCGGTCCTTTGGTGGTGGAGATGTTTTCCTGACCGAGCGAGAACATGTGTGCAGCCTTCGGGGGGGGCGGAGGGCGAGGACTTTCCGACTGTCACTCTCACAGTGTCTCCATCAGTGTGGCTACACACATCACCTGCACACACAATCAGAAGAAGTCATTCTTATGTGGTTTATATGACAGAGTTTTCAGCAAACATGCAATCAAAGAAAGCGTCGTTTTAGATGGTTAATTTAAAATTTAAAAAACCTTCTTCAGACATTCATACAAACACACACAAATGCTTCACCATAACAGCATTCATTACTACAATACACCCACACTGCCTTTGTGCCGGGAGCTGCGAGCAACCGTGGCAGACAATGTATGTATTCAGCGCAGCACACTGAGAGGGGTTGTTAGGTGTAAAGCAGAGCCATTTGCGTCCGTGACGGGGTGACTCACTTAGCAGCACACTGGAACTGATGTTATAATCCTTTGTACCATGAAAAAAACAGGCTGAGCATTCATTCAGAAGCCCAACTCTGAGGTCAAAAGGCTGAAGAGGACAAAATCATCACAAACCTGCAAGTTACACAACTGGCTGCACTGATGTGGTTGATTCTTGTTTGGTTCTTACACTCAATCTTCCAGCAGTTAGAGACAGTGTAGGTCAATGGAGACGCATCACTGTCATATATTCTGGTCTTGCCAAGATCTTTCTCTTTAAAGGTTCAATTTACAGCTTAAAAATCTGGATCTGAAAACTGAAATCCAAATGTCAGTAGGAGTAAAATACCCTTTTATTTACATATATAAAGTGTTAATATGATAAATAAAAAGCACCTAGCGACAAGTCTGACTCAGGTTTCCTCTTTTAACTGACACTTCAGATAAAATCACAAGCGAGCCAAATGACAGGAAACAAAAAACCATCAAGAGTTACTGATGTCAAAGCAACAGACAACATCAGAAGGGTCAGGATGTGTCATGCAGGCGCTAAGTGATGGTGATGATGACAATCACTATCCTGTGTCACCATGTGATGACACACATCACTGCTAAAGGTATTAACGCTGGTTCTCGCTGCCTCAGAGCGGCTTCAATAGAAGGCAATATCTGGCCCTTAAGGACACACTTCAGACAGAAACCTTCAGAGGTCAGCTTAGCCAACGTCGGAGGAAATCTCTGACCACTAGTGGCGCTATGCAACACTTTTTGTGGGTCCCCATTTTGTTTGTTCTTGTGCGTGTGGACGATACAAATTCACACTATTCCACTGATCTACAGGCAGCGTTAGGGCATCATGAAATGCAGCAATGCACCGACAAAGGCATAGAGAGAGAAGAGGTAGAGAGAGAGAAGACAGCAAGCAAGTCAACATGGATGTAAACGATGCAGGTTCCACAATTTTAAGAAAAACAGATTTGCAAAAGTTTCATGAGTTTCATCTGTTACAACAAGACAGACGAGAATGTGTTTTAATGGGTAACATTGAATGTAAACAGAAACTTTGTGTTCAAGAAAACTCCACTAAAGAGCAAGATGACTGTTCAGACCATTGACTGCACAGCAGCGGTGCTTCGAAGTGCTTTGTGCCGTGTCTGGATGGAAGATCACACGCTGGCCTCAACAACACTTCAACATGTGGTGAGGATAAGCTAGTCCGCCATTAATGGACAATCCACCCTCTCTAATGATCGATTGATTACATCATATGTTCGTTTTAGAGCTAAATTAATCATAAAATGAATCCTATACTATTCTGATAATGGATTCTACGTGCCTTTGAACTGCTGCCCTTGGAGATTTACAAGTTGGTCCAGGTCGAGGACAACATCTCAATCAGTCCCAGTTTATTGCTGAACACGCTGAAGTCAGTTTAGATCTGGATAATTACCAGCTCAGGGCATCAATGGCTGATCTGAGAGTTATTTTTAAGAGCAGCTCGGGGCCACAGCTCTGCCTCGGCACAACGACCTGCGGCTGAAATCTAACTGTAGTTCAGTAGCGTTGTAGACTGATGCTTACCCGCTCCCCTGAACAGCTTCCTGGGGGAAACCCTGCAGCCCTGCTGGAAATGTTAACTGGGAAATCTGCTGTGTTCAGCGGGTGAAAGACATTTATAGATGCACGTATCATGAAAAGAGAGGCTCGGCCCTCCATCCTGACCAGAGCGTATTTCAGTGGCCATGAATACAGGCAGTGAACTGCAGGGGGACAGAGACCCATTCACCGCCTGTAACTGGACGCCACATAAGGAGGACGACTTCTAAAGTGACTTCACTCCTCCGCAACAAATGCCCCTTTGTGCATCTCTTTCCTCTCGTGACGGAGACGTAGCGTCCCCTCCAGTCTGACATCGAGGTGAATCACACGTCGCTCTGTTCACGACGCGGCTCAGAGCTGATTTTATCCCTCGCTTGTGACTCAGATCTCATGGTTTTTCATCAGCCCGAACAACACAAAGCCGCATGGAGTCAAGGCTCTTTACACAACCCACTTTTGACTCCAGTTTGTCAGCATCATCGTGCCAATAAGTAAATCCTGACGTCATTCAATGGAGGCACTGAGTTTGTCCACAGCTTATTTTCATTTTCTTAGTTTCTGTTATTATCGGTTTCCATTTCTATTGTCATCATACGATGCCTTTCTTTCTTATCTAAGTGATAATGAATGTTATTAGGCCTCGACAGAGGTCTGTACTCTACTTTCTTCTTCAATGTTTCTGTTTTCAGTCAGAACAATCAATGCAACAGAGAAAACAGAGAATTAAGAAGTGAATGTGAGACAGAAAAAACATCAGTCTGACCTCAACTTTATGGAACATCTTTAAAATTCAACCATCACAGTACGGGTTTCAAAATGCTTTACATTAATGCACATGTTTTTCTATCTTGCACATTTCACTTCAGATTCATCAGTCATCAGTCCTGCAGGATCCCGACATGGACAAAAGTAGCCACTTTGCAATAAAGTGCCAAGTAATGAAGAGCAACGGATATTTTCATGGGTCAGAAGAATCACTTCGCTGTTCCAGACTTTCCACGTGTCCTCTCTGGTTTGAAAACAAAGCTTCAAGCAGACACAGGGGCAGTTAGCAGGGGTAGACAGTTCATGACACAAAATATAACAATGACAATTACAGCTGCATTTTAATGGTGTTAAGTTTCTTTTATCTCATCTCAACTCTCTCATCTGAATATTTTGTTTGTTTGTGATGAACAACTTTAAGTTTACTGCTCCCAGTAATCACGACCAGAGAAAACAGGACGACATGAAAGGCAACTTAGTCTGCTTTTCAGGTTATGTCGGGACAGTATACTAAGAGCTTTATTAGTTTACAGTGATCATTAATGTGTTGACATAAAAATGCCGATGATTTACTGGTGTATGAATTGATAAACTCCAGTACAACATCCAACCTGCCAAATAGATACCACAGACCAGCAAAGACACAGACACAGACACACACACAGACACACACACACACACAAACTAACCACCAGTTCACCATGGCAACAGACAAAGATAAAGGCTGTGGCTGCAAAGTGTCAGTGAGCTGCCTGTCAAACACGTCAAACTGTCTCCACAACAGGTGGAGGGTGATGTGTGCTCATAGAGACAAACCCGTCAGTGTGCCCACATGCACACTAAAAACTCAATTAAGAGCAGATTAAGGCCACAATGTAGTCCCAGTACTGCACCGTGTAAACACATTTAACCAGATTAATAAAGCTGGGTTACTCCTCAATCTTTGAATTAAATCACAAAAGACGCAAAGTAGCGCTGGAAGATTTCACCAAAGATCAATATCACAATAAAACAATCAAATTTCAGTTGTAAAGTTTGATTGTTTATGACTTTTCTTACATTTGTCTACCCTGATATATATTTCAAATTCAGATCATTTCCTTATTACAGACGCTGTATTTTTATGGTCCTCAGCGTTCACCTGTTTATATTGTGCAAACTTTCGATTAGCTTCTTATTGATATTTGAGGTTTTAGATTTGTTTTTGCACTGCACAACAATTTCCCTCATGACAAATAAAGCTCTGATCTTATTTTATCTGATGTCGTTTGGATTTTCACTTATCTTTACAGGTGGCTCACCTGTGCTGTAGGAAACCAGCTATCAATATTGTGACACTGATTTCGACCATATCATCCAGCCACAGGCCTCAGATGACAGACAGCTCCAACTGTGACCATCGCTTCTGTCTCTGCTGCAGATCTGATTCAATCCAGACTAAACTTCCTCCAGGTTTTAGGTCAGCATGTGCGTGTGGAGGCTCATGTGTCTATGAGCTTTTAATATGAGCAGACAGTTGGACAAAAAGGGCCAACTTTCAAGTTTTAAATGGGGAACAAAAGCAGCGTCTGCAGGGACAGATGCTCTGGCAGGAGGGTGCATGTTAATCAGTTTGTGTGGCCGGAACAAAAGAGGCCAGCTGGGCCACACGGAGCCGGACAGGCCGGCCTGGAGACAGGACCGCTGCCGGAGCCCCTGCTCGGTACAATACACAACATGTATACACTGTGGTACAAGTACGTGTGTGAAGGAAGTAATACTCATAATTACCATGTAAGAAAACGTTAACTTAAAATTCTGAATTCAGTACCACACACACACACACACACACACACACTGGGAAGAAACAGATAAACATTACTGTATAGTATTGTGTTCTATATACATGTACTATGATCAAAGTATAAGTACTGGAAGAATTTAAAATTACTCTATAGTTAACTTAGAAATCACAATTCAGTTATCACACACACATTTTAAGGGATATAGGAGTTTTGTATATTCACTTAAGGAGACAAAGAAAAACATGAAACCATAAACTCATAGTTTCATAATGACATTATCAGTCACTATGATAATTATAAGGTGAATCTTATGGATGTTACTATAAGAAATTAAAAATACAATGATACTAACTACTATTAGTGAAAAACAATATTTAAAGTTGTCATAGATAAATCTGACATCAAACTCTTTAACACGGAAAAAACAAAGATTATTTACCATTTATGACTTTTAATTATTGATGTTTATATTGAAACTGTATTATTACAAAAGTTAGCTTGTTAACATCAATGAGCTTTGGTCAGTAAAAGTTCAGAACTAATAAAGAAACGTCGGCTAATTCGTTAGCTAGCCAGCTAGCTTGTTGTTTAGCCTTAATGCGGATTCTGCTAAACAAGTTTTAAAGTTTTTAACGTTAATAACAACGAAGAGAAAATAGTTTTAAAACAACAAACTTACCAAAGTTACCGGTCGCTCTGAAACACCGGATGTTTCCGCTCCGGTTACCGACGATAACTGAGCAGAAGAATGAGTTAACTTGTCCGGTACCGGCAGTTTAACGTTATGGCTTCGTCTGACGAGGACTCGTTAAATTAAAGAAAAACTGAACGAGCTTTGGTTTTGTCTCTTGTCCCACATAAACTGAACCGAACGAGACTCCAGAGTAAACTGTACACACTTCCGGTGAGCATTTCAAAATAAGACGAGCACATTTAGTGCTTGCATTATAAAGGTGACACAGTTTGATAATGTGGGGAAAAACAATATTAAACTGCTAAAGATATTAAACAGTTGCTGGTGACACAGTTTTGATTGTCTTTGCAACATTTTCTAAGAAAATTAGAATATTTAGTTTAATTATTTTTATTTTCTAACACTTTCTAACCATATTATCTCTTGGTTATATGTCTGTGACCGTGTTGAAATAACCGCAGCACATGTCCTCTTCCTGCACACTGGTGCCTCATCACATGCAGCTGGAGCCATCATCATCTTTATTCAAAGGTCACTGGCTCCTTGTCCAGTGACCTTTGACCTGTGTGTTTAATACCTGACTGATACTGATGCTGCCAGACTCTGAGGGATGAGATGAATTGTTCAGCCTGGAAGCATAAGGGGGAAAATGGGGGAAAATGTATATTACCTTTGTAAGAACTTTTCAGTTTCATGCCTCATTAACAGAATCATTGAGTCCTAAAGGTTTGGTATACATTTGAATTTAGTTCAAAAAACTACGTAGTATATACCATCACCTGTGTATGTGTATGATTTGATTTCACGATGCTCAGAAATTTGCTGGATTTGCTGTAAAGAAACCAATTGTTTCGAAATTACAGTATAAACGGGTGTTTTATTGTGAAAGTTCAAAGCCAGAACTTCCACCTTTGTGCTCCAGCTGGTCTCTCTCTCTCTCGCTCTCTCACACACACACACACACACAGAGAGAGAGAGCGAGAGAGAGAGACAGAGACACACAGAGAGAGACAGAGAGAGAGAGACAGAGAGAGAGACAGAGAGAGACAAAGAGACAGACAGAGAGACAGACAGAGAGAGAGAGAGAGAGAGAGAGAGAGAGAGAGAGACAGAGAGAGAGACAGAGAGAGACAAAGAGACAGACAGAGAGAGAGAGAGAGAGACACAGAGAGAGACAGAGAGAGACAAAGAGACAGACAGGCAAAGCAATGAAATGAACTTTTTTTGCAATAGTTCATTTCATTGCTTTGCCTTTTATTTCATGTCAATTCATCCTTTTCTTCCTGTCTATATTGTATATATTGTTTTCATATCCTCATATTTCTCTTGTTAATTCATTAATACCGTCTGGCCTGGTGTTTGCACTGTTAATACTATTTCTTACAGTTAAATTATCGATACTTTTATTATAGTTAAAGTGTTAATACTTTCTACTCAAGTTTAATTGTTGATACTTTTTTATACTGCTCTTGTTTATATTGTTTACCTACTGTTTATCTTGTTGCTGTAACACTGTAAATTCTTCCACTCTCTCTCTCTCTCTCTCTCACACACACACACACACACTCTACCATTAGCAGAATGAAGGCCTCACACTGAGCAGCTCCACATGTTCTGGGGTCATTTTTATTTTACAAACCTTCAGTTCGGGTTGTGGAAACATGCTGAGCAGGAAAAACCAGCAGGGCAAAATTAGATCAAAAAAAAAAAAAAAAAAGAGTCACATCCTTCATGCCAAACCAGGATGTGTCACTGAGTCACTTTGTGAGTCTCAGTGAAAATATACTTGAAGGATGATTTAACTCACTGAGTGATGTTAGTGTTTCCTTTTCCTTCATTAACATTCTTCTTCTCTTGTTAATGCTGTTACACCCGCTCAGGAACGAGCTACACAAAGGACAGTCACAAAAGGATAAATAATATAGAATCTTTATTACAAAACTCAGCTTTACACCCGACTCCCAGTCTAACTCCCAGTTCCAGTAACACCACTGCACCAGTTAGTCTGTACTCCAAAGAGTTAACACACAGTTTACACGTCAGGCCTCCCTGACTGGGAGGACACCGGCTACCGGTGATGAGGGGGAAGCAAGTGGACAAACAAACTAACAAACATAAATAAAGAAAGAAAGAACTAGTCCGGCCCACGGGCACGACCCAGATCCTCTCCGGCAGCACCGGTGCTCTGCAGGGAAACAAACACCAACAATCACAAAAACACTTTATTACAAACAAGTATTAAAATACACACCAATTAAAATATGAAAACTACGACCAAACTCTGAAACACCTGGTACGTCTGTGATCTACTTCCCAACCAGCCCCCTTCAACCCGGCGGGGAAGCAGCAACAGTGAATGCAACGGCCGCTGAACGTGACGTCATCAAACATTTACACACTAAACAACAGACTTCGCTGCCAGTTCTCCTGCAGCTCGTGAGGAACGAGGTGTGCACCTGCCTCATTCCACCGGCCACAAACCAAAAGCGGACCCTGAGTTCCTCCTGCAGGGAACCATCTGTGGCGTCCTGACCGGGGCACCTGCCTCCTGCCGCCATGGTCAAAGAAGAGAAAAGCTAATGTTCATCTTCTTCTTCTCCCACTTCATCTTACACCACTGACAGTTCATGTTTCTGACAGACAGATGCAGTGTTTGTGTTTTCTACTGAGTTCCGCTCTGATATTCTGTTTACAGAGGAGTCAGTGTGTGAGGCCCTCTAGTGTTAAAGCTGTGACATTGCAAGGAGCTACATGTGGTGTTGGATTCAATGTCAAAAGAGAATGTAAAAAGTTCATGAAAAAGTTTTGAAACAGTTTATATATAAATGTTGATAAGATAAGACAAACCTTTATTCGAAATTCTTATTGCACAGCAGCAAAGGTGACGGTGCAGTTAAGTAGTAAGAAAATTTAAACAGGCTAAAAAAAGATATTAACAAATTCACATGCGATTATTTACAATTTCCAAATGTGAATGAAATATGTAACCAGTATATAAAATATGGGCTGGAATTATGATGCTATGAAATATGAAATACTAAATACAAAATATTGCACATTGAAATGGACTGAAATGAAATATTGCACAGTGAATGGAGCTGACACAGATGTGATGACATACATGTATGAATGGGTTTATAGTCTGAATAATAAGTCATTAGTGTTTGGATGTGAGAATCATTTTAAGACCAGATAACACGTGTTTCTCTTCCACTGTTGACCCTTTGTTGGCAGAGCTCCAGAACCAGGAGGCTGTGACAGCAGCTCCAGGAAGCACCAAACCCCAGAGGCAGGATCACGTAAAACAGGGGGCGTGTCAGGATGTGAGTGTGAAACTTTCCCTCCCAATGAGAGTCTGAGGAAGAAGGAAACGTGAAGCTTGCCGCTTTCATTCATTCAAACAGAAGCGGTTCTGTCTGTCTGATCCTCCACGAACCTGCTCCGACTCTCAGGTGAGCTGCCGCCTTTCGTTTACCACCTTGACTTCAATTTGAGGATTTTCAAATGGAGTTCTGAATGGTTTTATCGCACTCATTCATTAGTCCACGTGCGTGCGAAGCCGCGTCATAAAGGCGCCATTAAAGCAGGAGGCGCGTGAATTCAAAGCTCACTACGTGTTGTTTAACATGATGAGATTATTAGTTATTAAGATATTAAAATGTTCAGATGAAAAACAAAGTGGCGCTCATATGTTTAATAGAAACGTGTGTGGTGCGTTCACGTCTGCAGGAAATATGAAAAAGGCGAAATCGCGCCAAAAAGTCAGAAAAGCGCAACAGTGTTTAATTTTCAGTTTTCAACTAGTACAAATAGTATTAAGAAGTAGAAATACCAGTCTAAAAAATACTACATTGCAAGTAAAAGTCCTTGATTCAAAAGAAATATTATGAGTAAAACGTACTTAAAGTATCAAAAGTGAAAGTACTTGTTCTGTGGAATGGTTCCTTTCAAAGAGTTGTATTATTATAGAATAATAATATCTGCTTTTATTTACTAACAAATACATGTAAGAGCATTTTAATGTGTTATTATCAGTGCAGAACCAATTACAGACAGTACTTTGTGTACTACTGGGTTAGTATTATAGTACTGCATCATATCATGTGTTTTTATGTGAAAGGGAACTTTGAGTGTCAAACAACTAAGTACAATATTTCTCTCTGATGTAGTGGAGTAGAAATATGAAGTAGTAGAAAATAGAAATACTACAGTGCAGTACAAGTAGGCGAGTAGATGTACTTCACTTTAGTTACTTTTCACTGAATACAGATGAAGTCTTTTAGATTAAAACACTCCAGTAAACAGATGTAAGCTTTTTTACTGGAGGAGCTGATTTAAGCGACTGAAGACAAACATCAACACAAAAAGTCCCCCAAATTATCTCAACACACCCAAAACACTTTCACCCTCCGAGTTAAACACAAAGTGGTCTGAAAACCACCCAACCTGGCAACACGGCTGATGTGGCGCCATGTGGAGATGATCTCACCTGAGGATGATGCAACCAGATGAGTCTGAACCTGCAGGGTTCAGTTTGTTGACACAGTTATAGAAACACAGGTGAATGAACGTCAGAGAGCTTCACTGTTCACTGCAGCTTCGTACTCGTTTATAAAGGAGGGATTCTGTTTCATGCAGAAACGAGGATGTGGAACGAGAAGAAACAGAGTCCACCTGCCGACCGGTGAGTTTGATGGTCGTGTTGAACATTTCCTGTGTGAACGGGGCTGAACGTGAGTCTGATCCCAGCGTTTTGTCTCACAGGGGTCAGGCCGTCGCCTTCATCATCTTTGTGCTCGGACTGGGAACTCTGCTGCCCTGGAACTTCTTCCTGACGGCCACTCAGGTTTCACTCACACACCTTCTTCCTAAAAGTCCTGGGGAAAAAAATCTCTTAATTTCTATAAGTGGAGCATCACATGGTGACACAAACAGTTGTGGTTGTGTGAAAAGTTTCCCTCTAACTTCTTCTTGTTTCCTCTTTGTCAAAGTATTTCAACGAGCGCCTCTCTCCCAACATCACCTCTAACGGCACATCAGGAGCGACGACTAAAGACTACAACTATGACAGCTGGATGGCCTTGCTTTCCCAGCTGCCCCTGCTTCTGTTCACCCTGCTCAACTCTTTCCTGTATCAGTGGTGGGTTCGATATTTACATGACGATGAAAGCGGGCGAACGAACGAACGAACGAACGCGTCACGTGGCTCATGGTGTTTTGTCTCCGCAGGGTGAGGGAGCGTCTCCGCGTGGCCTTCAGCCTGGTCGTCATCTTCCTCCTCTTCTCCCTCACGGCAGCTCTGGTCCAGGTCCGCATGCAGCCGGACACCTTCTTCTCCGTCACCATGGCGACCATCTGGTTCATCAACAGTGAGTTAGGGCAGAGCATCACACGATCAGCTTCAACACACGCCACGTGATCCCGCTCACATTCAACTTTGACACACGAAGGTCTGAACGTCATCGTCATCATGAACCTTGTAGAAGTTGAGACCTTTTTTCCACATTTCCCCAGCTACAGAGGAAGAAATGCAACGAGACACGTGAAGATAAACCTCAGTTCGTCTTTGAATTGATCGAGCTTCTAAACAATTTTCTCTTATCTTGATTGTTTGCTGGAGGTTTGAATTTCAACCGAACCACTTGGCTACTGGGGTCAAACAATCAGAACATTTTATATTCGATTTGATGGAGGAGTTGATTAAAATTGGAATTGATAAGCAGAATCAGATCAGATGAGAAGCAGATGTAAACCTCGAAATATAGGGAAACCACTGTCAAATAATAATGATAACCGTGTGTGTGTGTGTGTGTGTGTGCGGGCGCAGCGTTCGGTGCAGTGCTGCAGGGCAGTCTGTTCGGCGTGGTCGGCCTGTTTCCTCCTCGTTACAGCACTCTGTTCATGAGCGGCCAGGGTCTGGCCGGGATCTTCGCTGCACTCGCCATGCTCTTCTCCATCTTAAGTAAGTGACGACCTGAACTCGTCCATAGCTCAAAATAGTGCAAAATGTCCCAAAGCAAACACTTTTAGTTGAATGTCACTTTCCTGAGGTCTGTTTTTGGTTATGAAAGACTTGGGACCAAAATATAAACTGATGGGACGTTTCAGAGTGTAGAAATAAACCCTGACCCTCGTTTAGAAACAGTTTAACATGTCTTTGATTTTCACCTCTTTGTACTGTGTCTGTGATGTATGTGACCATGAACATGATCAATAATAATGGCCTCTCCGATGTATAGTTGGTAGTTGAAGGTGTAAATAAGCTGAAGCGTCTCTTTGGCTCTGCAGGTAAAGTTGATAAAAGCTCGGCGGCGTTGGGATACTTCATCACTCCATGTGTGGCCACTCTGGGGACTCTGCTGTGTTACCTGCTGCTGCCGCACCTGGTGAGACGGACGACACACAACAACATTCATTCAGTCCGAATGGACTCCATCCAGCTCCTCGCCTTGTTTTCAGTCCTTATATTTACTTTGATGCTGTTTTAGCATTCAAAATATTTTTGTTCATTATTTAGTAAAACTTTGTGTTTTATTAGACAAAAAATCTGTCCATTAAGATACACAGGTCCCTGCTGCTGCTAACGATGCTACAAATGAAAATAATGAATGTCAGACTAAAATATTTAAACTACATTAATGTCACATATTAAATAACCAGAGTTGGGTTTTTTCAGTAAATTGAAAGTAAAGACTTTGCCGTTATCTGTATGTTCTCTGTCTGTATGCTGAACGACTGTATATGATTTTTAATATTTTGAATATGATCTTCTGACAGTTTTGACTCTCGTCTGCAGGAATTTGCTCGTTTTTACCTGAGCAGGAGTCGGTGTGACGGAGCGGAGCCGTCACAGGAACTCCTCAGCAGCACAGGTCGGTTCTCACACCGTCTCATTCAGCAACATGTTTGTGGTTTGTCGGTGATTTAGATCGAAGTCAAACGTTCAGGAGTCACACCAGCTTTTCATGAATCCTTCACTGAGTTCAAACGCAAAGTTTTAGGTATATCTGTAGTATTTGTTTTACTTCTGTCTGCATACATGGAGAAATACAGCGTGTGTGTTTCAGAGTTAACAGTATTCATAAAGTTTAGAATGATCTAACATAATGTTTTGCAGCTTGAGGCATGTTATTTATGTGACTTGCAATTTTTGCAACTCTTCAGCTTTACAGTTTTTAAACATCATTAATGAAATTTAACGTGAGCTTTGTTAGTTATCTATAACAACTAGTAGTTAGTGGGTGTAAATATTTAGAACCAACTAATCTCTTCGTAAGAACTGTGTGAGGTGCGATGTTAGTAAGAGAACAAGACTAAGTTTGAAGCTCCAGGTAAGTTTGGATGATCCCATTATTAATTAAGTCACTAATATGTTTTTATTTCTTTCCTTTTAAAGACAAAAAAGTGTTAAAGAACAACGATAAAGAGCTTGAGGCCAACAGGAAGTTCATCAGTGAGCCAGAGGAGAATCAGGAGCGTTCCTCCGTCCTGGCTGTCTTCAAAAAGGTAAACGACTTTTCATCATGACTGATGAGAGCAGGTGGAACTAAGTCTGTTCCAGACTCTGGTTGAGTTGATGTTGAGTCGGTGGATACTCACTGTTTTTCTTTGGATCCGTTGTTGGTCCTATTATGATTGTTGTTTTGTACCTATGATTGGATTCAGGTGTGTCAGTGATGCAAGAACTCAAACAGCGATCAGTCGATTGCATCATTCACAGCCTTAACAATACAATACAACAAGTGTTTGCTGTTGGCTCGTGACGCTCCATTAAGTTTCAGTCTTGTCCTCCAAGCGAGAAGATTTGAGCTCTGGAGCATGTTTCACCGCACACTGAAAACATGAGTATGTCAGTAATCCTGACTCGTCCCGTGTGTCCTGCAGATCTGGCTGATGGCTGCGTGTGTGACATGTGTGTTTGCCGTCACCCTGTCAGTGTTTCCTGTGATCACAGTCCGAGTGAGGACTGTCTACAGTGACGCCTCCTGGGGTGAGACATCACGTTATTTGTTGTCATATCAGATTTATCTGAATTGTTCACATCAGAGTCGTAGTTACGACTGGAAGACTTTTATATATCTGACCTGGCTTAATAATTTGGAAGTGAAACAAACATGGCCGCCTCCCATTAGACAGAGTTCAGAGTGATTAAACGTACGGTGTTATATTGTCTGTTCACAGTATTTTGAACCCTCCGTCCACCTCTCAGTCCTGCTCTCTGTCTTTTACAGAAAAAGTGTTCACCTGCGTTTGCTGCTTCATCGTTTTCAACACCATGGACTTGGTCGGCCGCAGCGCCCCGTCTCTCGTCCAATGGGTGAGTCCGCTGCTGCTCCAAGGATTTACTCTACTGTTTCAGTTTGGAGTCGTCACATGAATCCTTTCTAAATGGCTCTGTTGATGTTCGTGCAGCCTTCGAAGCAGAGCGTCCTGTTCCCCATCGCCGTGTTGTCTCGTCTGGTCTTCATCCCTCTGCTCATGATGTGTAACGTGGAGAAATCCAAACTCACCGTCCTCTTCAGCCACGACTGCGCCTTCGTCACCATCATGGCCCTGTTCTCCTTCTCCAACGGGTACTTGGCGAGCCTCTGCATGATCTACGCTCCACAGTGAGTTGACTCTAACGATTATTTTTGTCCTGTTTCCAGAGTCATCTCTCAGACTCTATACTCGGCGACTGATGCTCATTAACTGCTGCTGACAAACAGTTAACCAGTCAGAATTTTAAGGATTAAAAACGTGGACGTCATCTTTGTCCATAGCTGCCAAAGAAAAAAGGTCACAACTATACAGTTAGTTGTATGTTGACCCGGATAACTAACGATAGTTTCTTCTTCAGTCTCGACAAAATGTCTGTGCTCGTCAGTAGATGTCAGCAGCACAGATGCATCATTCACGACTGATTGTGATTCAGACAAAACAAACCAAAGAAGTAAATGTCGAACACAAAGTCAGTCTGAATGAATAAAATGAAAGGAGGCACCATATGATTTAGGTGACGTGGTTTTTCCTGTGGCGCCACCCTCAGGACAAAAAATACTAGTTGTCTCTCAATTTTTCATCCTTTCAAAAGTCTTATTCGAGGCTACACTTGGTGGTTTCGCTTCCTGGTCTGGGTTCTAACAAGGACCAAATGTGCTGCAGCGTTGACTCAGTAACAAAAGATTTTGAGGGTCACAGACGTTTTCTTGATGTGGATGAACGACCAAAGTGGACGTGTTGTGACTGTCTCTTCCCGTCAGGTTGGTGCGCTGTAAAGACTGCGAGACGGCCGGCTCTCTGATGACCTTCTTCCTCGTTCTGGGTCTGGCACTGGGAGCGTCGTTCTCCTTCCTACTGGGGAAACTGGTTTAGACGACCGGGACGAGGCGAGTGAGACTTTATTGATCCTCATTAGGAAATTCAGCCGGTCTTAAACAATATGAACCCGAGTAAAAGCAGGCGCTTTTTTTTTATATTAGTCCAAACACACTGGCATTACTGAGCGCCTTAAGAATCATATAAGAAACATATATACGGACTGTTGAGTAAACTGTGCATGGATTATTGAATGGACGTTACCTAAACTGAGAGGCCAGATGAAGTATTTTTACATATAATTGTGCAATAACAAAACAGGAATTCAATGCACAACATAGTAGTTTCATTTTTTTAATCTGTACTTTTATTAATTGGGTATAATGATCAACTCAGCTTACATGTGAATCCTGCTTCGATTCTGAAGACAAGGTGACCATTTTGAAAGTCCTCTCCAAATTCATATCTTTTCCTTCCACTGCAATAAAACGAGTGAACAGACATAAATCACACACTGGTGAATTTGATATTTTACCTTATGCTAATCTATTTAAAAATGTACGTTGCTTCTTGATCACTGAACTTCTTTTTTGTTTTATTGTAATTTATCTTTAGATGCACTGAATTTTGGGGGTTTTAACTATTTTATCGTCATTATTTTTATGTCATGCTGTTTGCTCTTTAAACATTCGGAATCATTTTGTAAACATTACTATTTTAAAAATGTTTTTATAACTGAAGACATTTTTTATTGTATTCTCGTTGTTTATTTATGAAGCTTTTGTACCATGATTATGCAGCTTTTTTTATATATATAAATATATAACTAATTTTCTATTTGCTTTCATAATAAAATGCACAGAATTGTCACTGTTGTGGGTTTTATTACACATCAGCTCTGAATCAGAAATCAGAAATCGGTTCATTGACAAGTATACAGTTAGAAATTAGCCACAAAAATGAGTTGATTTTGTGTTTTGTTTTTGTGTGAAGCGAGAAAAGCTCTTTCAGACTCTGTTTCAGACGCCCCTCGAAGCCAAAGTGTTTCATTTCAAACGTCTTCCTCGCTTCCACACACCTGATCCATCACTGCACAGAAATGGTGCAACTGTCGGCTTCAGAAAGTTACAAAACCTTTTTGGACGCAGCTCTTATTTGAACTTATGACCTATTCATGTTTCAGTGTCAATTGTCAGACACTTTAAGTTCATGAAATGAATTTGTTGTTTTTTGTGGATCCCTTAAAGTTTTAGTGAGAATTGAAGGGAACACATTTATCTCTTTTTTTACATTTCCAGAAACTTGTTGTCTCCTGAGGTCACAGTGTGAAAACAGCACATTACTACTGGTGCCGTTCCGACTGGAACCACCACACTTGTCTGTCGTCTTTCAGTCAATGAAAGCAGAATGACCGGACTGTGAAAGCTTCTCTGCGAACTGACTGCTGACTCACATGGAGTCGCTGCCGCCCGTTTCCTCTTCCTCCGGCCTCTTTTCCTTTGACCTCACGTCCTCCTGCTTCCTCCCATTCATCCCGTCAGAGCCTCGCTCCTCTGCTGCAGATCGCTGAGGTGAGTTTGTTTGGACTCGACTTGATTCTGTTCTTGGTTTCTGGACGACTAAAGCGAAGTTCTTGTCAACGTCTCCAATGTCTATATCACTGTAGCTCTCACTGCTGAAACTGAACTAACTTTGGAACTGACTTCAAACACACCTTAAAGGATAACTGATGAAATACTACGTTGATCTTAATTTCATCAAATCTCATCTTCAGACTCAAACCAACACCGAATGTTTCTCCTAACAAGTGTGTGTCCACCCTGAACTCACACACTGTCGTTTATCTGGACTCGATCCCACAAACACAAAGACTCACAAGAGACCAAATGTGGATTCATCCGCTGCTGAAAATAGTTCCCAACACATGAACTGTTTCCTCCTGTTTGTCTGATAAAAACTGCAGTGAGCAACTGTTTTATTAAAATTTATTCTGAGGGCAACATGAATGTGTGTATAAAATCTCCTGGCAAATCCATCCGACAGCTTTCAAAAAGTTTCACTTAAAACTGCAAATCTCAACCTGCAGATGGTTTCAACAGTCAGTGCATCACCAAAGACTTTAGGATTCATCTACTAGGAACCACGAATGTACAAACTGTGCCAATTCATTCAGTGGATGTTGAGAAATTTCACAGGTTAGGTGAAAGTTTGACCTGCTGGTGGCGCTAGAGGAAAAGTCATCAAAGTCAACATCAAAGTCACGAGGATTCCTTCTCCGGGGACCATGAATATGTGCATCACGTTATCCAGTGATCCAGCACAGAGGCTGAAAACAGCCTTTTATCCTTTGCTAACTTTCACACAAGGAGACGCTTTGTTTCGCATTTCTGCTTTTACACAGGATCTCATGAGAAGACTGCAGCAAAACTACAGTTTAATAAAATACAGTTTGTTTTGTACAAGATAAATTCAAAGAGAAGTGTGTTTTAAGGTGAGCAACAAACCAGCACAGTAAAAGAGCTGTTTCACCGGCTGAACTCTGAACTCCATTATCTGCATATGGATCCTGTTTTACACAACAAACTGTCAGAATTTTACTGATAAAATGATCTGACAAACTTTCTGGGAACAAATAAAACGTGTTGGTGTCAGAATACTTTTGCTCTGCTGGAAGAAATGTTCCCGACTTGCAGAGGATTTAATATGTGTGGGTTTTGCCTGCAGTTACAGCCTGACAATAAGCTCACTTGTTGTTGACCTGAGAGAGAAAGGCATGCAGGGGCAGCTGATTATCACAGTGTGTGTGTGTGTGTGTGTGTGTGTGCAGTGCAGTGAACCAGGTTGAAGCTTCTACGTCAGCGTTGACTCAGTCGACAGGAGACGTCGGAGGCAGACAAACTGGACGTGCAGCTCATTCCTCTGCTGTTTGTTTCCCTCAGATCAACATGGCTGAAACACACAGAGTGACGGCGGCGGGCAGGAAGGTGAGTCGACACCTGAGTGGCAGGTCACAGGTCACAGGTCACACAGACAGGAACCTGATCAGTGATCGACTTCTCTCAAGCTTTGTTCTGTTTCTCAGGTGAATGTTTGGACTGAAAATGTGTTTTCTTGGTTTTGAAAGAACGTCGACCTGCTGCTCAACTCAGGCCGAGACAATGAAACGACTTCCTGTCAGAGTTAACAAAATAAAAGTTGGGTTAATCTACGTGGCAGCATTTTCAGGATCACAATCAGCTTCATGTTATTTACCAGCTGCAACATTAAAGTGATGAACACATCAGTAGTTATTATCTAATAAGAGAATATACATTATTCTTACTGTGTATTCTGAATAATGAGTACTTTTACTTTTGGCAACTTGAAGTATATTGGGACGTTAATACCTAAAAGCAGCTGCTTTTATTTTGACGGTAAACCTGAACTCATTGAACTTCTGGTTCCTGTCAGACGACACGTCAGCATGTGACGCTCACACGGCTCGTGATGTCATGCTGTTAATTGTTTGTCTCTGACGACTGTTGAGCGTCAGCATCAGCCAATGAAACACAGAGCTTTGATTTTAACTCAAAACTTTCCCCATCATTTTCTCTGTGTTAACATAAGATAAGATAAGATAAGATAAGATAAGATAAGATGTTCCTTTATTAGTCCCACAATGGGGAAATGTACACATTTATTAAAAGATTATAATTATGTCATTCTAGTAATATTAGTCTTGTAGTCTTCTAATTCAAGTACTGCTGCAAATTTGAGATATTTTTCATGGTTTTAAAGACAAAAAGGTCAAACAAATTATCAACAAAATTAATTGGATGTTACTTATTTACAAAATAAACGTTACGTAAAAAATTGAAATGCAGATTTACGTATTTTTTTTAGACATAAACTCTTTTAATGATTCTCTAAAGTTTTCATGTGGTGGAATGTAACTAAGTACATTTATTCAAGTAGTCGATTTTGAGGTACTTGTACTTGAGTGTTTCCATTCTATCCTACTTGTACTTCTACTGCAATACATTTATTTGACACTTATAGTTACTTTCGATCTACCCAGTAATATACGAAGTATCTCAAATTGTCTCCACATTGACGACCTACAACATTAAAATGCTCCTACATGTGAATGTTAGCGATAAAAGCAGAATAATAAAATATTCTATAGTAGCTGCATAACGAGTACTTTTACTTTTGATACTTTAAGTACATTTTGCAGTTAATACTTGTGTTCTTACTCAAGTAACATTTTAAATTCAGGGCTCTAACTTGTAATGGAGTATTTCCAGGCTATGGTATTCTTACTTTTACATGAATAAAGCATCTGAGCACTTCCTCCACCAAAACAGATGGTTAATGACAAGTCCAACACTTTGGTCCCGAGTGAGACGTCCACGACGACTGTTGGTCAGATTTCCACGATATTAGCACTCATGGTCCTCAGAGGATGAATCCTACTGATTTCTATGACCCCCCTGAACTTTCCTCTTGATTTCTTCATATGCAGATGCAGAACAGATCCAGTGATTTTTCCTTCTTCTCTTTTCAGAAATGGGTTTTTCCACAGAAAAGTGATGAAAAGAAAGCGAGCGTTCGCTCTGCTGACAGAGACGCTGAGAGGACTCTGGTAACGTCGACCCTGAAATCACACGATGACCAACACAGACTCTGTACAGGGGCCTCTTTCCCTCACAGTGCTTCAAATACTCATACTTTAATATACAGTTTACTGCTTTGTTTTTTACTTTGATTTATCAAGTCACCATTTTATTCTCCTCACTATTCCTAATTGTATGTTTTCATTATCATTGTTTCTGACTCACAAGCATTCCTGTTCCATTCCTTTTATTTTTTCAGTCTCACTCCATTTAGACACAGAGTAATTCATCACAGTCAGTGTGTGTGTGTGTGTATGTGTGTGTGTGTGTGTGTGTGTGAGCAGGCAGTTCCTTTCAGAGGTCACATCGCAGGTGGGATGCGGCCG
Organism: Holacanthus passer; assembly: GCA_025331565.1. NCBI lineage: Eukaryota > Metazoa > Chordata > Actinopteri > Pomacanthidae > Holacanthus > Holacanthus passer. Next base: position 692,129 of record JAFREQ010000093.1, on the reverse strand, counting down.
GGGAAGAAGGTTGTAGTAGTTGGTGTTGTGGACCCCCGTCCCGACAGGTAAAAACACATGCACCTTCATGTAACTTCCACTTCTTTCCTGCATCACTACCAACCGTGTACTTGAGGTACTTGTACTTCACTTGAGTCTTTTCATGTCACTTTATACTTGTACTCCACTACATTTCAGAGGGAAGTTATTTTTACTACGTTTATCTGACAACTTTAGTTACTAGTTACTTTTCATATTCAGATTATTAATGCAAAATATAACTAATAAATTATGATGTACTTTTCGAGGTTAAGCTACTCAGCAGTATATACAGTACTTGAAATGAGCTCTATCTTTACCAGATGCAACCTTAAAGTACTTAACACAATAATACATCAATGATCATAATCCAATATTAAAATACACATCATTCTGAAATGGGCCATTCTGCATGATGAGTACTCTTACTTTTGGTACTTTAAGAGTATTTTGATTCTAAGATTTAAATTTAAGTTTGAATGCAGGACTTGTATTTGTTAGAGAGTATTTCTACAGTGTGGTATTTCTACTTTTACTTTAGTTACAGATCTGAGTTTGCTTTCTCTACTGTTCCATTCGGAATCCTTTATGTGAAGTCGGATCAGTGGTGTCAGATTTCTGGCTGCTGTCGGTTCTCTCAGGTTCTACGTTGCCCTGACATGCGGCCGTGGAACATCCAGGGAGCCTCCGGCCGACGTGGCTCTGGAGCTTTGTGTTCGATTCAGGGACCGACAAGTCGTGCGCAGAGCCTGTGTGTCCGGATCCTGGGGAGACGCCGACAGAGCCATCCCCTTCTTCCCCTTCATCAGAGAGCAGCCGTTCAAGGTACCGGCATCTGTCCACACACTCTGAACTGAGCAGAGCTTTGTGCCAGTGACACGAAATGTCCGGTTGTGCTTCGATAGCTGCGGTGTGTGCAGGCCGGTGCACCACAGGGCAAAACTAAGAGCCACGAGCAGACGACCAGTCCAACTGCTGTGTGACAGGCTGCTGAAACCAGCAGAACGATCAAGTCAAAAAATCTAAATCAAGCAAATATCCAGTAATTTTTTAACCCAAGTATTTGATTTTTTTCCTCTCACGTTTTGTTCAGATTGAGATTCACTGTGAACAAAGTCGGTTCTGTGTGTTTGTGGACGGCCAGCAGCTGTTTGACTTTTCCCACAGACTGACGTCACTCAGCGACATCGACACGTTGTGGATCAAAGGCAGCATCACCATCACTAAACTGGCCTGAAGTGAAGGAAACTGCAGTAAAGGACTGTGGGACTTGGACATTTTGGTCCCAGATATTTAATATGCAGGGAAATTAGTCTCAGTACTGGAGACAAATATGTGTTTCATGATTTACAAATGAAAACCAGATTTAAAAATGTGTGACGCATTCGTTTGAACTGGTTGGTTTCTGTTTGTGGGATGGACAGTGCATTTGTGAACATAAATTAGTCACAAGTGTAGATATGTGTAAATCCTATTTTTATTTGTCGATCATGAAAGTTTCTCTACGTCACACTTACACTGTAATGAAAAAAGTTGTATTCATAGTGTTTTCCTTCACTGTATGTTTGTGACTTTGGTAAGTTGGTGGATGTCTTGACTTTTTAACTTTTCCTCCATTTTATGATAGAACTTTTTATATTAGATTATTGTGGTCTTGGCTGTAAACATGTGAAGGAAAGTTTCCTGCCAAACTGTCATTTGTGACAGAAACATTCAGAGAGGCCATGTGTTCGACTGTTTTTATATTTTGTTCTGTTTTTGTTCATAATCAGTTGTAATATGAAGAACTCTGTGATCTTGTAGGATGAAGGAAATGAAGAATGAAAATGTTCAGTCGATGTGATGCCTAATATGTGATGACTACCTCAAACCACATAGTATGATCGAGCTGCCATCCATAATTAACAGCTGGCAAATATGAACATGAATGTCTGTAGGAGAAATGCGTGCCTCTGTTTGACTTCAGCATTTTTTAACGTCACATCTTATCTGTGGCCATCCAGTGAAAACCACTGTATTTTCTTCAAATAAAGCAGTTAATGACTGTATTTCCTCTGGGTGAACGTAAAATATCGCAGGTTCATTCATCACCATTCAAAATCATATTTCTCTAAATTCATAGTAAAGCAAAGTAGAAATAGTGGTTGATAGTTTACAGCTGCACATAACAATGATTTAATTTTTTTGGCATTTTGCTAATATTTTTCAGATAATTTCCCGTTTTTTCCTGGTATTTTACTAATATTTTTGGATACTTCAATAATAATTTTGATATATGTTAGTAATATATATATATAATATTTTTCGGATATTTAACTTATATTTTACTGAAGATTTGTGGATATTTTACAAATTTTTGTCAAATAGCCTATTTCACTAATATTTTACAGGTTCTTTTTGTAGATTTTGTTTTGATATTTGACGAAAATTGAACTGTTTTTCCGGGTATTTAAATTTTTTCTGGCCATTTTCACCTCGTCAATACTTTTCCTAGGATGGTATAGCCAGCTCTGCTCCGCCTCTGATTGGCTTGTACTGGTTAGGTTTTGGGAGGAGGACTGGGATTGGCTGGGATCACGATAAGAATATCAGGCTAAGCCAATCAGAGGCAGAGTGGGGCGGGACATGTCTTCGCCATCCTTGGAAAAATCTTCACCTGTCGGAGGCGCATGTTTGTTTCTGGATCGTCACTAAAAGATAAAAACTTCATGGTTCATAAATGTTAAAGACAAGTGAATCAGAAACTGACCGTCTCGTGTGGACAAAGTCTTTCTTTCCCGCGGTGTTTTTGCTCTGATGTCAGTCTAAAAACTGCCCGTACCTGTTAAACACGGAAAGTTTTGGAGGAAGCAGCGGAGCCGAGCTGTCACCGCGGTGCATGCTGGGAGATATTGAGGCTGGGGAGCAGCAGCAGCAGCAGCCGCCGGTTGACTCAACCTTCAGTTTGTGCTTCAGTTTCAGCCGTCCCGCTCGGTCCAGCCGCCTGATCCGACACCGTGTGGACGGAAGTGTCTCCAGCTGAGTCATGGACATCAGTGGACGTCATCTCACGGTCAGATCAACTGTTTCTTTTGGTCACTGAGACACCTGCTGTCAAACCAGGGTGCTGATGAAGACAAGCTAAAGCTAATGCTAAAGCTAGCTGGACGTTCAGGGAAGATGCTTGTTGTTGTCGTTAGTGTTCGCTAGCTACGTAGTTAGCTAAGGTAGTTTCTCACTCACTTGTACATGATGCTGTTGGTTTTCTAGCCTTTATATACCTGAGATGACCGTGTTGTTGTTGGGGTTTAACAACATAACCGACTCGGCAAAGTGGCAACAAACTAATTAACTGATTACGTCGCTCATAGCAAACTGGTGAATTTAGCTTGGTTTTATACACAGGCTAACCAAGCTAAGCTAAGTTAGCCACGGTTAACGTTACACCCCATGTCAGCCAAGTGTCTCGGCCTTGTAGTTTAACCAGATGCCTACTAGTTGGTGCTAATCTAGCTGTTAGCTTCATGTCAGATTAATCCTCATCTGGTCGTTTTCTGTTCTACATAACGACTCTGCTCGGCTGTCAGCTTCCCACTGAGCTAACGACGGCTAGCCAGCACGTTAGCCTGCTAATATAGATTCTTACCGTCTTTAGCTCCGTTAGCCTCCTAGCTTCACTTAAACACCAACGTCAGACAAGTGAGGGAAAATGTATGAAACTTGGACAACTGGAGGAACGATGTAAACTGGCAGAGCTTGAGGGTGAAGTTAATGAAATGAACAGCTGTTCAAAGAGGCTAACCTTGTCATGAAGGTGACAGCTCGTCTTAATAGATAACATATTGTGCTTGATGGTGAATTAACTGACTTGGACTCATGTTGGGTCCAAAACATCTGCTTTAATCGTGTCTGATTCGGACTCAACCTACTGGATGACTCAACCCTGAGCTGAGAGCTTCACTCAGTTCAGCAGACAGACACAGTCAATGCTTTACTGGGATGGAGGCACTGATCTCAGTGGGAACAAATGTTTCGCCTGGTCCTTCGTTGTTAACTCGTCTTTCTTGACTTGCATGTCTGCAGTCAGATAAACTACCTGCGCCCAGGTGTTCAGGTATTCAGGTGTTCAGGTATTCAGGTGTTCAGTGAGATAAGGCCAACACAGCAAACACACGTTTGAGACGCCGCCCACAGCTCCGGCTGGTGGCTGAGGATACAAACACAGTTTCCTCTTTCACTTCAACAAACTGCAGGGATAAAATAAGCTCTAGATTATTTCAATTAATTCATTAAACACGTCAAGTATAAAATGATAAAAAACAAACAAACAAAAAACTCCAGCTGATCAGGATTCCCCTGAGCCCAATGTGAAAGATTCAAAGTGCATTTTCTGTCAGACTTTCAGTCCAAACCTCAAAGCTATTTCATTTACAGCTACTATAGAACACAGAGAAACAGCAAGTCCTCATTTTAACAAACTGGGGCCAAAAAGAGTTGTGTAAAGTGTCCACTTCAATGTGTATAAAGATTAAAGTTCACAATAATAAAATGGATGATGATTAAATATTTACCTTGGTTTAAATGGAGCAATTATTTCAAGTCCTTCCAGAAACAACTGCTTTGAAACTACACAAATTAACAGAAAAACCTTTTTCCCTCTATTTTTTCCTTTTAATTAGCAGCAAATTGTATTTATCTCGAAGACTTTCGTGAAATTCTTTGGAAACGACAGACACATAAAATAGAGTGTTGATAAAGGATGTTTGATGGTTGCATTGCAACTCACAGAACTGAGCTGAGTGAAATTTTAAACACTTTGGAGAGCAGTTAACAAACCTTACCATGTTTTGTGAGACACGTCTTTAATCCTCAGATACTCTTTTCTCTTGCTGGTAAAACAAATCCTGCAGGTAAAAAATCTCCAAATGTTGTATTAATAAGTTGAACAGAGGGATCCTTGAGGATCATGGATTGTTTCTGTGACTTGAATGTAATCATCCACACACACATGCCAGGTGTAAAACAATAGTCACATTCAGAGGCACAGCCGTAGGACTGAGGAAGTCAGAGGCACAGCTGACTGCAAACACACACAAAGATTAGGCTTTTGGAGAACATTCAGGAACTTCAGACATGAAAAGTTTACAAGGACATATTCACAGGTTTTGCACAAGGAAATGGAAAAAGGCTTTTTTTCAACAACACACAAGTAGTCTAACTACAAGTTAGAAAAGTAGATGTAAAGTCATAATAAAGCCGTGGTTTAATTTATAAGTGTTGACAAGGCAGAGTTAATTTTTAGAGACTCCATCAACAGGCAGTGTTTCTCTGCCACATGTTGCCCTGAGGTTATTCAATCGGGTCGATGTAAACGTCACATGATTTGAAGAGTTTAGTTTAGGTCAGAAGATGCAGACTGGCTCATAGTTTATGTTCTCACGAACACGGTTTGTTGCAGCTCTGTCTCAGTTTTATACATCACAGCACTAGTTTCTCATTACCACTCTATTACTGTCAATTTGCTGCCAATCTGTCCTCTTTTAGTGGATCAGTAATTCAATTTCTGCTTCTGCTCAAACCACACATCAAGCTAATTGGTCCTGGAGCACCACTGAGAGCTGCCCTTATTCACTTCTTGTGTTTATGAAGCCAGAATGGAGCTTAAACACATGTGTTTTTATTAATATATCTACTGGGACAGATTATTTGTGTCTAATGACGTCTCTTCTCACTCTCTCAGGTGTAGCCAGGAGGATTTGTTGATTGCCAGAAAATAATGGAGCCAGAAGTCATCCGCATTTACTCCTCCTCTCCGCCCCCGATGGAGGACGGTGCAGAGGAAGAGGACGAGTTTGGAGACTTCGGCACCTTCTCTGGTGTCCCAAACAGCATCAGCTTCACAGAATTCGACACCCCGACCACTTTCAATCAGACCCAAGCTCTGACCGCCACCTCCCCGCCTGAGCTCATCAACAACAGAGGGGTGATTGGATTCAGCCACAGCTCCTCCAACGGCACCCACGGTCCCAATAATGAGCTGTCCAAGGCTAATGGCATCGTGCCAGCAAGCCACCTGGGCAGCAGCCCCTCAGAAAGAACTGAGATGAAAAAAGTCCTCTCCAGCTCCCTGGATTTCTCGGTGAGCGTCACAGCCGGCAGCGAGCCCACTGATTGCAACGGCGGAGGCACAGAGGTGCTAACAAACGGGTTTGCAACCTTCGACGTTCAGGGAAGCCCTTCCTCGCAGAATTCTGTCCACTCTATTTTAAAAGGAACGTCCACTGAGGACACGGGCAGCGTCGCTGTCGGCAGCCCGGAGGACGATTTTGCAGACTTTGCTGCTTTTTCCAATGCTGAAGGACACCTCAGCCAGACGGCAAATGAGGACTTGGACAACCCCACAGGGGGTAATATAACACAGGGAACAACTTCAGAGGACAGTGTCAGGGACACAAACAGAACTGGACCCAACACGTCCGGCTCTGATTCCGTATCTGTTCCTGCTGAGGCCCCGGACGGCTCGTGCAACACGGACCGGGGCTCTCACGCAGATGCTGACTCTCAACAAAGGGACGTAGCCTTTGCACAGGAGCACTTCACCTCAGAGGCAGTTTGCACTAACAGACCCCTCACTCTGAACGGGGTGGATGTAGCCAACAGGGACGATTCCAAAGACGCCACAGGCTGCAGCGAAAACGACCTCTCACCTGACGCAGGTGGAGACGGTGACATGGGACAGTCAGATGGCAAGGGCTCCGGGAACGACACCGAGACAGAAACGGAGACCGAGACATCGTTCGGCCGGCCGCTGTCGACAGACGCTCTAGAGGAGTACGGTGACATGAGCACCACGGGCTCGGTGCCGTCTCCGCCCCTCCGAGGAGAAACTGCCACGCCTGCAGACCACAGCCAGCTGGCGGAGGACGACGAGGATGAGGACTTTGGGGACTTTGGAGACGCCGGCTCGTTCAGCGGTCAGGGCTTTGCCGATTTCGAGCAGCTGGATGTACAGCAGGAGCAGAACAGGTCGCACAGCTCTGCCCCTCCACAGGAAGCTACAAACGCCAAGGGCGATGACGACTTTGGCGACTTCAACTCCCCTAAATTCCACACCAGTGGAAACGAGGGGGAGGATGGAGGCAAGTTTGCAGACTTCCCTGTCAGTGACAGTTTTGGGAATTTCAGCTCGGCTGCTGAAGGCGCAGACGGTGAGGCAGATACAGGGTGGAGCGCCTTCGGGGAGCTGGAACAGCAGCAGCAGGTGGAGGGGGAGTCCTGGGCGGCGTTCAGCACGGAGAAGAGCATCGCTCCACCTGCAGGGAGCAGAGAGGAGGAGCGGGAGGAGCGGGAGGAGGGGGAGGAGGAGGAGGAGGAGGAGTGGCATGAAAGTGAACCTCCTGCAGTCAGCGAGGAAGCCAGCAGGACAGACAGACAGTCGGTAAGCACTGCGGGAAACAGACTGGTCAGACTGGGAACCTTCATGGCTGCAGAGTTATTCATCCATAAACCCAGATGATCATCTAACCCCAGTTGATTTTATTGATGTAGACTTTCATAACACAGAACCAGTTTGGAGAAGGTTGTTTAAGAAATGTGGAGTTAATAAATGGCGATGACGGAATCAGTTCATCCAAAGTACAAAAAAAACTAAAAGTTTTTCTGACTGTCTGTCTCTGGTCCGACACACTCTTTACTTTGACGGTCCAGATACGACAGTAATATATGTAGAACCAGACGAGATTTAAATCAGTTTCTAGTTGTGTTTATTCATATTCAGCTGAGTCACAGCCCTTATACCAACTTCCACTGTTTGTGTTAAACATTAACTGACCCAATAATGAGAAGAAGGTCAACCTTCTGATTTGGTGAAGTGGAACAGAGAGAAACTTTGCCAACAGGACAAACAAATCAGAAGGTGTCCTGAAATGACACGATGTGTGTAGAAGGTGGAGGAAGACATCTGCTGTCTGTGCAGATGGATAGATGTGGAGGAGCTGACACACACACACACACACACACACACACGCGCGCCCTCATGATGTGACCTGCTCATGTATTTGAACTGAACTACATTCCTCTCAGATTAACACACAGACTTGTAGCTTTGAGGATTCATTCACAGCTGTAACAGTAACGTTCATCGTCTTGTGCTGGTGAACGACCAGTGTGACAGCAGGAGGGAAACTGGGTTTAAAGTGTGACCGTGTCAGATAATGCTCGCATAACTTTAACATCGGCATTTTTCTGGTGTGCCAGGATCCTTTTCTCTCTGTCCACACGAAGCTGTTTCCTCCCCAAAACAGAGACTGTCAAACCAGCCTGCGGAGTGAACACATTTAAAGAGTGACTCCACATTAGATTCTGAAAGGAGTGAAAACATGGCTGCTCCGGCCTCCATGGGTTGAAAGGTATCTCCTCTTGATAACACCCAACGTCGCAGAGCGGTCTGTAGAAGAGACTGTGAAAAGCATCTGGTCCTCACAGGCAGGGCAGGTTGGATTATTAGACCGGGTGCAGTTACTCTTCTGTTGTCACCGACAAAGATTTGACTGTTCTCTATTATTCTGATGTTTCAGGGTGAAAAGGCTGAATGTGGACAGAATCCTGTTTGACAAGTGAACAGCTTTTTTATATTTCATTTATACTTTACACTTAATGTGTCAACATATTCTGAATGAATATGAAACCAAGTGTTGGAGGAAAAGCGACTGATGCTCAGCAACCAAAATTTCCTGGATTAACTTTTTTGCCTCAGTTTATTCATGAGCCTGTTATAGAAATTTTACAGAACATTCCTGAGCGAAGCTGCGACTGTGAAAGCATCTTTGACGATAACTTGTAGAATACATCAACACAGATTCAAATGGTCGGGTTTTCTGAACAAGCCATTTCCTCAGATTGCAAAAACAGATTAGATTAAAAAGCTCTGACGTCAAACATCCCAGTGGAAGATTTAAGTGTTCTGTAGAAAGTGAGTAATGAGCTGCTGTGCTGTCTGCAGGCGTCGCTGTCGAGCCGTCTGGAGAAGCTGTTTCAGAGCAGCTTCCCTCAGACTGCCGTCCCTTCGGTGGAGGACGAGGTGACGTCCCTGAAGATCCTGCTGGGACGTCCAGAGGACAAACCGCAGCCAGGAGCCGAGGAGGAGGAGAAGAGGACGCCATGCAACAAGTGAGTCTGCCTCCTCAGCGGGCCACGATTGAAACATGAAAACTATAACAGAAAGTCTTCTAAAGCAACAAGTGTTGAGCATCTTTATTATTTCAAATGACAGAGAACTGTTCAGATGAGGTGTCAGTTGATGTTGCTGATCATTTGTTCTCAGCTGCGTCTTTGACTGGTCTTTGACTGGTCTTTGACTGGTCTTTGACTTGTCTTTGACTGTGCTGCGTCTCTTTGGTCGGTGCAGGTCTGCGTGTGGAGGTGTGTGGACGCAGCTTCAGGACATCCACGAGGCGATCGGCCTCAGATACCAGTGGGGGGGCTCCCACTGCAACAAAGCACTACTCTGCTGCCTGGGCATCGACACCCGAAACATTGTAAGTCCCTGCTGGACCCTCTGTCTCCTCACAGCTGCCTGTTTCAGCGGGATGACCGGAGGAACTCAGGAAAAGGAAGAGACATGTAAAAACATCACAGCATGTTCTTGAGAATGGTCAAAAGTCATTTACTTTCGAATTGATTTTATATTAAATAAGCCAAAACTTCAGAACATTATTATGACCCTTTTAAATTTGGGACCTTTCAATCTGCAGAAGTGATTCAATGATGCATCCAGTAACCTGTGACCTTTATTAACCTGCTAATGGCCGGCAGCCATTAGAGACTGCACCATCAAACCTTTCTCTTCCCACTTGAGCCCGTGAGGCAGAGAAATTATATTCAGTCACGTTTTTTTTCACAGCAGGATTGTGTGTGATGTGTCCGTGTTTTCTAACCTGCTGCTTTCGTGCCTGCAGCTGTTCACAGGACAGAAGAAGCAGCCGGTCATCGTGCCCATGTACGCCGCCAGCCTGGTGAGTCCGTCTGCTGCACCTTCATTCAGCGCTTCATATCTTCTTAATGTCATTAGTTTTGCCTGCTTTGCTTGTAGAGAGTCACATTATTATTATAGTGCTCAAATGATCAGTCAGTTAATCGATGAGTTGATGGAGAGAAAACCGTCTTGGTAACTGTTTCAGCAAACATTTCGTGTGTCTCTGGACACGGAAAAGCAATCTGACTTCACTTTGAGGGAAATTTTGATGAGCATTTGTCTCCATTTTCTAACGTTTCCAAAATCATTTAGAGATTTTTTGATAATAATTATATAAAAAATAAAATAATCGTGATCATTATCATTTCACCTGTAACGCTGATTATCTCTGATTTTATTAGAAACCTTTACACACAGCAGGTTCACTGCTCTGCTTTTTAAACCACACATATATATCTATATATATCTATATCTATATATATCTCTATATATATATATATATATATATATATATCAGAGTGCAAAAGTATGCAGAAATATGTGCAGAAATAAATTTGGATAGTCTCTGTAGCAGTACATGCAAGACAAGAGGTAGGTGGATCTGGCAGTATACACAGTATGCATAGTGTGTACACTGCACACACATTCGAACCCAAGGCCGTGATTTTTTTTTATGGTTGTATCGTTCCATCAAATGGAAATATTCATTCTCCAAAACGCACCCTGACATGTCTGGTATCTGTGTGACGTTGGCTTCCCTGATATCCTGCAGGTGATCAGCAGTGTCTGTGTGTCTGTCGGCCTTGTGTTTGCAGGGGATGCTGGAACCAACCAAAGAGCCTGTGAAGCCCGTCTCTGCAGCAGAGATGATCGCTTCTATAGCCCAGGCGCCTCCAGTGGCTCCAGAGAAAAGCTCCTGTCCCTCAGACATAGTCCAGGTGGGACCTCAGGGCGTCGAAAACAGACTTAAAGTTCATTTTACTGACACCGGAGAAATATTCAGCATTTTATTTGCTGATTGTCTCGATGCTGTTGAGAGGAGAAGTTTTGTGTTACTGCACTGACATAAAGAAAGATGATTTATGAGGCTGTAACTCACACACAATACTTGTAGGAGATACATTCATAATTCCAAACAGCAGGGGGCGACATGATAAGACCTCCTCGTAAGTGTGTCTATGTTTAAACTTGCCCTGACTGTCTGACCTCTCCTCTCGCTGCTCCAGCAGGAGGCGCTCCCACCCGTCCAGTTCGACTGGAGCAGCAGTGGCCTTACCAACCCTCTGGACGGTAGGTGACCCCCCCCCCTGCCCGCCGCTTCCACCCTGATCCCTCCCTGTCCGCCCTCGGCGTGTTTTTCTCACACTTTCCTAACCCTCATAGTGTTTCCTGAAAGTTGCTGTCTGTAGACGCTTCAGTCCGAAATTCACCCGATGTCAGAATGAGAAACACTCCAGATGATGGAAACGCGTCCGCAGCATGTGGCCGGTGGTTTTCACATCCTGACTGTGCATGGAAATGTCAGATTATTAACAATTTTGTCGATACCTTGCAAACCTTCATTAAAGGAAAAATCCACCGTAAACGACTGCAACACTGTCGGTGAAGTCAAATCCTGTCACACAAACTTGTGTCTGTTTTAACTCTAACGGTTGTTTTTGACAGTGTGATGTGATGGTGGATTTTTCCTTTAAACTTGTTAATGAACCTAAACAACATGGCTGCTCTGCATGAAGACGTTTGTCAGTGATACTTGGCTTATGGCCCGTCGGACACATCTGGCCCGTGACAGGGTGCCGGGCGGCCATTTTCTGCCTCACACTGAAAGTCATTGTCTGTCTGTCTGTTAGTCAGGGAAGCACAGAGGGACAGATATGTGCCCGTTTGGCCTCCTGTCATTAAACGAAAGTTGAGTATCCCTGACATGTGTCATCAAAGCGAAGCGGTCAGACAGTTGTCACGTAGCTGACTCTGCTCTCTGATCACTGACACCGCTGCATGTTTCTGCTTTCTTCTCTCTCTCTCTCTTTGTCTGTCTGTGTTTGTTAACCTCGGCCGCCCCCTGGCTGCGCAGCGAGCGGCGGCTCGTCTCTGTTAAACCTGGATTTCTTTGGTCCTGTGGAGGATTCAGGCTCCACCAGCTCACCCTCCATCCCAGGTCAGCAGGCCTCCTCCTCCTCCTCCTCCTCCTCCTCCTCCTCCTCCTCCTCTTCTACGGCTCCTCGTCTTTAAATTAACCTCCCATCTCTGCTTCTCACCCATAACACTGGTCTGTAGGAGACTCCAGGACCAATTAGACAGTTGATGACTGTGATAATGAGCATGTGACCTGGACCATGAGTCCAGGCCTGAGCAACATTCAGTGAACAGAAAAGTCACATTGTTTCAATGTTACTCCGAGTGGGAAGGAAGGTGTCGACTCTGCAGACTCTTTTCTTTGTAAAGAGTATTTTTCCCATTAGAGGGTTTTTAAATGATTGATTATTAACAGTTAAAAACATCTTTCATGTTGTGGGTATATTTATAACTCGCTGACATTCACACGTTTGGAATCATCTGCCACAAAAGCTTGACAGTCCCGTCAGATGGCGACTGTATGAAGGTTGAACCAGACCGACGAGTGAAAGAGCAGAAAGAGACAAAGATTCCTCTGAGCAACAGTTAAACCAGAACAGAAGAAATCAGCAGTCGGTAAAATGACGTTTCCTCTCGCTCCCGTTCAGGTGTCGACCCCGAGCTTTACGAGCTGACCACGGCCAAGCTGGACCCCGGCGGCTCCGGCAGTCGGGTGGCAGATGCCTTTGCCCGCCTGATGTCCACCATGGAGAAGACCAGCACCTCCACCAGGTCAGGGGTTGAACAGCAGGCTGCTGCAGGGTCAGGGGTCACTCCAGGGACGACCGGCCACCAGCTGCTTTTAATTCAAACTCTTTTATACTTAAGTCCTCAAATTTAGTTTTTCTTTCATTTCTTTGGTAAACAGGTGTGTGGTCAAATTTGTGACACCTGGTGTTTCTTTGTCTCTTCCTGTTTGACAGGAAGCCGAAAAAAGAAGAGAATCTGAGCGAGGAGGCGGCCAAAGTGATCGCAGGTCTGCCCGATCTCTCCTTCATGCAGGCCAAAGTGCTGATGTTTCCCACCACACTGACGCCACTGGGCTCCCAGGCCACGCCGGACTGAAGCCCCGCCCCTCACTTGACACCTCAACCCCGCCTATCATGTCCATTTGGCCCCGCCCACAGCCTGATCCATTTTAAGGTTTTTTTTTGGTCTCTCTTGTTGCGGCTTAGTTCCTCCCTCACTTTCATACCTGATTGTTTTTTTTATAATTTGCGCTTTTTGTTTTTCAATTTCTAATTTTAAAAAATAAAGTGAAGCATTTATCAGGACGGGAAACAGCTCGGACGCAGAGGGGAGCCGACGACCTGCACATTTAACAGAATAGGAGATCAGATAATTAATTTATAGAGATGATAATTTATAGAGGAAGGTTTAGAAGTGTGTTGTTCATATCTAGGAGAATCATCGTGTATATAATCAGGGATTAAATGTTTATTTTTCTTTTTGTTTTCTTGTTTTTTTTAAATTCCGAATGATTTTTGGAGGATGATTTTACGTCTCTGTGGTGGGAGTGTGTTCGTGTCTGTCTGTGAAGGAAACACTGGCTGAAGCTCTTTGAATCAAACTGAAGTGGAATATATGTATGACAAGTTTAAATTAATACATTTATATACATATATAAATCTCTATATATATATTTATCGACTTGAAACCACACTGCCTGCAAAATCCAGCTGAATGTTTGTCCCCTTGTGTTTAAAGGCCTTAGTTTTTACCTGCTGTCCGTGTCGATTTTAACCTGCTTTCCTCTCACCCAGTTTCCATTCTGTCTTTTTCTTTTTGTAGCTTCATGTAGCTTTTTAACATAAAGATGTCGCCCCCCCACTGTTGCTGCAGTTTATTAGTCTCTAGAACAGGACTGTTTTTATTTTATTCTTTAGTTTGGAAAACTTCAGCAACCAAATGCTGGTGAGTTGATGTGTTTTATTTTGATTCCATGTAGAAACATTTTACAGATGTTCCAGCTGCCGGTGGATGAAAACACATTTCCTTCCTTTTTGTGTCCACTCTCTGTCTCACTGTTCATGTTTGTTGTTTTGGGGGTAAAAATGGGACTTTTTGGTTAAAACCACTGAAACTCAGACGTTTCTCGGCAGTGAAGGTCGACTCTCATCAGAAGGGAATTAAGGGACCAATTTCTGCTCCGTGTGTCGGGTTCTGTACACTGTTCCTAATATGAAGTGCTTTTTGTTGTTGCGGCTCTTATTTGCGACACTTTTTATTTTTTTTGGTTTTGCTCATACTACTGTCAGCCCCGTCTCCCAGGAGGATTTTGCACATTGTAAAGATGAAATGGATGTAATCATAGTTCACTGTGGCTTTAGACTGTGTACAGTTAAACTATGGACTGTAAAATGTATGGGAAAATTCCTATGGAAAAAAACTGAATCACTTGAAGAGCCTGTCAAAAGGTTATTGTGCATGCCCAGGTTCTTTTAAGACTAAGTGTGTAAATTTTACTTTTAGTGTACACAAGAAATTAAAATAGTTATCTTCTCTGCTCGTTTCGGTTTCTTTGACACAGACGCACAGTTTTGGCATCTTTTCATTTCGCTGGTTTGAAGTAATTCATCCTGAAGTCGTGCTCTGTGTTAGTTGAGATGATAAAGGAGGAGGAGATTTCTGCTGCAAATTAAAAAAAAAAAAAACAGAACTATTGAGGATGAATCACTTGAAACCAGGTCCTGCTCTCAGTAGATGTCTATGGAGCCTGAAGTGTGATTATAGACTTAAGATTCTATTATAACTAAATTGACCAGTTAAAGGTCTATTTTAGATGAATTAAAACTCAATTAAAATGATGCATTAAAAAGTAAGAATAAACTAATAATTAGTAATTCTGTTTCCTTATTCTGTTTAATCATTTAATTCTAAAAGACTTCGTGAAATTTAAAAAAAATTGAACTGAAATTTGAAGAAAAAAAGGAAGAAAAGTGAAGACAAAGATAAGCTCATTTTCATTTAATGTAGAAAATAAAATTACTAAAGTGCCCCCCCCAAGAGCTGAACCATCATCTTACACATTCAAATATAATTCTCAGAAGGAAAATGTCATATTGCATAGGACAAGGCACAGATTCATGTAAAGACTGAAACATAAGTTCATCCATCTGTTAATGTCCAATAAAAACATGAAAAACCTGTGGGAGCCACAGCGGCGCTACAAACACCACAGAAGAAGAACATTTGGTTTGATGAGAAAAATGTTTCTGTTTCTGTCCAAACAGACTTTCATTCATTCAAAGGAAGAAAACAAACAGACAAAACAGCAAAGAAGACCCAGATGTTCTGACGATGCAGCTGAAGTAGGATTTAAAAACACTGAGCTTCACCTGAACAGCAGTTTGTAATGTTTGTTTAGATGAGTTTAGAGACAGAATGAAGACACTGTCCCACTGCTGGACGACACACTGTCCTCAGCAGGGTCCCACTCTCACTGGAAACCAAGGACACTTTCACATGATTCAGTGTCTCACAGCTGTAAAAAAGTAAACTGGAAAAGGTAGCGAGACAGCACCAGGACGAGCTTCGAAAACTAAACAGGTTTCGCTGTAAAGTTTGACATCTGACTGATTTTCTGTTGGTATAAAACAGTCGGGTATGAACAAACTGCAAAAGCTGTGTTCTATAAAGATACAAGTGAATATTAATATGTAGAAACAAAACAGAGTCTAGAAAGAAACTGTTCAATTAGAATGTAATGAGGACACTGGACACAGGTCTTAGTGGTGTGACAACCTGCTGTTACATCATCTGTCCAGCAGGTGGAGACAGATGAATATTTTTAAAAAGCAGATCTGGGTTCAGTTGTAATGTTTATGTATCAGGACTTGATCAATCTGATCAATCTGATCCATCTGATCAATCTGATCCATCTACAGTGTCTCCACGACCCCATTTGAACCAGATACAGATCACATGTTAACACCAGGTGGAAACGAATCAGCAACAGGTTTGGTCCTGGTTAAAAAAGGAAAATAATAAAGAAAGGAAAAGAAAAGAAAGATTTTGGAGTTCAGATTCAGATTCAGTTTTTTAAAAACTGTTTATCCATTAATGACCTTCACACACACACACACACACACACACACTCGAGCTGTGGCAGAGGTTGAACTGATGCCGTTTGCATTGCTGAAATTCTAAAATATATTAGATAGTATTAAAAAAAAGTCCAATCATTTATTAAATGATGGACATTTTAAAGAAAACGTTTCCACCAAAAATGACCTCTGATCTTTGATTTTCTGCAAGTTTCAATATTTTAACCTCAAATGTTTCTTTTTCTTTTTACTGTGAAAGTCAACTTTGGTCAGTTTTGGTGGAAACTGAAACTCCACATTTTATGTTCTGTACAAGCAAATTATTAGTGTCCAGAATTACAAGAAATATAAACTAGAGATAATAAATAATTCATAGAGCTGTGTGTTCTGTTATTTCTGTTAAAGGGACATTTGGGTAAAAAAACAACAACACGTACCTCCATTATTGCAATTTCACTTTTGTTTCCTTAAACTGAGCTGATCAGGAAATACACACATGCAGAGTTAAAGTTGTTCTCTTTCCAGATGTGATTTTCACTCCAGGTTGAAGTTAAGTTCTTTAAACTTTTTATTTTAGTAGGAAATAATTTCATTGGTTGAGTTAAAACAGGTAAAAGTGAGCGCAAACAAACCCCATTTTTTAGCAAATTAGAAGCCTGACGACGACATGATACGACGAAGCTTTAAGGAAACGTGGCACGAAACTCTGACTAAAAATACAAACTGCTGTTTTCACTCCTGTTTATGTGTGAATGAAACCAACATGTCAGTCAGACAGATGTGGAGATGCTGAACCTTCAGAGCCAGGCTAGCTGTTTCCACCTGCTTCCAGTCTTTATGCTAAGCTAGGCTAACCACATCCAGACCCTGATGTCCGGCCCTGAACTTAACAGACATGAAAATAAATATGTGTTTCCAAAATGCAGAAACTTTTCGCTCAGTTCTGTTTGTTGTAAAGCACTTTGGCACAAAGCTGCTTTGGTTTTAAAGCTCTCTGGAAAAACATTTGACCTTCAGCTCTTTTCCCTCAAAGAGAAAATGTAACAGCAGTGAAACAGTAAAAAAATGTCTGAGGTTAAATGGTTAAATTCACTTTTGCTTTAAAATGAGTTTGGAAGTTTGAAAACACAGAAATGTTTCTCTGCTCCAGTTGAGGACTTGGCTCTTTTCACTTCTTATCAAGGTTTGACTCAACCAATGAGATTTTGGCTTCACTGTGCTACTAAAGCTACAAACAGGACAAACTGCACCGACCAATCAGTGCTGTCCAAAGCAGACATGTGACAGGAAGTGTGACTGACGTCAAAGACGTCTGCTGTGTTTCTGTCACTCTGATTCCTCAACAGGGAAAACTGGTGAGTCTGGTGAGGTTTCACATTTTTCTTCTTGTCAAATCCAACAAAATGAATTGATCCTAATGACAAATATAATCTGGTGTTCGACACATTGTCGGTTTGGATCCTTTCACGCTGATAAGAAGAAGAAGACAGAACCACAGCAGACGTTTCTTCTACGTTTCAAACAAAGAGCTCAACATTTACACGTCGCGTTACTTTTTGAAATATTCTTTGCAGATGAAATAAAATCCAGTTCGCAGGCCGGATCCTGTCGATTTAAAAGACATGACATGATGAATTTTACGTTATTAAACTGCATTTCGGACTCAAACTTCACTCGCCAGCGTTCATATTGCTACGTGACCATGTGACGGAGGTTTCAAAAGGCACTCGTAAATGCTGTTTTCTCATCTGTAAAAACGTGCAGACAGTAGAAAAGTCTCTGGAGATTCTGTTTCTTACAATTGTTGGACAAGTAGAAAACAGGACAGTCCTTCACACTGGAGTTACTGAAGCTGGAGGTCAGTTCCTGTCTGTGATTCACACGGTGGATCCTCAGTGTGACCGAGTCCTTCCAGCTCTTTAACTCAGCGACTAAAGACGCTGCGTGTATTTTTTAAACATCAGTGAATCTTTGTAAGCCGATAACCTCGAACTCCAGCGTTTAAAATGGCAAAACCTTCGAGTGAACTCAGCTTCTGTAAATCACAAACAATTTATCATCTCCAGAATAAAACCAGTGTGAAGAACGTTGTCACCTTAAAACTGTACAAAATCAATAAACAGTTTGAAAAAGCCGTCCTCGGTTCTCGGAGGCGACTCTGCTCGTCCTCTCAGCTGCCCACCAGCACCTCCATGATGTGGTCCAGCTCGGTCAGGTCTATTTTAAAAGGCTGGTTCTGAGCGCCGGCCCCCGCCGCTCCGTACCCAGACATCGACCGGACGAGGTCGTCGGCCGTCACGACAGGGGCCATCTTGGACGGCGGCGCTCCCGGCGGGGGCGGGCAGGGGCCGAGGTCGTACATGGAGGTGTCGATGTCTGTGAAGAGGACGTCGTCCAGGGCAAAGTCAGTCAGGAAGGGGCCCGAGGAGGACGGTGAGGGAGCAAGAGGAGGTGGAGGGGGTTTCTCCAACCTGCCCTCCACCTCCTCCTTCGTGACAACATCAATCAGAACCCGAGCAGGAGGAGGCGACGGCGGGCTGGAGGAGGAGGACGAAGAGGAAGGACAGAGTTCCTCGATCTCCTCCAGGGCCGAGGAGAAGCTGTCTTTGGGTGGTGGCGAGGCGGCGGCGGCCTCAGGGAGTGGTGCAGGTGGTGGTGTTGGGTGGAGGAGGAGGGCGGCAGGGTGAAGAACATGGGCAGGTCCTCCTCCAGCAGTGAGGCGGGAGTCAGGCAGGAGTCCAGCGCCGTCAGTCCCGACAGCGGCGATGAGAGGATGCTGAAGGCGGAGGGAGGAGGAGGAGCTGGTCGGTACCTTTCATCCGCACGGGCGGCGGCGGCGGCGGCAACAGGCGGCGCAGCAGAGAAGAAGAGAGCGCCGACGCCTCCTTCCTGCCTGAAGTCGTCCTGGATGCGGCGGATGATGTTGTTGATGAGGACTCGGCGCTGCAGGCCGAGGTCGGCGCCCATCCGTGGACCGTACAGCTTCATGAGGGACGTGTTGAGGACCGTCTGGCGCTGCAGGGTGTAGGACGCCTGCGACACCCCGCCGGCCGCCGGAGGACGCCCGTCTTCCTCCAAACCATCCTCACCCTCATCCAGTTTCCGCTTCACCCCGTTACCCAACATAAATCTGTGGATCAGAGACAGACAGCGTTCAGGGAAAGACGCCGTGAAACCTGGACAGCATCAACCATCAGTGAGGTTTATTGATCCCACAGCTCAGAGATACTGACTGACATCATCACAAATAAAATGAGACGATGTGGGAATTTAGAAACCTTCCTTTTCATTACAAATGAAAAAGGTTCATTCTTGTCAGCGAGTCAAAGCCGCCTGCTGAGAAAGACAGTAAAATACAAATCATACAAAAGTCTGAGTGAAAAATGGATTAACAGCTTCATCTGTTACCGTGAACATTGAATTTCAGCAGGAAAAACTAAAACCTTTGTAAAAATCAGATCAGGAAAAACTCCCCCAAAAACACCCGTTAACCAGGAAGAAAAATTCTGATTAAAAACATAAATGAAAGAAGGGAGAGGATGTTGGAAGTCACCTAAACATCACACACGGTCTCATGACAAGACGGCGACCGGTTCAAAAGCCCCTGATCTACGGGGGAAACCTGGCCGGGGAGCGGCTGCTGTACAGGTGCCTTCGAACATGTGACCACGTCTCCCGATCGGCTGAACAACTCGAAACTGAAACCTGACGCAGGTTAGAAAAGAGCTGAGTGCTACAAGACGGACGACACGGAAAGCTGATGTGATGGAAGAGCCACAGGCTTCCTGGAAGCTGAGCGGCTTTCTCATAAACCCTGCTGAGAGTGAGTGTGTGTGTGTGTGCGTGTGTGTGTGTGTGTGCGTGTGTGTGTGTGTGTGTGTGTGTCAGTCAGCTGACCTGCTCCCATGTGAGCTGCAGTCAGCTGACTGGGTGGGAGTCCGACACCTTCTGAGTCCCAGCACAACAATACACAGGAAACAGGCGACTTCCGTCCTGACGACCAAACACTGAACAAATCACACACACACACACACACACACACACACACACACACACACACTGAGTGTACTTGAGTGATTTCATTTTTGCTACTTTCTACTTCTACTCCACTACATTTTATATTTCTATCGCATGTTTTGTTTCCAAAATCTGAATCTGTAAAGAAACTAGTGACAAAAACCATCAGATAATTCTAATGCTGTAAAAAATACGATTTTCCTCTGAGACGCGGCAGAGTTGAAGTAGAAATATGCATAAAATTGAGATACTCTTGTGAAAGTACTTTGAAATCACTTATTTCCATACTTGTAAGCATCAGCCCAACGTGAGTTAATGTACTCAGTTACTTTCCACCAGGGTCACACGTGTGTGTGTGTGTGTGTGTGTGTGTGTGTGTGTGTGTGTGTGTGTGAGTGTCGGGAGCTGATGAAGGCAGCTGCTGGGCTGCAAGTCTGTGCTGGGACCTGAACCTGTGACCTCTCTGTTACTGAGGCAACAGGAGGCTGAAAGTGCTGACAGACAGACAGACACACACACACACACACACACACACCTTCTTATATATGATTATTCATCAGCTCTCCCTCCTCCTCACGTCTTTAAACCCATGTGGGCCCCTCAGAGGGGCCATCTGCTCCGACACCCCGAGAGGACGAGGTGAAGAGGTGACGCGGCGAGAGACATAAGAACAGACAGACAGAGAGAGACAGACGGGGGAGGACGCACACGATGTCTGTCTGTCTTTTTTCTAATGATACTTCACTTCTGACTGATGACGAAAACGTCACTGATCTTGAATCCTTACTAATCAAAACTGTATCTTGTAGCAAAGAGGGACTTTGAGTCAGCTGGCTGAGATTTAAATATGTCCCCCGTCCTCCCCCGTCCCTCCGTCCTCCCCCTCTGCCAGCTGTCTGATGAAGTAAACATCCAAAAATAGTTTCAGAAACGCTGCATTTGTGGCAAAAAACAAAGTCTTTGTCACAGAGATCTGACACATCAGGTGTGTGTGTGTGTGTGTGTGTGTGTGTGTGTGTGACTCACATACCTTTCCATTGAGTAAACTATCAGAGCTGGTGTTGTGTTACAGCAGCTCTGCTCTCAGAGTTCAGTCTGAAGCCTCAGTATAAACCCAAGTGATCACGTGACCAGGTTGTGTTTTCAGGGCTTCAACTACCAATTATTTTCATTATCAACTAATCTGCTGGTTATTTTCTCGATTAATTGTTCAGTCTATAAAACATCAGAAAACAGAGACAAACATCCATCACGGTTTCCTGAAGGTCGAGGGGACGACGGCGCTCCGAGCCCAAAACTCAGGAGGTCGAATCGCGTCTGGTCCCGAAGTTCAGTCGACTTCGCCAACATTCGTCAGCGCAGCAGAAACCAGCTGTGCCTTCATCATCATCATACTTTCATACGACATCTGAACACAACTACTGAACGACCGAACAGACACGAGGTTCAAACAAATCAACAAATACGACAAAGTATCTTGACAGCTTTTAAAACTAAAGACAATTCAATCAAGATTCAAAAACTCTGGTTCGAGACTTGAGCTGTGACAAACAATTATTTTTAAGAAAATATAAAGTCACAAAAGTTCTGTTATTTGATCTGAAATTCAGTTTATGATCCAACATACAAAGAAAAGCAGGAAATCTTAATATCTGAGAAGCCAGAATTCAAAACACTGAATGGACTTTCCAAATATCATTTTCTGACGACTGACTGATCACGTTTCATGAAACTCTGCAGCGTTTCTTTCATCATCAGTTCAGATAAAACTGACACAGTTTAAACTGCGACACCAAATCAAAGCGCTGACGCGCCTGCAGGTCGTCCGCCAACGAACGACATCGGCTGCAATTTAGGTTAATCGCAGACCGGTCCGGCCTCATGTACCAAACCGACCAGTCGACCTGGCGGGACGACGGGCCGCCCGACGCTCGAAGGTCACATGACGGGTTTACAAGTCGGCGCTTGTTTGTGAGTCAGCTGTTTGAGCCGGAGTCAACTTTTCTCATTTAAGATCAGCAGCTGTGGTTTAATGTGTGAAGAGACAGTTTGGACACTTGGTATCAAACCTGTGTGTGAGTCAACACATTTCACTATTATTCCCTCTGCCGTCACCGTTAGCATCAGGTTCTTCAGTGAACATGAACGTGTTCAGACAGATTCTCCCAAACAAACCGAGGTGTGAGCAGGTTTGTGCTCTGTGAGCAGGTGGAACACGCAGCCGCCACCTGAGGCCACGCCTGCACGGCGTCCCGGCGTCACGACAGGAAGCTGCGTTCGTGTTGTTCCTCTCAGAGGTTTGGAAAGAAACCTGGGTTCAGTGTTTGGCCTGTGGACAGTTGAAATGTGTGTGTGTGTGTGTGTGTGTGTGTGTGTGTGTGTGTGTGTGTGTGTGTGTGTGTGTGTGCCCCACGCTGCTCAGTCTAACATGCAGGAACACGTCGCTGCCGACTGACCTGTTTCAAACGAAGCTCTTATTTGCAGCGTGCAGTCGGAGGAAACACACCGATGATCTTCATGACTCTGAAAGTTCAGACTTTTTTTTCACTCTTCTCAAAATACTACAATAAAAACCTGAACTTATTCTTTTTGCACCAGCTGTAAATAAGTTTGTGTAAACTGGATTAAGTTTGTATTGTGACGAGGCCGAGCTGTTTCTTCCTACTGCTGCGACTGATCAGTGTTTAAAGGGAAACTGTGTGTTTGCTGCAGGATATTCCCTGCTCTGTGTGTGTGTGTGTGTGTGTGTGTGTGTGTGTGTGTGTGTGTGTGTGTGTGTGTGTGTGTGAGTCACCGTGCTGCAGTCACTTAAAGCTCAAAGATGAGTCCTGTGTCAAACAGAAACTACAACACGAGCGTCTTTATCTTTCCGTTTCTCAGAGTCGCCGATGAGTCCGTCGGTCGTTCTGCTTGTGTCACTAAATGTTTGGCTCTGAGCCGCGAAGAGAGTGAAACCAAAATAAATTCAGCTACTCAACCTAAAAAACTGTACATGAACTGTTAAAGCAGCTTCGAGGGTTTTCAGCAGGTTATGTAACAGCCACAGTTTCAGGCCGACGCCTCTGTTTGACCTACATTAGAGACCTTCAGCGAGAAGATCGACGGCTTCCACCAACGTATTCTTCACCCAAACGGACCGACGACGCCGACCAGATAAAAGGAAGCAGAAGGAGAGTCGGCGTTATATTCTGTGGTCGTGGCTGATCCTGGATCAGCGACGGAGGACGAACGCACGAGACGGTCGTTCAGCAGACGGACAACGATCGAACGTTAGCGATGAAATGACTGTGACGGAAATTAAATAACTTTCTCAGTAAAAACACGGAACCTCGGGGGACGAAAACAAAGTTCACCATCAGTTATTAATCTCCCACAGACAGAACAGACGTCGTCGTCAGTGAGCGTCCTGCAAAACCGCGAGAAAGAAAACTCAGCACCAAAAATCAGTTGCATCTTTCTTCCATAACAAACGCACGCGCTCACCAGATCATGCACCTACTCTACGAACACGTGCTCATGGGAAACGCAGTCTTCAGTCCAGGACAGCGACGGTTTATCTGACGTCTGCGACCTCCGAGAGCATCACACACCTGATCATCAGGCCAAAGCTCTAATTCATCCAAACTCCCATCAGCCCCAGCTGGACTCTGAGTTTACTGCTCATTAACAAACGTTGCAACGGACAGACACGCCTCCACATCTCGCCCTCGTCTCTGCGGCCTCGCTCGGCTCAGAGGACCCGGCTTCCTGCGGAGTCCGACGTCGAGGCCTTACGCAACACACACAAAGTGCTGATTGTCCGTCGGTCGACCGCAGCTCCGCGAGACTCCGCCCGCTGCACTTTTCAAACTGCTGCCGCTCGACCACATTCTTCCCTTTAAACCTCGACTCCACACCAGGAAAAGCGCGGCGCGCTGACCTTTGACCCCCAGCTGCCGATCTGTGTCACCGCCAGTGTAAACACGACTCGGGGAGCTTTAACTCTCTGCAGACCTCAGCCGACTTCTCACAGAGTCAGACTGAATCTTTGAGGTGGACAAAGTGTTTCCTGCCAAACCAAGAGAAACAAAAGCTGTGAACGAAACCGATCAGCTCAACATTTGACACACGAAACATGTTGATCACGTTCAGACTCGTAACATCGATGTGATGCTGTTTGTTTTGTGGCTGCGGGTCAAATGAAGTCATGGCTCTGAACACACACACGTCTCGTTACTTTTGGCCAGTTCTCACAGCTGATGAACAACAGGCTGAAGAAGAGTCACACACTGAAAGTGATGGATGAGTGAAAGAAGGATGAAAGAAGGATGAAAACAGAAGGATGAAACAGAAGGATGAAAACAGAAGGATGAAAACAGAAGGATGAGTGAATCAGTGGTGACAAACATTTATATCTTGTTAGAACTCTTGAACATTTAGTTGCAGGATTAAACAGCTGTTTCATTAAAGCACAGAAACATCATTACAGTGAATTCAGAGTTAAAACAACAGCTGATAAACAAAAACCTCTGACCCACATTTTCCTGATAAACAACCAGAGACCAGCGGCTGCTCCCCGACACCTGCCCGGCCAGCAGGCGCCCTCCGCCGGCCGCCGCCGCCGCGCAGGCCCGGGGAGCTGGTCGGACTCTGAAGCAGCGGCTCGTTAAGATGAAAAACAACGGAGAAGCTTTTTCTCCTTTAACCGCGTCAGATCCGGAACCCGATCCGGATCGGCGAGCCCGGGTCCGATCCGGATCGGCGGCGGTTTAAAGGTCTGACACTGACCACATGGAGCGGGTCCCGGTCCCGGTCTCCTCTGCTGCATCGGGGTCGACGGTGAGTCCGGGAGCGGAGCGGCGGACGGACCGGAGGAGGAGGAAGGACGAGGAGGAGGAGGAGGAGGAGAACATGGAGCCCAGAGTCCGACTGGAAGCTGCTGTTAGTCCGCCATGAAGCCGAGACACTGACCGAGAGAGAGAGAGAGAGAGAGAGAGAGAGAGAGAGACACACACACACACACACACACACACACACACACAATGGAGGCGGAGCGGATGTCAGTCAAGGCAACGGGAGCGGCCATTAACACAGCTTCCGGTCGTGAACTTCAAAATAAAAGCCCATGGCCACGCTTTTGACAGAACAATGACTCCAGCTGGATTCAGTGGCCTTGAACCGGAGCTTTCAGCTGCACGTGGTCTCATCAGCGGACATGACTCAGATTATCACTCATATTACATTTGAATGAACTATTTCATTTAATCTCTAATCAATACTTAATGTATGGATTCAGAAAATAATGCATTTCCATTGTATCATTACACTAAAGGTCCATTCTGACAGCAATAAAATCAAAATACACTATACTACTAATATACTCCTAATGTGTATAATAAGTGCATAAATAATAAACCATGAAAAATAAAAAACATAAAAAATTTCTTTTTCTTGTTTCATGTTAATTTTTAGGAATATTGGAAACAAATGAGGATGAATTAAGATGTTTTCTTTATAAATAGAAAAAAAAATCTATGTCGATTTGAACCAATACGGCCATTTTATGTTGATTACAAAGATGTTTATGATAAAGAGAAAAGATTGGGGAACATGTTTGTCATCTTTTAGAGATTCTACAATTCTACACTTTCATTTATCAGATGCGTTTGTCCAAAGCGACGAACATCTGAGAGTAAATACAACACAAGCTGGGATCCAGTCAGGAGAAACTGAATCTTTGACCTGCGGGAGCTTTTAGTTTGAAACAAGTGTGGATGTCTGCTGTGTTGATGTTTGATGCTGAACAGCACCCACAGAATAATGGTTCACTGTGGGACCTTCATGGACAAACACAACATGTCCACACAGGAGACAAAGTGTCCCCCAGTGCTTTTAAACATGTTTGACCTTCAGAGCTACCTGATCTGAGCTCAACACCAACAGGAGATCTTCCTCTCTCCATCATCTCCATCGTTGTTGTTGTTGTTGTTGTGGGAGACACAGAAATGTAAATACAAATAAAAGCAAAGACTAAAGTTCCAAATCTCGTAATTCTCAGTACTGAGCTTCCTGATGATTCCTTATGGTTAATGGTGTGTCA
Organism: Holacanthus passer; assembly: GCA_025331565.1. Lineage (NCBI taxonomy): Eukaryota > Metazoa > Chordata > Actinopteri > Pomacanthidae > Holacanthus > Holacanthus passer. The sequence continues at coordinate 665,902 of JAFREQ010000093.1, read as the reverse complement.
GCTGTTCACTGCAGTGCCTTTAAAACACTGCTGTTTTCCATCTGTCTCAAATTATGAACCGGTGTTTTTGCTTCAAACGGCCGAGCGGCGCGTCGGTCCGGTCGGCTGCGGTTTGATTCCTTCAGACAGTCGGGAGACAGAGCAGAGAAAGTTGTGGTCGAGCTGGATGTTACCGGCCGACGCTCGGCTCCAGCAAACTTCACTATCTCTGGAAAACTGTCCTCCAGATTTCACGCAAACTTTTCAAGTGTTGCAAAAATAAAATGTAAATCAGGTGGGTTTCCTTCTGCAGCCGACTCAGAGCGAATGGAAACTGGAGCTTTTCCTGAGCACAGTCTCAGGAACGAACACAAACACAGGATCCAAAGAATGTGTTGGTTGGGCTCAGGTCTGCTGCTCGCCTGTTTGTTTTCATGACAGTTCCTGTTTGTTCTGGGACGTAAACTCAACGTGAACCGACAGCAGATCAAAAAAGATGCAACTTAATCCGCTGCATCTGATTTTCTTTACTCTCCTGCAACAACTTTGTCCTCGTCATGAAAGGAACGACAACATTCACATTCATTTAGTGGAGCTTGTGTCTCGTTGCCAAACTGTCAAACTATGTCTGAGGTCAGAGGTCAGATTCAGAGTCAGAGGTGGAAGAAGTACTCAGACCTTATACTTTAGTAAAGTAGTAATACAACAGTGTATAAATACAAATTACTGTTACTCAAGTAAAAATAAAAGTATTAGCATCAAAATGTACCAAAAGTAAAAGTGCTCATTAAGCTGATTGTGTGTTTCAGATGATTATAAATGATGCATTCATGTGTTCATCACTTTAATGTTACAGCAAGTAATTCCTTCATATACTGATGGTCGGCTTGTGAATTTATTCTCAGGGATCAATAAAGTCTCACCTTAACCTACAATATTGTAATTGAGCTGTTAGTTGATTACATTCTGTTAATAATCTGAATCCGAGAAGCAACTGAAGATAAATGTGGTGGAGTGAAAAGTCCAGTAGTTCAGTCTGAATCAAGACGGAAGTATAAAGTGGCAGAAAATGGAAACGCAAAAGTACCTCAAAACTGTATTTCAGAGCAGTACTTGAGTAAATGTACTGTAGTAATGCAGCTGTGAGTCAATAACGTGACGTTGAACGGTTCATAAACTGGAGCAGAAACTTTGCTTCATGGACCCTTCAAAGGTTCAGCAGCGCGTCTGTTTTTCTAACAGTGTTGCTTCTGCCTCCTGACACCAGGTCCGCCTCCCTCATAGTCAATGTCCCTCAGATGCACCATCTCTGTCCCCCGCTGCATTTTCTGCCTGAACGTCAGTCTGTTTATCCGTCTCACTGTTTTCTTGCTCCTCCTGCCGAGCGAACAACCACAACTATGTGAAGCATTCGAGTTATTCAGCATTGGACATGTCGGTGATATCCAAGCAGAGAGAAAGTCCTTCACTGTCAGCTCTGCACATTAAACTCACTCAGTTCCATCAGGTTCGCAGCGCTTTCATCTGCACTGCCGAAGCTCAGAGCTCGTGTTTTCACTCATCGTCCTACAATGAAGGAACATGATGAAAGTAACCAAGTCAGTTTTTATTGTCTGTGTATTTTGTGTTTAGTTCATTTCCAGATTTTGAATTTATGTAAATGTGGTTTAGCTCTAGTTTGCTCGTAGCCGCAATGTGAAAAATTATATGAAATAATCCTGCATTTGCATTTAGGACTCTGTGGTGTGTGTCATATATTGTACTGTTTGTTTAGCACAGTGTCATAAAAATGAAGCATCTTAAATGTAAAACTCTCTGTGTAACATTTGATGAACAGCAGACAACAGAAAACCTCTGAGTGTCCGACACAAGATTAATGCTTCTGAATTTACTTTTCATTGGAAAGAGAATGAATGTTTTTTATATTTTTTCAAAAGTCACATCATTTTGCTTCAGCTGGGTTTTTACAGCGCTCAGCTGAAAGTCACATCTCAGCATGTCTGCTGTTGCTAATCATCGAGAACTGAACTGTGTCTCAGACCTGAGCTTTAAATACAACACAGGGACGACGTAGAAGCCACTTCTCTCTTATTTTGTGAATTCAGATTTGACTCATGTTCATGAGTCTGTTCTTGCTGCACAATATTTTAACCAGCACAACTCACTTCTCAAAACTACTTTCTGTTTGACTTCTACCTTCAAACGTCTGCGATCTGCCAGCAGCTCATCCTGACGTCACAGCTGACTCAGCGCACTCAGTGACGGAGGAAAGTGAAAACTGGTCAGACAAGTTCCACCAAACGGGCAGAAACCAACACTGAGCTTCGTCTTCCAGCAGAACTCAGAATGCAAACGTTCCTCGTCCTCGCTGGAAAGAGTGATGTGATCGTCCCGCTCCGGCAGCTGTTCGCTGATGTGCTGGTTTGGCCCGAGCGAAGCCGAGCGTGACATAATTGCAGCCAGATGGCCGGAATAAAAAACAGCTCCAGCAGCTGATCCCCTTTAAATGAACATGTGAGTAAAGATAGATGAAGATACGGAGTCACAGTGAGCAGGTTCAGGTTTGTTTCACGCTGCAGCTCAGAGCTTTCCAATGTGGATTTCCTCCAAATGTGACTCAGGTTTGCTGTTTTCTAATCAGAGTGAAGAGCTCAATTCTGCCCAGTTTCCATGTGGAGGACGTGAATCAGGCCAACAAAGACACACAGACAGAAACAGACGGAGCAACTCATTTTTGATCATTAAAGTTTTATCCTAATTAGACTTTTGGAGTGAAGAAAGAAAGATGACTGATGACTTTAAGGTGGATTTAAAGTTCTGCACTGAAACACTGAAGCTTTGGAAACTCATTTAAAAGGTCAAACTGTTTCTGATCTTTTCACCTTTAGTTCAGCCAACTTCCGCTCTGTGTCCCGTCTTAAACAACAGTCTGTCAATGAAATGTCTCTGTGCACTCTGCTGTCCCTGCTCCACGTCACGTTCTGACTCCTCGACGTCACAGTGTCTCTTGTTTCTGTACCTTGGGAACCTCCAGATGATGGCGCTAACAACACTTACACATCATCAGCTGAGAAAAGTTGTGTGTGTGCGGGGTCAGGGGTGTCCACATACTTTTGGCCACACAGTGTTTCTTCACCTGAACCAAAAGGATGGATGGAAGCATCACTGTCTGCAGCCGTCAGGGAAAAAACACACAGTTTTACAAGTGAGTGAATGTGTTGAGGTGTCGATGTGAGAATATGAGCAGGGATTGATCAGGACCTGCTCCCGTCCTGCTCTGTCCAACTGTTTGTGTGTTTGACTCAGTCTCCACATAACAGACCGGCGGCTTCTTCACCACAACATAAATCACGTCAGGCTTCACGCACCACTTCATGTTTACACTGTTTCCATGGATATCAAACCCTCGTCTCTCCAGGAACTACATCAACCAAAAGGTAATGACCTCGTGACACCTCCGGTCCCAGACAGCCGTCTCCTCTGCAGAGACAGAGTCCCGACCAGGCAGTATCAGGCTGTGGTTTCAGAGAGTGGGCGTCCGTCCATCAGCGTATTATACACGGCTGTGTCTCTAAGCTGGAAACCAGATATGGTTGAAGGAGATAATTCATATTTTTCACTACAACTAAATATTTATTTTGCTGCTTCCTCTTCTTCGGATGCTCTCAGTCGTCTTTACGGGTTCACTGCATGTCATGACGTGCAGCACAGGGTTAATAAAGCCTTCGGTTGCAAACTGCGTCAGACTGTACAGTACGAGTGTGGAGGGTTGGCAGACTGTTCGCTGAACGTCCATCTGTGCCGATCTCATGTTTTTCAAAATGAAGCAGAAGATCCCAGAACTTCGAAAGCGGCTCAATAACTGCAGCAGGATCTGCCTTCTGCTCTGTAGAAGGTACATGGGAATATTAATGCAACCGTTCTGTAAGACCACTGTTTGACAGACAGGAAGAAGTATTAGATCCTTTATCTGAGGAAAAGTGACAATACAACAATGTAAAAATACAGAAGTAAAAGTACAGAAGTATCAGCAGTAAAATGTCTCCTGAGTCTGATTCTCTGTCACATTATTAGACTGTTGATCCTGATGCATCAATGTTAGAGCAGCATTTTCCTGTTGGAGCCTCCAGGTGGCGCTAGTCTGAACTACTTTATATCCAGTCAGCTGGTTTAGTCCAGTGGTTCAACCTGAGGGGTCGACACAGGATTAAAAGAAGAAAAAACACAGTTCTGATGCGCTCGGATTAAAAATTCACTGTCTTTTATAAACTTCTCGTGTGTTTGTTCATATAAAGAATCTGAATCAGAAAATCAAGCACAGCTGCATAAACATGACAGTAACGAGGCCTCAGGAACAAGCTCGACATCTACAGCAGGAAACACGTCAACGCAGCAGCAATATGAATCCAGAGACATCAGAGACGAGAGAAACACAGGGAACAGTTTACTGACACACGAGTACTTTTACTTCTCATACTCATACTTTAAGTACATTTGGCTGATAATACTCACTGAATGCAGGACCTTGACTTGCAGTGGAGCATTTCCTGCCAGCAGATCACTCAGACTCTGTTTGGACTGAGCTGCTGCTTTTTAATGAGGCCTGCTGTGTTACAGCGAGCCATCAGACGGATCAGCTGGTGAGCAGCTCTCTGACTGTGAGACTGAACTTCACACATGGACCCATAATAACCTCCACCCTCCTCCACCCTCCTGCAGCAGCAGCAGACTGAAGGGCCTCTGCAGCTGTCACAGATGCCCCCCACCCCCACCATCACCCAGCAACCGGCTCCAAACCAAGCCAGCAAACAGACCAGCACCATCCAGCTCCCCCCACTCCACCGCTGCTCCCTCCCATTCCTTCAGAAGCTCACACCAAAACATCTCTCTCTCTCCTCTGTCGGCTGCAGGCTCGCTCTCTCGCTCGCTCACTGTGTGTTTTGTTTTGCAGCTGAAAGCAAACTGGGGGGTTCGGCCCCAGAGGAGGGGCCACACAGGCCTGACCTCATAATGCCTGCTTCTTTTTTAGTTTTTACGACGCTTGCTGAATATAATGAGAGCGAGCTGGCAGGAGCGGGAGGAGGCTTCACACAGGAAACCCTGTTCATCAACACGCACTGTTCATGAACAGTGATGGAAGAAGTGTCCACATCCTTTATTCATGTCAAAAGACGAAAACCACACGGAGAAAATACTCCACAAGTCAAACTCCTCACTTACCTCAAGTATAATCAGCAAAAAGTGCTTGAAGTGTCAAAGTACAAGAACGGATTCAGCAGTTGGTCCCTGTTTCTGTTTCAGTCTTCATGACTGGTGTGAATAACAATATCAATGAGTCACCGTCTGGTCTCAGATCCATCTTCAAAGTGATCCAGCTACACTGAACAAAAATACAAATGCAACACTTTTGTTTTTGCTCCCATTTTTCATGAGCTGAACTCAAAGATCTGAGAAGTCTGTGTAAATCTGTGTCAGTGAGCCCTTTGCTGAGATGATCCCTCCACCTCACAGGTGTGGCAGATCAACATGCTGATTGGACAGCATGATTACTGCACAGGTGTGTCTGAGGCCGGCCACAAGAAAAGGCCACTCTGACATGTGCAGTTTTATCACAGCACAAAGCCACAGATGTGGCAGGTTTTGAGGCAGCGTGCAGTTGACATGCCGACCGCAGGAATGTCCACCAGAGCTGCTGCCCGTGAACTGAATGTTCATTTCTCTACCATAAGCCGTCTCCAAAGGCGTTTCAGAGACTTTGGCAGAACATCCAACCGGCCTCACAACCGCAGACCACGGGTAACCACACCAGCCCAGGACCTCCACATCCAGCATCTTCACCTCCAAGATCGTCTGACACCAGCAAACTGTCAGAAAGCATCTCAGGGAAACTTGTCTGCAGCTTCCTGGAAGCTGAAAACGTCCCAGTTCTTGCATGGCCAGCACACTCACCGGACATGTCACCCGTCGGGCATGTTTGCTCTGGAGCGGCGTAGACGACAGCGTGTTCCAGTTCCTGCCAATATCCAGCAACTTGGCAGCCATTGAAGAGGAGTGGACCAACATCCCACAGATCAACAACCTGATCAACTCTGTGTGAAGGAGTCACACCACACCAGACACTGACTGGTTTTCTGACCCCAGTACAGTAAAACTGCATGTCAGAGTGGCCTTTCCTTGTGGCCGGCCTCAGACACACCTGTGCAGTAATCAAGCTGTCCAATCAGCATGTTGATCTGCCACACCTGTGAGCTGGAGGGATCATCTCAGCAAAGTGCTCACTGACACAGATTTACAGACTTGTGAACAATATTTGGGAGAAACAGACCTTTTGTGTCCATAGAAAAAGTCTTAGATCTTTGAGTTCAGCTCATGAAAAATGGGAGCAAAAACAAAAGTGTTGCATTTATATTTTTGTTCAGTGTACGAGCACGTCTTGAGGACAAAATCAAGCATTTGGCCCAACGAGCTTCATCTGGAGCTTTTGACCGTCTTCATCAGAAGGTGGAGTTTAGTCAGTTGTAGGTGCAGATGGAGCCGTCGACCTGCGAGCTCAGAAGCTGTTCGATTTTAATCACGATGTTCTAAACTGTGGACGAAGAAAAGTGAAGCATGAAAGTTGATTCTTGACCTTGGAAACAGTCGTTTGATCAAGAAATCACAATTTAAGGTCAATACTTTTTCTATTTTGTGCTAATTTATACTTGAATATTTCAGAGGCAAATATTGTACTTTTTTTCTTCACTACATTCATTTAACAACTAGTTACTTAGTTGAAGATTCAGATTAATGATAGAAAGTGGTGGAGACATTAAAGAAGGAATCATTTTAATCCAGTAATGTAATAAACATTATGCTGAAATGGGCCGTTCTGCACAATGAGAACTTTTACTTTTTGCTCTTGAAGTATATTTTGATGCTAATACTTTTGTCCTTTTTGAATGCAGGATTTCTACACTGTGGTATTACTACTTTTATCTAAGTAAAATATCAGAGTACTTCTCCCCCCTCGGCTTTTTTTAGAACTTTCATCTGCATCTAATGGTCTTCATCAGTGGAGCCGTGAGGTGCTCTGGATGAAACTATACATGTCAAGTAAACGAGATCTGTCTGCAGATGAAGACCATGTTGTGTGACTGAAAGCTGACGGGGCCGAGCCGGACTGGTTACGGTTCTGTTTCCTGAAGGTTTCAGACCTCACCAATACTGTCCTCTCTGTGTCTGTGAGCACGTCTGGGTCAGTGGAGAGGATGAGCACAACGCCTGACGCCCTGATGGAGACTGAACCTCAGCAACCGCCGACAGATCACTGCTGCCCTCTGCTGGTGGGGAGCTGCAGCACCACAGCGTGTTCTGCCTCACATAGACCAGACCAGAGGAAAGTAACTAAGTACTGAACTAAAGTACCATTTTGATGTATTTATTTAAGAGCTACAGTTACTAGTTACTTTTCAAATTGAGATTTAAGAAACAGAACAAATGATCAGTTGATAAAATATGATGCTTTGTTACAGATTAAACTAATGTAAATGAAGTTAAAATTAGATTCACATTGACATTAAATTACAAATGAAAACATCCAATAATAATTTAACAGTACAACACCGACAGCAGCCACTCTGTTATGAGTACTTTTACTTTTGATTAACTTTTTTCAGTACGTTTTGTTGTAAATACTTTACTTGAGTGAAATGTGGAGCGCAGGACTTTCACTTGTAATGGAGTATTTTTGTACTGTGGTATTTGCTACTTAAGTAAATGATGTGAAAACATGGACTTTATGTTTGTGTTAATGTGTGAGGAACATGACGTGATGAAGTCACAGCCGTTCCAGATATGAGAAGGTGTGTTTGAAGAGCAGGACGAGCAGGTTCATGTAATAAAGCTTCTCTGTCCGATCACTTTTCATACGTCAACACGGAGTTCTAATTTCACTCGGCAGCACAAATGAGAAAACTGTTGTTTTGCAAACAAAATAAACCATCGCTCAAATTTAGAAATCTCTTAATAGACCAAGTCTATGACTCTGGCTTGATTAGAGATATTGTGTTACACAAATTAACCTGACTTGACTTTGAGAGGATGTGGAGCTCCTTCATGGAGGAAATATGAAGAAGCCTTTTTGCCTTCAATTATATTTGCTGAGCTCAAATGTTTGTACATTTTTTACTGGCTTGTTCTGACTGATTGAACCTGAGACATTGTACAGCTTCTTTACTGGAAACCATAAATAAAAACTGAACTGCTGAATACTGAAATTTATGCTCTACTACTGTTTTATTATATGTAATATTGTAAAATGTGACTTTAACTTTGGGGTGAATATTTCTTTTAGAAGCCTGAATGAACGGCAGTGTATTCATGTTGGAGACCCAGTGAAAATACAAGCTGCTGTATCAAACAGAAGCCTTCACTGCAGCCTGAGGAATGTAGGCCAAAGATCATCATTCCTCTCAGCTTACGGTCCACTGAAACAAAGGTGGAACTGAGAGCGGACAGCAAGTGTGAAGAAAGCGTGCGGAGGGGAAAGAAAGCCACACCGTCAGGACCAGCAGTTATCAAAGATCTCCTTCATTGTTTTAATAGTAGACATTGTGCCACAAAAATGTCATGTCCGCAGCCACAAATCACGTGCCGAGATTACTAATTCCAGCTATTTATTATGTCATTCGCTTCACTTGCTTCTCTACACAATTTGCAAATCACTTCTTACATTTATGTATAAATATATACAGTTTATAGATTATTCTCGAGCTGGGATGGTGATTTCATTTCTCCTGTTGTGTTGTGCTGTTGGTTGAGAAACATTAGCAGAGAAATACACATGGCTGACGTCACGTCTCCCAATGTAGCACATGCTTATTGTATCATGAACACCAGCAGAGCACACAGAGCCGAATACAGGTATATACAGGAATGTTAACTGCTATCATACAAAGTGGGGTCTTTAAGAAGTCACGACTGCGGGCACATGAAGGGAAATATGCCAACAACACAAGAGCACCGAAGGCATACATGTCACGGAAGTCTCCTGCCACAAAGGCACTGGCACGTCGTTTTAGGGGCGACTCTGTGAAGTTGGAGCGGGTGACGTTATCGGAGCGTTTCCTGGGTGTAGTTTGAGCCACTCGCTTCATGACTGCAGCTGATCTCATGCGACTGAGGAAGCATGTGATCAGTTCTAACATGCATGATGCTGGTTTAAGCATGTGCTTCATTTGAAGTGCTTACTAATTCGTATATTGGAGGAGAGTCGGGCCAAAGTCAAGCTGTTATCAACAGCTAAATAAAGACAACTTTGTGGATTTTTTTCAGTTTTAGAAAAGTGACTCATTTAACAAACTCAAAGGAAGAGCAGGGCAAACAATAAGAAAACAAAAAAGAAGAAAAGCTGTTTACATGTGTTCTTTCATTGGTTAACTTCACACACTGTTAAAAATTGTATACATTTTGTTTTTCCAGTATGAGTGTTTTGGTAAAGTAAGAAAAAAGAAAAGAACCGCCCAGTGTGTTCTGTGGGTATGGATGGGCTTACCGTCCTATTGCTGACTTTGAAAGGGTGTGGTGGAATCACACAATTACAAACCGATCCACTCAAAAGTCTTCCTGTCTTTCCCTCCCTCTCTCTCTCTGGTTTCTTTCCCTGTGGAGCATGGTAACATTGAGACTGGTCGTGGGCTCGGGGGTGGATTCAGGTCGTGGCCGTTTTCGGGTCTCAGCAGCAGCCTCCGGACGAGGTGTTGACTGGCTTGCTCTGGATCTTGACGTTGGATTTCTCCGAGGCGCCGGCCGTGGCCCCGGGGCCCATCCTCTTCTTGATCTCAGCCGCCATAGTCATGAAGGCCTGCTCCACGTTGGTGGCGCTCTTGGCGCTGGTCTCCAAGAAGGGGATCCCCAAGTTGTCGGCAAATTCCTGGTGAATGAAAAAGAGCACAAGGAGGAGTTCCATGACAACTGGGGAAACTATCTGCTGGGGAAGACTGAAAGCTCCAGAACTGCTGCTCAGAGTTCAAACCAAATTTCAAAGTCTTCTTTAGCAGATGGACTTTTGTCATGGAGAGCAAACCAAGTGAACTCCATCCACTGATGAAGACTGTTGGATGTGAAATGAGACATTGTGGTGTAAATATGAGGGTTGGGAACTCACTGAGAACACAACAGAGGAGAAGAGGATCATACTGCAGTTTCTGTGGACACTAGGTTTTTTATTAAGTTGTGTGAAAATTAGATCTTTAAAAGAATTTGGGTGGAGTGTCACTTAATATCAAAACAGATTTCAACACAAAGCACATTTGATTAATTATAGAGCAACAAACACTGTGGTTTCCTACAGGCAGAGCCTCAACACAGCACCTGGGGTCTGTTTACATGTCTTTTACAGAAAGTGTTGATTAAATGTTTCAGTAGGACATTTTGAGGTGCCACCTCACCTCCTTCTGTGTCAGGTAAACCAAAGTGGGTGTCATCAGTGGAAATGGGCCAAAATGACTTTGCATGTGACAGAATGAGCCTTTAACAAGCCAATACTTATAAATATATGACCCGAATATAATCATAAATTTCCCTTCGCTCTCCACAGTTCACCCAGTTGTCTGACCACCCGCTGGAAGCTCAGTCCATCACAAGCTGATGTATCCACACTGATACCTCACAGCAAAAACTGAGCTGATCAGATTTTCAAGGCTACGACAGCAACACAGACGCAGACAAAGACAGACTGCTGGCAAAATGCTGCTCCCTCAGCTAATGCTTATTTCATTATCCTATTAGCTACAGAAATGTGGACACGGCATCAAACAGCTGCAGGACCGGCAGATACAAAAGTATGATCACTAAAGGCAATGTTCCTGTGAGGTGTCCACTTACCTTAGCTGTGGTGTAATCCACAACCTTCTTTGTTGTGAGGTCACACTTGTTGCCTACTAGCAGCTTGTTAACGTTCTCGCTGGCGTAGCGGTCGATCTCCTGTAGCCACTGTTTGACATTATTGAAGGACTCCTGAGGACGGGAAGCAGAAAGACATTAATACTGATTATTATTATTATTAATATGATACTGACGTCTGCTTAAAGACACTGTTTCAACAATTCAGTCAGACAATTATCTCAATCATGTCCAGACAACGATTTGTAATTAAAAGGTTATGACATGAAAAGGCTCCCATTAAACATTTCCAGTCCTGTAAAACATCCCCAATGTTTTGACTTTTACCATTTTTCTGAGTGTGGTGGATATGACCAAAGCTGTGGAGTCCTGTGGAGTATTTGAACACCATGCATTCAAATGCATTCAACATGTTTGTTTGGTGAGTGGAGGTGAAGGCTCAGTGAACTTAAGTTGAACAAAAACTCCACTGGGTGCCTTTAATATCGCTGCCATTTGACATAATTATTAGAGGCTGACTGATAAACTCTCTAATGTTATCAGTTTGTCCACCAGAGAACTGCTACTCTGCAAAATGTTCTGCTCATATTCGGGTCACAATTCTTTAATAACCAAATTTAAGGAATTCTTATCAAAATGCTTGTTTATGTTGTTTTAACTCACAAGTAGTGATATCAGTCTCAAATATGCAGAACAGCTCAGCCTATAATATTGATATACTACAATATTAATATTGACAAACTGACCATTTTTATGAAAGACTACTTTTTAATTACATTTTCATCAGGAATATGAAAAATGCACTAATGGCTGAATTCTGTTATTTGATGAAGTTGAATTGCGGTTGATTTACTGTATATAGCTTCCTTATTTCAATTCATTTTCTACTTAATGTTCACACTCACCCGATTCTTTGTATCTGTTTATAGCTTTTATCTTTTATTCATGATGTAGTTCTTCTGTTTTATTTCCTTTTCTGTTTTCATCCTTTTTGTATGTGGTCTATGTCTTGTGCTGCTGCAACACGTCATTTACTATAAATTAAGACTTATCTCTCTGCGTGACTGGATGACGACCGTGTGTTGTAGTTACATGTAACGTGAGAGAACCCAACATTAAAACAAAGGTTGCACTGACCTGATCTGTCACATCATAAACTACTATAATGCCGTGAGCTCCTCTGTAGTAACTGGATGTGATGGTGCGGAACCGTTCCTGACCAGCCGTGTCCCACTGAGAAGACAAGGCAGAGCTCGTCAGTTCAAACGGACACAAACCTCATCCAAAGTTTATCATTACTTATCTATTTACAGCCCTATTCCACGACGTTCTCCTTACAATCTGAAGTTTTATGGTCTTTCCGTCCAGCTCGATGGTCCTGATCTTGAAGTCAACACCGATGGTACTAATGTAGCTCTCTGTGTACGTGTCATCCTGGCATAAAACAAACACAAAGGTGGGTCTGGGTGATAGATATGATACCTGCAGGGTTATCAGCCATCACAGTGCTGACAGGGAAAAAACAGAAAAGCCTGCTATGTAATAACGGCTGAAAAAACAGACACTCACTGCAAACCGGAGAAGGAGACAAGACTTTCCGACACCAGAATCACCGATCAGGAGCAGTTTGAATAAATAGTCACTGTGAAGAAAGAGGAGGACAAAAATCACCAACACAAAATTATTTTAACACCTGCAAGACACTAAATCACAAAATCTAATGCTTGTCAGGCTTTTGAGATGCGCTTTAAGATCATTAAGATAATTCTTTATTGATCCCCCATAGGGGAAATTAGTGAATTAATGTTGGACTGATGGTTGTGATGAGTTTTTATTATTTTATTAAATGTAAAAAAAATATGTTTGTAGAAATTGTGCTGATGTCTAGCAAAGTAAGTTATATATAGATATTTTAAGAAAATATCATCATAGTGGCATCGATATGAAAAAAATTCTATCGTCGCTCAGTTAATAGAACTGAGGATGTAAACAACGATTTTTCTGATCAGCCAGTTAAGAAAATGGAGAAAAATGACCATCACTCTCTCTCTCTCTCTCACACACACACACACACACACACACAGGTATTCATATTACAATAATATGAAACAGAGACAAAGGCAGCAGATGTTCACATATGAGAAAGTCAGAGCCAGAGACTGTTTGTTTTTTTTGCTTGATAAATGACTTAAACGATTAACCACCTATCACAATAGCTGGTAATTAATTTTAAGTTAGTCGACTAATCATTTCAGCATCATGAAGAATAATTAAATGATTAATAAACTCATCAAAACATAATTGGCAGCATCAATAAAACCCTTAACAACACAGAGTTTAATGTAAACATTTAGAGGATTAATCGATTAGTCAACAGAAGATCTGATAACACAATGAATCATTTATGACATTTATCAGGTTTGAAAATCGTCAGGTTCGGTTTCATGAATGTGAGGATTTGCAGCTTTGCTCTGTTTAAACGAGGATCTTTAGGTTTTGGTCACTTTGATGAGCCCTTTTAAACTACGCGGCTAACGTCTTGATCAGATCAATATATTGATCCATCATATAAACACCGGTTAGTCTGAGTGTCGGAGTGAAGCAACACGGCGGCTGACATGTTACCTAACTGGCTCCACATCAGGACACAGGGGAGAACTTCCTGTTTGCGGAGGATAAAACACACTAACGTTACTGTTTCCCTCCCAGATCACTGAAGATATTTCCCTTCGTGTTTACTGTGTCCTGAACCATCAAACTGTCACCGTGTCGCTGACTGAGCAACTATCTGAATAAAAAAGCCTCCACAGTGTCAAGTATCGCTACGTAGCTACTCGGTTAGCCGACTAGCTGCTAACGCTACTTCCATTTAAGTTACTATAAGTGAGCTAACAAATAGACGAAACACGGATAATTAGTCGATTTAATCGGTGTTATATTGACCCGAAAATGTTGACAAAAGGGCGTTTGGAGCTAAACATCCACGCTGTCATTTGCCCGCAGCCTCAGCTCGCTAACTCAGCACAGGAGACAAAGCAGCTGACGGTCATTTTGTACACAGTCTGCCGGTCCGCCCGGAGAGCTAACGTTAGCTTAGCTTCCCGGCTAGGCTGACAGCTCAACCGGACCTGTCACAAAAACACGTCCAAACCCACACTTACTATTCGGGATTCATCGTTGACTACAGGTTATGAACTGTCGTTGCTGTGAATGCAGCTGGATCTCGTCGCGGATCAACCTTTAAACCGGCCACGTAGTGAAGAAAAGACACCGTTTGTCTGTCGAGAAATGGCTAAACTGGTTGTCGCAGCCAGAACAGCATAATCGAATCAAATATGGCTGCCGGCAAAACCTACCCGGAAATACCAGAGGACAGGAATCATGGGTATTGTAGTCCTGTGGGTAATGGACGTTTACGCAGCACTGATGGAAAAAGAACAATATGATATCTATCTTGAAAGGTGGTAGTAATAATATACAGTGGTGGAGGAAGTATTCAGATCCTTTACTACAGTAAAAGTACTAATACCATGCTGTAAAAATACTCTGTTACAAGTAAAAGTCTTGCCTTGAAAATGTACTTAACTAAAAGTCTGTAAGTATAATCATGAAAATGTACTTAAAATATTCAAAGTAAAAGTACTCAGAGTATCAAACTGTGTCTGTTCTACTGTTCACATGATTTTTCCTCCTCATTCATGAAAAAGCAGGATTTTTCCTGATGGAGCTCATTTTGAACTATTTTGTTCAGATGAAAAGATGAAAGTTTGTCTAGTTGTCTATAGTGTTTTTCCATCTCTTGTTCAGTATTCATCCAGAATTAAGGTGTGTTTGCTGCCACATATATGTGACGTTTGGTAAAGAGGAAAAACTTGATGACGGCCTCCAGCTTGGGATAAAATAATGAAACATTTCAACCCATCTTCTATAAACACGACTAAATATTTTGCTCTTTTACTTCCATATTATGAAATAGTGATTGTTAGGTTTACAATGAGACAAATAGAATAACATACCGTGTTGATGCCAAGAAGAAAAAGCTATAAACACACACACACACACACACACTTCAGATGTGTTAGCCAACAGTTGCCTGATTTCACCTCCAGCAGACACACAGCAACATGATCATCCCACCGGAGTTGTATTTGTATCTGAGGAAAGTCCAACATTTACTCCCCTTTTAGCTCTGTTTGGTCTCCACCATTTGATATGATTAGAGATTTATAATTCAAGTGCATGCAAAACATTTGCTTTTATTTCTTTCTATAAAGATATAAAAAGTATAATTAACGTGACAAACACATATTGCAAAATCATAATGTATCCATCCATCTGTGTCAAAACCAACATTTTCCATTCGTACACTGATCAGACAAGAACGCTCTCTGTGCATAGATTTACAAACTCAACACAAATAATGGTTTCTTGTTTCCATGGAAATTTATTTCATGATCTCTCTGAATTCTTGCAGATGAAACTTAAATTGATTGAAGTATGCAAACAGAGGACCATGATTTTAGGATCTACACCTTCACATACAATATGAGTACTTTAAATGTCTCACTCACTTTCAGACACTTTAGTGGCTTGTAGAGGTTAAATAGCCAGCACTGAAAACCTATGTGATATAATAACAAGAGAAGTAATTCAATCAGAATCAGAAGAAAAATAGACAAAATACACTGAGCATGATCAATGAATGTGTTGTCTTACTTAACACCGATCACTTGCATGTGAAAACAAGGAGCTGGTCTAAGTTTTGCGACTGACAGGACAGATGATCAGAGGGGGAGTTGTTACCCCCATCGTTAGGACAAGGACCGAAGTACAGGAAGAGTTTCTCAGTGAAGCAGCAGCCAGTGAAGGAGTAGATCAGAGCTGGAGCTTCTACGTCGTAGAAAGAGACCAGACCCTCCTCATAATCCACAAACACCCCCACCTTCCGAGGCCGAGACTTCAGAGACAGACGGACTGGAGGTTCATCAAGAGCTTTGTACTGATTTCTCCTCAACCATACAGTCCAGTAACCATCCTCAGGCGAGAGTATGATGTTCTCCTTCCTGTTGATCGACTCTCTCACCACTCCTAAAGTCCATTTACTCTTCCCTTTAACTTGAACCTCGTAGTAAAATCGACCCGAGGAGAGGCTCTGCTTTCCTAAAACGCAAATAGAATTGGAAAATCTCTCTGGGTTGTCTGGAAGATTCTTCTTCTCATCACCATGATTCACTTGTTTGCCATCATCAGACAGGATGAGTTCAGGATGAGCTGTATCAGGATCAAGAGTCACATCCACTGCAAACCTCTGGATCCTCTTCAGCTCACTTGTAACTAACTTCTTCACCTCTTCACTGAGCGTCTCCTCCAGCTGAGACGCAGCTCTCAGCACAGTCCCCTCGTACGATGGTGGACGGACGCTGACGTCTGTCCAGTCTTTGGTGGGTGGAGCAGCTTTCACGGACGGGAATCTTTGCAGAAGATGGAGCTGGTCTTCAGACTGCGAGAGCTGCTTCACCTCAGTGCTTCTCTCCGTCAGCTCAGAGATTTCATCTTCCAGCTCTTTGATGAGAGATTCAGCCTGTTCCTCTGTTGATCTCTGCTTCTCTTCAACCTCCTCGATGAGCTCATTCAGGCCTCTCTCTACAGTCTGCATCAGAGCAGTGAAGACCCGAACACCTTCTGCTGTCTCTCTCTCTGCCTTGTTCTTGCTGAAGCTCAGTGACTGTTTGACCTCCTCGATCTTCTGTCGTCTCTTCTGGATCATCTGCTGAACTTCGGCCTCTGTCTCCTGCAGCTCGGCCTTCTTTCCTTCATATTCTTCTCTCAGAGGAACCACATCATGTGCCTTGTGGTCTAAAACGGTGCAGAGCACGCAGACACACGTCTGATCGCTCCTGCAGAACAGCTCCAGAGGTTTATCGTGCTTCACACACATCCTGTCTTCCAGGTTCTCCGCAGGGTCGATCAGCTGATGTCTTTTCAGGCCCGACTTTGTCCGATGAGGCTCCAGGTGAGCGTCACAGTAGGAGGCCAGACACACCAGGCAGGACTTCAGGGCCTTCAGTCTGGTTCCTGTGCAGACATCGCAGGGAATGTCTCCTGGCTTGGAAACGTGTTGCTCTGAGCTGCTGCTGCTGGTTTTCTGTTGAGCTTCTTCTCTGAACTGAGCAGCCATCTCAGAGATGAAAGTGTTGACCTGCAGCTCAGGTCTCGTGTTGAAAACCTTTTTGCACATCGGACACAGGTACTTGTCATTAGCGTTCCAGTGTTCAGTGATGCAGGCTTTGCAGAAGTTGTGTCCACATGGTGTGGAGACAGGATCCGTGAACACATCCAGACAGATGGAGCACAGGAAGTGATCTTCAGATTGCAGACGGCTGGCAGCAGACATATCGACTCACTGAGAACAGAAGTGAAAGAGTGAAAAAAAATCACTACTCGTGTCTTGTTGTACAAAACATTTGATGTCTGGAGAAATGTCTTTTTTTCTTACACTTTTGGAACAAGACGGAGCTAAAGGAGCTCAGCTTTGAGCACTAGCTGACTCTCTGAGACGAGGAGAAACCAGCAGAAACTCAAATGGAGTATTGACAAAGGAAACAAACTGAGCCAGGATGACGACTGAAAGAGGTCGGACTGAGTTCCTGGTTTTCAAATTTACCAGAAAGGCTCAAATCTTGAGACACTTCCAACTGCGTCAGAAATATGATTTACTTTTTAATGTCACAGTAAATATTATCAGCTGTACTCACCAGTGTTTGCCGGAGACAGAGGCCTGATCTGGATTTTCTTATACAGACAAACAGGGAGACTCGTCTTGATTTCAGCTCGACTGTCAGTCTGACAAACTTTCACTTTCATTTGAGAAACTTTAAGCTGTGTCTCTCTGTACGGTGATGTTCATACCAGTCAGTAAACCTTGCAGGCTGATTTTCCTGTCAGGCTACATAATAACCCTGCCTCCTTTGGAGGTCTGACACGCCTTCAGTCCCAGCTGCCTGGCAGCCTGATTTCAGGGAGAGCAAGAACCCTCTCCTTCTCTTTTTATTGTGACTTCTCTTCTTACTGTCGCTCTGTTGCTGATGCTGATGTGGAAAGCTCCTGTCGCCTCTTGTGTCCTTAAGGAAGTAATCATGTTCAAATCTTAAGGTGAAAAAAATCAAATAGAATGACATTTGATTTTGCATTAAAGTCCATTTTGATCAGGAGACTCACACACATAACGTAGCGGGAAACACATGGTTGAGTTGATCTTTTGTATTATTGTAGCTGAAACCTCAGTTGATCAGACAGAAAAGCTTCACATATTTTTAACCCGTGAAAGAGCATATTTCAAACAAAGGCATGAAAACCTTTTTATTATAGATATGAATAGTTACAGATCAGATGAAAATGGAAACGAACAGCTCGGTAGTGCTTTGACAGTACAGCAGGCTGACGTTCATTAATAAATCAAACTTAAACCCAAAGTCACAACCTGAAGGCTCCTAATAACTAATGTCCAAAGCTTCAATCAATATGTTGATTTAGTACAAAAATATATGGTCAATTTGATTTGGCAACATCAGACTAAACATTTGAGCTCTGCTGTATTTCTTTTGATCAACTTAAAATGAAAGATAAACATAGAATCTGAATTAGCAACACATTTCTTACATAAGAAAAACTGGTTTTGTGTTTTTGCAGTTAAAAACAAATATCCTCGTGTCACTCAAATGAATATTATCGATCATTTGTCATGAGTGGAATTAGAATGTGATGATACGATGATTTAATTAATTTATTATTTATAATTTAATTCTGACGTCTGGAAAAAATAAAATGACCCGTTTTCTCAGGAGTGAGGATCAGAGTTGCAGTATGGGTAAATTTCTGAGTAAAGCAGCGTCAGTACAGCAGCAGATGAAATAGTCCCGACTGTCCTGGACTTTTCTCCACAGTCACCTGACCTCAACCCCGCTGAACATTGATGGTGGCACAGACAAAGCAAAGCAAGTTTTTGTCGCTTGAACGAGCCTCTGATGAGTCGATCAGATCCACCTGGATGTCACCTGAAAGCACGATTCACCTTTTGTACAAAGGAGTTTAGCTCAATGCCACAAATGTGCTTAAATTTGATTGATGACCTAGAAATAGTGCAGAATTTTAAATATATCTTCTACATTTTACATGATCTTCTAACCCACAATCCTCAAATTTTCAGATTTTCAGTGCGGTCTCTGACTTTTGGACCCAGCGATGCATTTTTCAAAGATTCAACTTTTCGCTCAAGTTGTTAAACTGATATTTAAAAAAAATAATATTACATTCAAAACAAATTCAAATTAGGAGCATCTTGACTAGTGATCCCAGACTTTTGGACCTTAATGTCCACGACAGAAAGTCAAAATGTCTGCTGGCACATAAATGATAATAACAAATCACGCCACATTTACAATCCTTCATTCAAAAGTGCCACAGACACCAAATGTGCCAACAAGAATCTTCCTCTTTTGGTTTGGGAAAGGGAAGTATTTCAACATAAAAAGACTCATTTCCAAGTGAAGTCACACGACATTTTAGGGGATTTTCTCAAATTGGTTGTGAACTCATCAAACTCATGACTTGATTCTGAGTCCAAGTTATGTGACAATAGTCCACACCCATGTTTGTCATCTTGTAGATCTGGAATCTTTTTGTAGGAAGTGATTAGTCTGTTTAGTTTAATTGACAGGACAGATGATCAGAGGTCCAGAGTTTTTACCACCATCATTAAGCCCAGGACCAAAGTAAGGGCAGAGTTTCTCAGTGAAGCAGCAGCCAGTGAAGGAGTAGATCAGAGCTGGAGCTTCTACGTCGTAGAAAGAGACCAGACCCTCCTCATAATCCACAAACACCCCCACCTTCTCAGGCCGAGACTTCAGAGAGAGACGGACATCAGGTTCATCAAGAGCTTTGTACTGATTTCTCCTCAACCATACAGTCCAGTAACCATCCTCAGGGCTCAGGGTGATCAGTCCCTTCCTGTTGATCGACTCTCTCACCACTCCTAAATCCCATTCGCTCTTTTCTTTAACTTGAACCTCGTAGTAAAATCGACCCGAGGAGAGGCTCTGCTTTCCTAAAACGCAAATAGAATTGGAAAATCTCTCTGGGTTGTCTGGAAGATTCTTCTTCTCATCACCATGATTCACTTGTTTGCCATCATCAGACAGGATGAGTTCAGGATGAGCTGTATCAGGATCAAGAGTCACATCCACTGCAAACCTCTGGATCCTCTTCAGCTCACTTGTAACTAACTTCTTCACCTCTTCACTGAGCGTCTCCTCCAGCTGAGACGCAGCTCTCAGCACAGTCCCCTCGTACGATGGTGGACGGACGCTGACGTCTGTCCAGTCTTTGGTGGGTGGAGCAGCTTTCACGGACGGGAATCTTTGCAGAAGATGGAGCTGGTCTTCAGACTGCGAGAGCTGCTTCACCTCAGTGCTTCTCTCCGTCAGCTCAGAGATTTCATCTTCCAGCTCTTTGATGAGAGATTCAGCCTGTTCCTCTGTTGATCTCTGCTTCTCTTCAACCTCCTCGATGAGCTCATTCAGGCCTCTCTCTACAGTCTGCATCAGAGCAGTGAAGACCTGAACACCTTCTGCTGTCTCTCTCTCTGCCTTGTTCTTGCTGAAGCTCAGTGACTGTTTGACCTCCTCGATCTTCTGTCCTCTCTTCTGGATCATCTGCTGAACTTCGGCCTCTGTCTCCTGCAGCTCGGCCTTCTTTCCTTCATATTCTTCTCTCAGAGGAACCACATCATGTGCCTTGTGGTCTAAAACGGTGCAGAGCACGCAGACACACGTCTGGTCGCTCCTGCAGAACAGCTCCAGAGGTTTATCGTGCTTCACACACATCCTGTCTTCCAGGTTCTCCGCAGGGTCGATCAGCTGATGTCTTTTCAGGCCCGACTTTGTCCGATGAGGCTCCAGGTGAGCGTCACAGTAGGAGGCCAGACACACCAGGCAGGACTTCAGGGCCTTCAGTCTGGTTCCTGTGCAGACGTCGCAGGGAACGTCTCCTGGCTTGGAAACGTGTTGCTCTGAGCTGCTGCTGCTGGTTTTCTGTTGAGCTTCTTCTCTGAACTGAGCAACCATCTCAGAGATGAAAGTGTTGACCTGCAGCTCAGGTCTCGTGTTGAAAACCTTTTTGCACATCGGACACAGGTACTTGTCATTAGCGTTCCAGTGTTCAGTGATGCAGGCTTTGCAGAAGTTGTGTCCACATGGTGTGGAGACAGGATCCGTGAACACATCCAGACAGATGGAGCACAGGAAGTGATCTTCAGACAGCAGATAGTTCTCAGCAGACATATCGACTCACTGAGAACAGAAGTGAAAGAGTGAAAAACAACATTTTAATTGCAGAATTGTTGCTTATTTGTAGTTTTTCACTACAGTAGCGGGTTAAGAACAAGGCCACATCACAGACGGTACGATCTCACAGACAATTACATCACTCTGGCAAATAAAACACATTACAATGACCCACATGACACGTTGATATCAGGTGATTATTTACCTGAAGCGCTGCTCTGCACAGTGGATCAGTGGTGATCTGGATCAGTGTCGGAGCTGATGAGCATGTTAACATGAACAGAAACGGAGAGAACAAAAAGATCAAGTACTGTGCACTACGTCGTGGCCAAAGAACATAAGCTGGTGGATCACTACACTTCTGAATTTGACTGTAGGCTTGTTACATCATTTCTACCTCCACCTACTTTATTTTGTCTCCCCATATGTTACTGTACCATGAAGATCCTCATGATCAAAAAAGGCAACCCAGTATTATGTTGTTTCACACTTCTACTCCCCTGATCATATAATGTCTGTTATTAAAACTCTTTTCACTTTAACTGATTTAAACCATCCTCATAATTCATTCCCAATCTGTTTCCTCATCTTATTCCTAGACCTCCTGTTTCTTCCCCAACAATTCCACTGTTATACCTGCGACCTTTTATATCATATGTTGTAAGTATGTTTATTTTTTAGCAAAACACAATTGTGATTGTTAGCATAGAATAAAAAGGTGTAAGATTGTGAGCAGAGGAAAAAGAAAAGAAGCTGGAGTTAGTTTGTGGTGAAGACGATGATCGTCAGCTGGACTCACCTGTGTTTGACAGAGACTCTGTTGTTGCTGAGAAAGTCTTGATAACCTTTATTTTTCCTTTAGACAGAAACTTGTCTTACAGCTCTTCTGTCGCTCGGACAAACATTCAGTTTTACTTTCACAATGTGTCATCGAAGCTTCTTTAGTGCCGCCCCGCCTGTTCATGGTGAGGTTGTCTGTCCTGTTTCTGTATTGTGCATCATTATGATACACAGTTCTGACACAGGATGATCCTGATATTATTATTGACTTCTTTCTTTTTTTTGATGATTTTTATTTCTTCCTTATTCTGTCCAGCAGCCAGTAGAACATACAACAAGCGATATGAGGTTACCTTTATAGTCCTCTGTTCATGAATTTTATCACCAGCCAAACCTGAGCTCAGCTTTAATATAGTCTGGTCAGTTTTATTTAACATCGACCACTTTTTGATTTAGCAAAGCCACATTTTGGTGCCTCTGGCCATGACTAACCTCAACCCTAACCACCGAAACAGGAAGTGAGACGTTTCTCAACACAATATGCTCTCATGATCATTAAAGACACAATTTGTGATTTAAATGTAATAAAAAAAAGTTCAGTTCAACAATCACATTTGTTTTCAGGTATTTTAATACAGGGACAAACAAACAATAAAATAAGTGATTAATTTGATTAGTGTTCTGTTCGGGAACACACAACAACAAAACAGGAATTACCAATAAAATACAAAAAAATTCTCAAGAAACAACATATATGAATATTACATGTTCAACAACTATCAACTATAGCTCGATACAATTTTGTTGTAATTTTTGGTGACAAAAACAAAAGGAATGTAAACAGAAAAACAACAGTAAACTTTTGTTATTTGGTATTGAAAGTTTGTTTCTTTCTCAGACTTTTGTTAGATTGATGATTTTGTTCGTGTGATGCCAGAGAGCCAGAGGGAAAGTGAATATTGGACCATAACACGACTCCAAATAATGGTTCTGAATAAAATAGGCTACTGTTTGAAAACACACACACGCACACACACACACACACACACAATATATAGTTGTTGTAGATTTTACAGTTTTTAAAGTTTCACCATCAGAATTGCATGTTGCTGCATTATTGTTTGCATGAAGTGAAGTTACTGACTCAGTGTTCAGTGGAATGGGACTGAGTACATTTTACATTTATATTTTGACCTCTGCACCATTTTATGTCTTTATGTTTTAGATTGTCATTTCTATTAGTGGCAGAGAACTAAGAATGTCATTGCCAATGACTGTTAACAAATAACAAACCTGAACTTGAACTAAAGATGCTTTAATTTTTATTCTTTCAGTCAGTTTTACCGGTAATAATTATATACTTTCACTTAAGTAAGGTTTTGAATGGAAAACTTTTACTTGTAGTGAATTATTTTCTGTGTGTATTAGTACTTTTACTCAAGTGATCTGAATTCTTCCTCCACCTTTGTCACTGAGAGTTGTGGGAGCTCACGCTTTTATTCTGAAGGAACCACACCTGAAGTGTTCGGTGCGTTGCTTCCGGCGGGTCGGTTAGCTTGACGTTAGCAAGCGTGCAGGCAGGAGGGAGACTTCTGCTGGATTCAGGGAACAAAAAAAATGGACAGTCAAGGGAGAAAAGTCGTGGTTTGTGACAACGGAACCGGGGTGAGTCTGAAAACAGGTGGCGCTGTCGAATCTGAGTCCGGCGGCGCGGTTTGATAAGAAAACGGAGAGAACTGGAAACAGGAAGTGACCGAGAGCTAACAGGCTAACAGGCGTTAGCTTGTCTGGAATGTGTCTGTCAGCTGGATTCGTCTCATTCATCGGCTGCAGGACGACAGCTGATGTTCACTGGAGTTTTTTTACCCAGCTGATGTTGATGTTTAACGTTTTCACCCTCGTTTAGCCAGAAAGTCTCCTGTTGAATAATTAACCGCCGCAGTTTGATGCGTAACTTTGACTGTGAGAAGTGAACACAGCATTAAAACACCGTTAGATTTCTTAAGTCATAACTATGAACTCAACTCATTTCCAACCCCGCGAGAGTAACGTTACTTTTCCAGGTAACGCTAACGTTAGTTAGCTCCGTATCCGCTTTTTTTCGACAAACCAGAATCATATTTGCTTTTAATTTGCTCAGTTCAAACAGCCCCGCCCTCGTTAACAGAGCAGCACTCATATATTCTTCTGATCAGGACATTGTTTGATCCCACTCATGCACTTAATGTGTTCAGTTGTCTGTAAATAATCACATATGCTCATGTTAGCTTTTAGAAATTTAACGGAATTTAACCAAATCTCACGAAGCTGAAGTGAACGTGTGCGCATGCGTGAGACGCTGGTTGCGGAAGTTGAGCCTCTTCTTCCATGTAAGGAAACTTTTGCAGCTTCCAGCAGTTTGAACAAACGCTGTCTGCAGGTTTCATTCATCAGAAACTAGAGGAAGTCTGTTTGATCCTGGTTTAACATGAAGGGAGAATTACTTTAGGGAAAAATGGGACTAGATACCAGACACTAGATACTGTCATCTCATTTTCACTGCTGAGATTAGAGATGCACCTCTTTGATCTTTTGGAGTTATTGGCCCCAATGCTAAGCTTATTTAGCCGATGAGACATTAACCAGACTTGACTGATTCACGTTAAATACAGTTAATACATATTCTATCAAAATTTTGAAAGCTGAGATGTTATTAAGGTTTCTATTTTACATCTGTGATGAAGTTTGTCTGATGAAAAATATAATGATGGAACACAGTTTAGTCCATTAAATGTCAAATTGATGGAGCATCAAATTTCAAATAATATGTGGCCTGATAAATAATTCAGTCATTTACTGTCTGTTGATAGAATCATGTTGAGGCACAGTTCTCATAATGATACATTGTGCTTTGGTGTGAGATCTTATATCTGTCTTGATTTTATATTTAGACACGTATTATACTTTAACATGTTTTTTTTAAATATTGGAAAGTGTGTTTCCTTCTTTTCTTTCATCCTAGTTTGTCAAGTGCGGCTATGCAGGCTCCAACTTCCCCGAACACATTTTCCCAGCGCTGGTTGGCCGGCCAATCATCCGCTCCACAGCTAAAGTTGGCAACATTGAAATCAAGGTAATTTCACCTTCCTGTTTTCATTCACAGTGTGTTTTTCATAGCGCAGCTACACTTTGTAACCGCCAGTACTTTTTCGGTGTATGTCGATACGGCTGGTGGAGAGGGGAAAGATGTTGGGCTTTAGATTACAACACGTAAATGATCATGTGGCCAAATGTAGGTGCAAATTTAGATCTTAACCAACTACAGCAGCCGCTAATTTCAATGATTTACCTCTCGTTAGTCAGGCAGGAGGGAAAAATGTGATAAATGAGCTGCTGAAATGAAAACCTGATGACAAGTAGCTGTGAGCTAAAGGGAACACCAGCCAAACATATTGGAAAAAAACTGGTCCAAAGTACTTCCATATTTCACTCAGTCTGCTGAACTGTTGATCCTTCAGGACCTGATGGTGGGGGATGAGGCCAGTGAGCTGCGCTCCATGTTGGAGGTGAACTACCCCATGGAGAACGGCATCGTCAGGAACTGGGACGACATGAAGCACCTGTGGGACTACACATTCGGCCCTGAGAAACTCAACATCAATTCACGTGACTGCAAGATCCTACTGACCGAGCCGCCCATGAACCCCACCAAGAACAGAGAAAAGATTATAGAGGTGGGCTGTGGCACAATCACATGCAGCACTCCAGATGTTTTAACTTTGGTCGGAGACACTGAGGCAGTGTGACACTGATGTCCCTAATCGTAAGGACAGTAATCCTAATTGATTAGAAAACTGTGCATGCATAACATGTTGCAGAAATGAAAAAACAGAACTCTGTGTTGTGCTTTTATCTTCCTATCTTCTGGTTAACTGGTACTTTGTGTGTTTCTCCTGCCAGGTGATGTTTGAAACGTACCAGTTCACAGGAGTTTATATCGCCATCCAGGCTGTCCTCACTCTCTACGCTCAAGGTGTGTCTGCGTCCATAACGCTCACTGCTAAACTAGAAAAACCCCAGTTGGCCACTAGTGGCACAATGTTAATGAGCAGTTGTTATTTGTATCTGGTGTCCTACCAGTATGCACCTGCACGGCCTGAGTACTGGCTGATACACATTTGTTTTGTTGTAGGACTGCTGACTGGAGTGGTGGTCGACTCTGGTGACGGCGTCACTCACATCTGTCCGGTGTACGAGGGCTTCTCTCTGCCCCACCTGACCCGACGCCTTGACATCGCAGGGAGGGACATAACACGCTACCTCATCAAGGTACCTGCAGCAGCAGACAGTGAAGAGCTGTCTTCAGTCGCTACCTTTCCCTCAATGCTGCATTTCCTTCTGACGTGTTGGGATTTTGATACACTGTGTGTACTGCATGTGATGCTTTCCCAGAAGAGTGGAAGTTATAATTATTATATTATATATTAAATTTGTTTTAACGTTCAGAATTGAAGTCTGACTGACTTGCAATTGTTCCATTGGTCCAATTTTTCATTCTGGTAAAAAGGTTCTGGTGTGTTTCATCAGCTTCAGTTTAAGTTGAAACCTAAACATACATGTGTAAGTAAATGAAGAGCAAGGCCTTTTTGACACAAGTTGATGCCATTTGATTTAATTCTGAATGAAGAAAATGTACTAGACATGAAACAGCATCTGTTATTGAAAAATGATTCCTGTTGTCCAATCAGCATTCAGTATTCAAGACCCTGTTTCTCCAAAAGAAACTCGCATTAGATGTCAAAATAATTCAGAATTTCTTTTCAGAAGGTATTTTATGTACTTTACCGGGTTATTTTCTTTTCATGTTCATGTTTCAGTCAGTAACTTGATGCTTCTCATTGCTGGACAACAAAATAAAAGTGGCAGTTTTGTTCGTTTTTGTCGAGGAACAAAAACCATCCAGCACAATGTGCAGCTGTTTATTTTACATTGGTGCTTATTTTTGCTAAATGTAAATGAATGTATTTGTGTTGCTTAATAATGATAACCTCCATGTCCACCAGCTGCTGCTGCTGCGAGGTTACGCCTTCAACCACTCGGCAGACTTTGAGACGGTGAGGATGATGAAGGAGAAGCTTTGCTACGTCGGTTATAACATCGAGCAGGAGCAGAAGCTGGCGCTGGAGACAACAGTGCTGGTGGAGTCGTACACGGTGAGTCATGATAAACTGTACTATCTGTTCCCTCACTGATGATGATACGGCAGTGTGACAGGACAGTATTTAACAGTGTTACAGTGCCATTACATTTCTGAGGGAAGGAATTTTGTGTGTGTCCTCAGCTCCCGGACGGCAGGGTGATCAAGGTGGGAGGTGAGAGGTTTGAAGCCCCGGAGGCTCTGTTTCAGCCTCACCTCATCAACGTGGAGGGGGTGGGTGTGGCTGAGCTGCTCTTCAACACCATCCAGGCTGCAGATATTGACACCAGGTGAGCTGACGGGGCCCGCTCTTCTTTTACAGTGGATGGAAACACGGAAAGTTTCCTCTTTGAGTCGCATGTTTCCTGTCTGATACATGTTCAGATGTCTCACACATGTAGCACAAATTGACTATAGTGTCCAATGCGAACGTTTCTGACTTGAAAGTAAAATTCATCTTTTATTATTTATTGAACTTTTGAATTATGACCGAGTCCAACTTTTTTGGATTATGTTACAGGCATCAAAATAAGAATGAGCATATTTTTCAGTCCGAACGTTAAATATCTTGTTTTTGTACTGTGTTCAGTTGAAATAGGGTCAAAAAGAATTATTGCATTTTGTTCGGCCCAATTTTTTTGGGAATCGTAGTTGTAATATCTTTAAATTCCATCATTTCCATTTGATTGTCTTTCTTCGTACTTTGTCAATATTATCATACGTTTGTCCTTCATCATTGTGTCTCTCTGATCAGGGCTGAGTTCTACAAGCACATCGTCCTGTCTGGAGGCTCCACCATGTATCCCGGCCTGCCGTCGCGCCTGGAGCGCGAACTGAAGCAGCTGTACCTGGAGCGAGTGCTGAAGGGAGACGTCGACAAGCTATCGGTGAGTACAAGAGTCCGAAAACACCACAAACATGACACCCAGAGGGAAGATATTACATTTTTAGTAGCGTCCCAGTGATCACTTCACTTGTTAAATCAAAAATTATTTGGATTGAGTGCTCATAATGTCATAGGCTGGAGAATGTTTGTACTTTTTCTAGTTAAATAAATGGAGAGAATTGTGCACCACACCTTTACATCACTGATTTTCAGCATATTTTAGATGTAAACCTTTGCTCGATCGTGTGAATCAGTGACAGAAATGAAGTGAAGGAGTACACCGTTTATCAATACTTCTTCCCCTGAGCCTTCTTGTGCTCTTGTGCAGTAAGCGTATTTGCCACTAGGGGGTACTGAAGTCTTGTTAATTTCTTCAACACCTCAGAAACATCTCTCTTTGTCATGTTCGCGTGGTGACATGGTGAAAATCTAACCTCTCGTTGTTCCTACGTCTCTCCCTGAGAGGAAGCTCGCTCTGCTGCTCCTGCAGCCGCTCAGGGAAATTCTCCAGCCTGTAATTAAAAGACAATCCTCTTCAGTCTATTTTAGGGACCTCACAGGGCGGCAGGGGTTTCAACACGTTATTATCTCTTCCTTTCCTCTGTTGACACTCTCTCTTCTTTCTGCCTCATCTCGAGCGCAGAAATTTAAGATCAGGATAGAGGACCCCCCTCGGCGTAAACACATGGTGTTCCTGGGCGGCGCCGTGCTGGCCGACATCATGAAGGACAAGGACAACTTCTGGATGACGCGGGAGGAGTACCAGGAGAAAGGGACGCGAGTGCTGGAGAAGCTCGGAGTCACCGTCAGATAAAACACAAGCAAACGTAAACACCCCCCCACCGTCCCTCCATCTCCCCCGTCAGCTGATATCCATCTCGATGTGTCTGGACGGTCACACTGTGTCTTTGATTCACACTCATTTTGCAAAGCAAAGAGGGAAGGATGGATGGATGGATGGAGGGAGGGAGGAGGGGAAAGACGGATGAAGGATGTGGAGTTTTGGGGTAAGAGGTCTCGTGGTGAGGGGCAGGGAATTATCAGAGTTCTTGAATATTTGCCCATGACACAAAAAATACCATAAAAATACAAAAAAAGTGCCATCGAGTGCAAAATATTTCCTCCATTTAAAGGAATAGTTCAAGTTCGATGCAGGATGTGAAACCAGCTCTTGCCGCTGTCTGCCACTGTGGAAGGCAAGCATTCAGATCAGATCTCCCACTTTTGAAATCTCTGCACTAAAGAAAGGAATAACATTCAGGTCATTTAGACATTAGTCATTTTTCTATGACTTTTTAAAGGGGCACTGCAGCACCTTTTGGCAAGAAGACAAAAATGAGCATATTTCCCAAAATGTCAAACTATTCCTTTAAAGATGAAATCACTTTCAGTGGCATTGAAAAGACAGACTGGTCAACTTCAAACTGTCCTTTCTGAAATCACTTTACTTCGATAAAGTGGAGATATTGAAATATTTTTCTAGGGCAGCTCGTCCGAGAGTATTTTGGGTCGTCTGCCTCTCACACGAGGCCAGAGTGAACTCCTGGCTGTCTTGAGTTGAAGATGACGACGATGATGATTATTATTATTATTGGTGATGCATTTGAGTTCCTTTCCAAAACGAGACGTCGGCCATGTGAAAAATGTGTCACCTAATCTGTCAAAACAGATGCTGGCATTAAAAATAATGCTCACAGTGTGGAGCGTTACAGAGATTAGATATCTGAACAAATAGATCATTACATACTGTGTCTTTAAATACTGATCATCAGATAACATCCTCCCTCCCCTCACGTTTCCTGTTTCATGTTTTGGAACGACCCTCTGTGCCGTAGGTGCAGGAGGGCACGCAGCCATTTTGAACTCGCACCTTGTCTGTCTGTCCGTCTGTCCGTCTTCTCTTTGTTGGGACATTTGCTTGCTTCTTGAGCAGTTTGCATCCTCCACTGGAGGTTTGACAAATATGAAGGTGTGAGATGAATACGGGGGGAAATCTGAAGGAAAGTTTGTCTTCTTCCTGAACCTGTGTTGGAAGGTTTGATTTGTGGTGGTGAGCAGGGTTCTGGATTTGGAAACAGGCCAGTTGGAGCTTTTCATGGGTTTGGTTGGATGTCTCTGTATCCTGTTTACCACCAACAAATCAACGATGTCCGATCGGACAGGATTTATGAAAGACCTGTTTCCATTCCTTGACAATTACAAGTATCGAGTCATTCCTTAGTCTTGGTCCAGGACTGTCATACTATGTATCAGCTTCCTGCATCGTTGCCTCCAGGTCAGACATTTCAGTCACTGAGCAGCTCTTAAAATTTGTTTCAGGAAGAATAAAGTATGAATTCACCGGATAGTATGCAATCAATCTTTTTATTGATCTATAAGGGGAGAAAAATGGAGTTTGCTCAGTTAGTAACAAAAAACATGATTTACTGAAGAGTCTCTTCCATCAGTCAGCACCAACATTCCTGTAATTTAGCTTCCAGCCACCGGCGGCAGCACTGAGCCGGGGTCCATCTCATCAAATGTGCAACATCCAAGCCGTGATTTGAACGTAACATCATTTCCTCGCGTGTCAATTTTGACACGTTTTACTCATCAAAACCAACGACATATTTGTGACTTCTGCTGGACTCGCAAATTCATACAGTGATTCGTTAACAGAAAGAAATCAACAATTATTGTGATTAAATTGATTAATTGCCATATTTTATGTTCCCTTGGACCAGTTTCTCAGTTGTGAGAATTTTCTGCTTTTCTTTGTCTTGTGTGATATTAAACTGAATATCTTTAAAAAACAACAAACATTTGACTTCACCTGGTTAAAGAAACTGTAACTGGTATTTTTCACAAATTTCCCAAACGATGGTTTGATTCATCCAGACAATAATCTGCAGGATTAATGGATAATTGAAATTATTAGTTCAGGTAGTTGCAGCCCTACAAATTTGTTTTTCATGAAAGCAGTTCTGACAAATAGCTTTTGTGAACGTGCCTCAGTTCTCTCCTGGTTTGTATTGGCTGCAATGGAAGAGACGTCACGTTAGTTTAACACCTCATAGGTTCGTTAAGAAGAAAGCTGAGAGAGTGTGTTCTTTGTATTTACTCTTTTCAGAACAGGTTTTGTATGAAAGCTCAGTGACTGAACGTCTGGGAGCTGATGGTGATGCTCCTGGATCATTGCTCGTCTCTTGTGCTTTCAACAGCTTCTTTTTTTTGTGTGTTTCTCTTGTTTATGTTCCTAAACTTTAATGATTTTTGGTTTCAGAGACCAGGCCCTGCCTTTCCTCTGAGGGACTGTTAGTCTGATTGTACAGCTGGTTCTTGACCTGTTTCATCCCCTGTGTTTCATAATGAAGAGAAACTGTCTGTCCAGAACAGCTGATCTGGGTTCAGTCATCAAACTTTTAAAGTGTCGGCTCAAATCGTCTGGTCCTGGGTCAGAGGTTGGGGGCAAAATGAAACATATCCTGTTTTGAGAGGAAATCTCCGATCTGAAATTATTCCACGTCTTAGTCCAGAAGGAGAAAAGGAGGCGTGGAGAGTCAGAGGGTGATGATGCAAACATTTCTGGAGTCATGAATGATCTCATTGGTTGAGAGTGGACAGGTAGTATTTTTATCAACTGTGGCTTCACATGACTAATTGAATGAGAGCAGACAAAGGTGATGCATCACTTTGATCTCAGGATGTGATTGTGATGTGAAGCTGAACCCTGAACACATGCGTCGTTCAACCAAAATCCAAGATTAACACACTGGTGGTGACATTTAGAGAACTTCAGAGTGTCGTCTTTTCCATTTGAATTTGCCTGATCGTGAATCCTACAGTTTTCTTTTTCCTCATGACCGCTCTTCCTCCTCCTCCTCCTCCTCCTCCTCTTCTCCTTCTCGGTCTTGGCTGTACTGAAGATGAATTTGTGAGTTCGAGGTTACAGGAGAAAGTGATTTGTGTGGGTTCCTGAAATATTATTTGTAATATTAATAAGAATCTGGTGTCAGGAAATGGAGACCACGTAAAAGCTGGTATTTGTGGTTTTCCATCTCGGTTCTTATGTGTATATTGGAGGCACTTGGCTCACATATAAATATAAATGTATAATTTCCTCTTGACAACACAGTCATCAAGTGCCAAGTACAGTTATTCTTGCTGGATCTTATTTTTGGTCGTCCTTTTTATGTTTTGTTTATAGCATAACTGCCAACCGCTGATTTAAATAAAGCAAAATGATTTATAGTGGCCTGGTGTTGCCGTGTCTTCATGTCTGTTGTCTTAAATAGTGATGACAGCGTCCTCTGCTGAGGACAGCAAGATGGGATTAAAGGGGACACTCAGAAGGAAGCACTTCATCTATTTTCGTGTAGTTTTAAGGATTTCTGGCTGTGACAAAGGACGGGGACTGAATCAACAGGACGGACAGAAGGTGTCTCATTATGGGTGAAACCTGCTGTCCTCGGGGCCACCGTTGGACGACTGGACTCTGGACGCCGGCCTCCTTTGATGTGGGACATTCAAACACCAGAGCATCACAACACATTGATTATATTTCAGAGAAGTCTGATGATATTCAGGACATTTCTTCTTGTCTCCCAGAGAGCGAGTCAAACCATCACTGAATCTCTCTCCTAACAGGCATCGAGTGTTTCTGAGGCTGATCTGTCTCTGAGCCATAGAGCTCCATTACAAACACACTGTAGTTTATCTGGACTCAAACACCAACCTGCTGCCACAAAGAATCACTAGAGACCAAATGTGGATTCATCCGCCGCTGAAAATAGTCCCCCAACACATGAACTGTGAGTAGCTGTTTGAGGAAACTAATGAACCTTTAAAAAAATAAAACTACACATCTGTGATGTTCTTTTCAAAGATTTACATCTTCAGTTGGACCCAGTGGAGTTGGAGCCACAGACAGGAAGTCGGACAGGTTAAACCAACTGTGTATAAAGTAGCTGAAATGAGCTTCACCTCAGCTGTGACAGTAAAATGTATCAGTAATATTCCAATGACACGATGCATGTGATTATGTCTCAAAGGGGCAACTCTGCCTCTGTGTACTTTTACTTTTGATACTTCAAGTACATGTTGACAACACTGAAGTGAAAGACGTTGACCACTGCTGACTGAACTGTGGAGTGGGCAAGTTGCATTGTGGGTAATGTAGGTGTCAGGTTTTGAGCAGGAGAAGAATGGGTGGATATAGAAGTTATAGAAGTTGACTACTGTTCAGTTCTACTGTAAATTAACAGATGAAGATCAAGTGATGTGACTGAAAGCTCCACCTTAGCTTCTGAGTGGACGAGTGAGCATATTTCCATTGTGTTACATTATTTTATATTCGAGATGAGAGTGATAATTATACTTAGTGAAAGATATGAGCACTTCATCCAGACACATGTTGTCATCTACCAACCAACACACACATCCAGTGACCTGGTGTGATCCTGATTTACTCAATGGAAGAATGCACTTAAGAAAAAAACAATAAAAAGATCCCGATCATCATGAACGCGGCTTGAAAATCAGCCCTGCAGAGGTTCAGGAACCCCGTGTGTGTGTGTGTGTGTGTGTGTGTGTGTGTGTGTCTCTCTCTGCCGGCCTCCCCAGCAGAGTGT
This sequence comes from Holacanthus passer, assembly GCA_025331565.1. NCBI lineage: Eukaryota > Metazoa > Chordata > Actinopteri > Pomacanthidae > Holacanthus > Holacanthus passer. The sequence continues at coordinate 632,251 of JAFREQ010000093.1, read as the reverse complement.
GAGGAATCCAGCGGGCCGGGACGCTCGTCTGGGCCTGATTTACCGAGGCCCCAGTGAGTCTGCCTGCATTGCTTTGTTTACTCGGATGAAATCTGAAACAAATGTGACTGCGATAGACCAGCGATCCCATCGACACGCCCCCCCGTCCTGACTCTGACTCTGTCTGTGCTGTTTTCTGCAGCTCTAAATGAACAGGACGGCTGATCTGATCTGACCTGATGTCCATCTGTCTCAACAGCTTCTGGACAGACTGTCACTTTGATCTGATCTCATCCAGGCTCATCTGTGTTCTAATCAATAACCAACAGCGTTCACAGTCGTTTTGAAATCATTATCTGTAAAATAACCACTAACTATAGTTTCAGCTGAGCGAAGACGTCTCTGTGAGCTGAGAGAACGAGACAGTTCAGACGGAGGACGGAGCGACTCTCAGGTCATCGAGGGCTGAGCTTCTCGGCCTCGTCAACGGTAATGATGAAGCCTCATACGGAGAGGAAGAGGAGCAACCTCTCAATGGAGAAACAGCAGAGATGGTTCAGGAGGACACTGGCTGATCCCCCTCCACTGTTCTCAGAGCTCACCTCTCAGCCAGGAAGTCACAGCAGCACCTCCACTTCCTGCAGAGCCTGCAGAGCCCGAGGAACCTGAGGAGCCCGAGGAGCCGGAGGAGCCTGAGGAGCCTGAGGAGCCCGAGGAGCCCGAGGAGCCCGAGGAGCCCGAGGAGCCTGAGGAGCCTGAGGAGTGCCGTCTGCATCACTGCTGTTTGGAAACTGTGTCGACCTGCAATGCATAGTGAGGACAGCCCAGAAGATCATAGAGGATCCTGTGATGCTCTGCGCACACACACACACACACACACACACACACACTTGATTTGGTTTCACAGCATCAGAAGCAGCTGTGAGGTTCAACAGCAGCTTCTTCAGCCGACTTCTCAGACTTCTTAACCCCCGCCCGTCCTACATCTGCTGGCATTTTCCCTCTCGTGGTCAAAAGCTCTTATTCAAAGTAAAGTCTTGTGCTTTTCCTGCCTGTGTCAGCTGCTCGCTGGGTTTGTCCATCAAAACGACGACAGTACAAACAGACTCCAGATCTGCCTGAGGACCTGCTGCTGCTTTGGCACCGACTCGCTGTGTTTGAGACTCGAGGCTGCCAGATATTCAGATCAGAAACAAACAATTACACCAGCGCTCCCCACCCAACTCACTCACTCACACACACACACACACACACACACACACACACACACAGACATACAGGACCTCCGTTTGTCCACAGGCATTGTGGGAAACAGCCTCTTCCTCACAGGATGCAGCCTCTCTGTCTTTCTGTTGTCATACAAACACGATAACATCCTGATTCGTGTCCTCGACCGGCGTCGAACGCTGACGTGGCCCCGGAGCCTCGAGGCTCTCGAGGGCCCGACCTGCCGCCCGGGGGCCGTCATCACCCAGCCAGGAGCTCAGAGAGAAACCTGTGCTGAAGTCTGTGGTGTCACTTTAACATGAAATCATGTCAGAAAAAGATCAGCTGCTCTTATTGTATTTCTGTCCTATATAGATCTATATTTTATTTTTCAACTATATGTCGACATCTTTCTTTATCAAACCTTAATTTTTTATTTTTTTAAATGTCTTAAAGTCTCTTTTTGGGTCAGGACTGCACGCGTCCACACACACACACACACACACACACACACACACACACACACACACACACACACACACACACACACACACACACACACACACACACAGGCTGCTTCTTTAGTTTCCAGATGATGTATTTGTCTTTATACACGTCTCACTGTCTCTTTTCTGTTAGAAGAGATTTACATCCATCATATTAGAAACAATAAAAAAATAGAACTGAAAATGTACATCATACACTTGATACATATACATATATATATATATTCTGTTTTTTACATAAGTAAAAATGTGAATTATATAAAAAAGACAAACAGATGAATTCAACCTTTGCTTTTTTTGTTACACAGTTATAATGTTCTGAACTCGGAACATCAGGACGTAAATGAAGAGGAGGCTTCAGGCACTTTCCTTTAATAGCTGAAGTGAACGCAGGCCGAAGACGCTGCGTCCAACAGACAAACTGCTTTTGGTTCACTTTCCTCGCCACAGATAGAAAAGTAAGAGCTTGACGGACGGGACACAGCAGAGAGGTGAGACGGACGGACGGACGGACAGACAGGACGACAGCTTTATAACAGAGGCCTTCGCTCCTGGTCGCTGCTCCGCTGAGCCTCAGGACTCTTTCAATGAAAGGTGCTTCATGTCGGACCAAAGTGCTCGTGGGTTTGTTGAACCTTCTGAATTGACTGACTTCATATCTTTCAGGCAGCCGTTGATTTGAACCGAGTCTGAACCCACCGTGACGTCATCCACCGGCTCCTGGACTACAACGTCTCGAGTTTGGCATCACACATACATACAATTGGACTTCTTTTTGCAGCCAGTGGTGTCGCCCCCTGCTGGCCATTAAAAAGAGTCCTTCTGCATTGGCTCCACCTTTCAGACCCAGAAGCTCCGTCCACAGTTTCAACTTGAACCTTGTATGAAAAAGTGACTTTCTATGAAAACAGAGACTTGCAACCTGCTACTGACAGATCGTCCGAGTCAAGATGTTGACCTGAAGATGGCGCTGGATGAAAAGTCAGAGGATCACCAAAGTTATCACAGTTCCTGTATTTGTTCCTGCTATTACAGATCGAGATCCATCCAACAGCTGCGTAGACAAAACACAGCCAAGCTACATGTTTCGTTTTATCCATCAAGTCCAAGTTCATATTTTACCGATCAATCTGCACTCGTGTTACTACCTGGATTTTATGTTCAGTGGATGATTCCAAACCCAAACTGTTTTGTGTCACAAATCTCAAACTCGGCTTAAACTCTGACACACAAGCTTTGAAAGTTGAATGAAAATAGAGAAAGTTGTTTACATCACATTCACTCCTCATCAGTCATCCTCAGACCTGGTGCGTCACCACCGGGTGACAACGCAGAGTTAAAAAACATATATATATATATATATAAATAATTAATAACTGTAATAAATAAAGCTTATCTTACTCAAATAAAGATCAGTGATCCAAAGCAAGTTTCAAGCCTCTTCTAGTTGATCTTCATGACTCCAAAACTGAAATCAATGGCTGCCATGAAAGAAGGAAATCAAACTAAAGCCTGTTTGGAAAATGTTGAGCAGCTTTCAGACGTGAACTGTGGATACGTGAACTGTGGATACGTGAACTGTGGATACGTGAACTGTGGATACGTGAGGCGGCGTCAGACGAACTGCTTCATCACAGCAAACGGCCCGACCGTTGGTTTAGTTCGTAATAATTTCCACATTGAAGAATCACAGGATGTGAGAACTTTCACGTGATCATGGAAACAACTCTGTGATCAAATGAAAACCTCTTCAGTCGAAACACACAAGAAAATAAAAGACAAAAACAGTGAAAATGACGAGGACGACGTTTGTTCTGAGCAGAGATGAACGCTGAGGTTTTCTTTCCTGTGATGAATCCATTCAGTCCATTTACAGAACTTACTGGAGCTTATTCACTAGTTTTAGCTTCAGGAGAATCAGCCACAGTGATTCTGTGAAATGAGCACAAACTCTTCAAATGGAGGTTCAGGACTGTTCGGATTGGATCCATTTGTTTAATATGAAAGATATTTGATAAATTACTGAGCAATGGAGGCTTGAACTCGTCACCTGAACTTTTGACAGTGGAAAATGGTAAAACGTGTTAATGTAATGTTGAGATTGTATTTATTTACACAGGAAATGAAGCAGCCAATCACGGCCCTGCTTCTGCTCCTAAAGTTGTGATACTGATGAAAGGAGTCATCCATCCTGATCTACTGATGACCTTCGGTCTGGACTGTCGGGTTCCAGCCCGACCCCACCCGACCCTGGAAGTGAAACCGTCCATTGCTTTCATGATCACGACAGTGGTGACAGATTATTACTGTTTGATTTCTTTCCTGTTTCCATGATGCATTTTTCTCAAACTTTATCTGCACTTTCAGACTTTGTGCTCATTTAAAAAACAAAAAAAACAACTGGACATCAACAAGAGGTTCTTCCTGTTTTCTACCTGTTTCCTTCCCTGAAGTTTTCTTTGATCAGTCATTTGAAAGCAACACTTTTCTACAGAAGCAACAGACCAACCAAAGACGTTTGTTGCTAAAAACTGTGACTTTGTAAAGAAATTTGTGGAAAGTGTTTTTGACTGAGACTCAAATGTTCTGATATTTTTCCATCATTTTTCCTGCATTTGTGTCAATATTTATAGGAAAGGATCATTATTGACACACAGATACATGACACACACAGATTATGAACCTCCCTTTCACACACACACACACACACACACACACACACACTAAGCTTAATTATCTAAAGCAGTGTTCTATCATAGCTTTACTCTTACTGGGGTTTTTCTTCTTCTTATCACCACTTAAAACCTCCAAACCACAAACCAGTAAAGACAGACCAGTATGACCAGTATGACCAGACAGCAGGAGACGTTTCACTGAGGTACAACTGTGCAACAACTGATGATTGATCTGCACAAAACAGATTTAAATCCAAGATGCTGACGTACAGTTTTACAAACGTTGCCTCCGTTGTGTTTCTGGATGATTCGGGACTGGGAGCTGTCGTCTTACTGGTCAGCCAAACTGGTTCATCTGTTCAGTTTGCTGCAGCTCTCAGACCAGTGAAGTCTCTGCCGAGCGTCAGGGAACCAGAGCTGCCGAACATTCGCCTGAACAGGAAGTGTGTGCAGAGGATTCAGCTTGTAGTAAATGAGAAATCTGCTTCATGCCGAGAAGGTGGACGGTCAGTTTAAAGTGAAGGGGAGTTTTTTCTGATTATAACAAATGTCTTGTTAAGGTTCAAATGTTGTGCAGCTGAAGTTCCGTCCACAATTATGACGACATTCATCCTGACCTCACACAACGCTGAAAAAATGACATATTCAAGCCTTTAAAACACATGAGTGTAAAAATATAAAGTACCTGTATATATATCTGTATGTATATCTCCATATGTAGAGATACAGAGATATAGATATATACCTCTATATAGAAATGAATATTCTTTGTTCGGTCTTTGTGAGATTTGGACACCGTTTGGTCACCAATGTCACAAAAGACATAAAAACAAAAACAACAGGGAACTTTTTTTTTTCCATCTGTTGAGACAAAGTTCTTATTTTTCTCCTCCTTCTGGAAATCGGAGACGAGACGAACGACGACAACAAAACAACATAAAAATCACAGCGGCCTCCGTTTCCCCGCCTCCTCCCAGGAGTCCTTGCTGTCTCTGTGAGGAGGGCGGGGCCTGCGACGCCTCAGCCCACAGCTTTGTGTTTCCCGCCGCAGCAGTGGCAGGCCACGCCGCAGCGGTAGCACGCCCTGAGGGGGGCGTAGCAGCACATGCAGGGCGCCAGCAGAGACAGGCCCACCAGCGCCGCCCAGCGCAGGCAGAAGCGCTCGTCGCTGGTGTCGCAGGAGCACGGGTCCGAGTAATCCCCCTCCGGGTCCGACATGCAGTGGTACAGCAGGCTGTCGGCGCACCACATGAAGCTGACCCGCCGGATGCAGGTCTGGATGGGGTCGGGCGCTTCCTGGCAGCGGCCCCGACCATTGTCCTCGTGGTTGAACATGTCCTGACAGTAAACGCAGCGCGAACGCTCGCCGTCCTCCTTCCGCCTCTTGCCTTTGGGCTGCAGGGCTCGCGGCTGCACCGTCACCACGGCTCTGTGGCCGACGCCCAGCTCCAGACAGCCGGGTTTGCCGTCGCGGCCTCGCTGCACGTCGCAGCTCAGCGGGTATGGGTAGGTGTAGCCGTGTTTGGGCGGCTCGCTCTTGGCAAAGTGCACGTAGGCGTCGATGCTGTCGGGCTGGCTGAGTTTGTCACGTGTGGAATTGGCGTAGCGGTAATCCTCGTAGCCGGTGAGCCAGGTTCGCTCGCGGGGGTTGATGCGTACGATCTCTTCGTCCTCCACCTGGAAGCTGACGTGACGGGGGAACATGTGCACCGCCTGCAGAGACAGAGGAGGTGGAGAAAGAGAGGGTTAGGATTAAGGACCCAATTATGGTCGGTCGATTCAAATATCTGCAGGTCCCACAAATAAATCTCAACAAACCCACATTCAAAATAACGTCTCTGTCCAACCTGGGTTTCAGAGCAGGAACATTTCGACACCGTCTCTGAGTTTTTTAAATCAAAGGTTCCCTGTGGAGTTCAGGTTAACTTCTTATAGCAACATGCAGTTTTTTTTCTGAGTCGGTCCCCATTTCGTTCATCTCGTGCACATGAGGACACACATGTGGCGACAGAGGACACAGAGGACACGTGGTTTCACCCACTTCCACTCATCAACAGGGGGTGATATGCAATAATGGAAGACTGCCAGCAAGTAATCATGGATTTAAACTAGCTGGATATTAAAATTTGAAGGAAATGCATTCAGCACGAGTTAGAGCTCAAGGATCCACACAAAGTGTTTCAGTGAGTAACTCTAGACGTAAACAGAACTTTTGTTTGTTTACGAGAAAACTCCACAGAGCAGCTTCAGGTCAAATGAGATTCAAACTGTTTAACCAAGAAGCAAACCAAAAACAGGAGGCATTGTGGGTCACAGAGGCTACGTTCAGACATCCGTCCTTCTTATAGAGCGCCCTCTATGGACCTAACTTTGATTGAAATAAATGTTCATCTCATTCCAGTTGCTTGCAGATTCTGGTTAAAATTTGTTTGTACCAACTAATCAAATGCAGGATCCAATTAACACCGAAAATCTTCCCCTAATTTTAATATGCTGCAGTTACAGAGTTGAAGTCAATCCAAAATTAACACCTTTGATTTTCACTGACAGTATTAAATAAAAGCAAAAATATTTTGTCAGGTCAGTCTTGCTGGTCTTGATGTGATGTCTAATGTGCACTGATTAACAAACATGTGTTTTTATTTGCTCTGGTCGGCTCTAAAACTGAAGAATGAAGTGAAACTTCTGAACCAACTGAATTTGACTTTGTGCCATTTCGAGTCCGATCGGCTGTAGATCCAACTCTGGCTCGACTCACTTGGTCCAGGAAGTAGTGATCAGAGGGCCGGTGCTGCTCGTAGAAATGTCCCAGGATGCAGTGGTGCCGACGGGCCTCGCAGAAGTTGGGCGGGGCCAGCGTGTGCATCGCCGGCTCCCTCTTCTGGGACGAGTTGGACGAGCTGTCGGTGGCCGTCTGGAGGACAGAGAAGAGGACAGAGTGAACAACCTGCAGGAAGGTGAAAGGGTCATTGTGTCAACTCCACTGTTCATGATCAGGTATGTTGCACCTGGCCACGCCCCAGTCAGTGATGTCACTGCAGGTATTTTGGTTTTGACAGCTGATTGAAAACACCTGTGAGAAAGCTGTAGTTGATGTGATGTTAACTTACAGGTCGAACATCTAGAATTCCAGGACATCTGGGCAAAACTCCAGAGGAAGATCGTGTGATCTGATTGAAAGCTCAGGAACAACTACAAAATAGACTTTTTGATGAGATCATCAACTAAATCCAGAATTTTGAAGCAACTGCAATTCTAACAGCCAACATCTGAGCGAAACAAAGTGAGACATCAATGACCTTTTTCACTGATTTCTCTCCACCGGAGCATTAACCCACGGTACAGTTGTGAAAACATAATAAGGAAATCATGAATTATAACTTTTATTTTGCTTCTTTCAGCTTCATGTATCAGAGGATCAGCGTTCATCTCTGTAACCACCTCAGCTTCACTGTGTTCTGACCCTCCACCAGACTTCTGTGTGCAATTAGACAAGAACGATGGAAATAAAAGGACCTCCACAACCAAAGCAGCGGCAGCGACGTCTCTGAAGTCTTTGTGTTTTTATTGGGTCTGTGCTAAATGAATCCCAGGCCGGCCCCGCGGCCTGCGGCCCTGCGAGCGGCTCGGCGCGCTGGCTCGGGTTGCGTCATCCTCGGGGTCGACGCAAGCCGCAGCTTTCATGTGGATCGCTCGGATCACACAAGAAGACTTTTTTCAAACTCCAGAAAACTGAGGAGCAGAAGAACCTGCGGAACCTCACTGCAAAATGATGAACTGCTTTCTGAAGGCTCGTTTTGACTTTACAGTCCAGTTCTGTGAATCGACTTTTGACTGTTTCTTCTGCATGAAGTGATTCTGCTGAAGCTGCAGCTCTGCTTTACGTTCATACGATTTCCTCTGCGTTCAAAAAGATGCAATGTCAGCATCTTTAAGGCCTAACAAACATGGAGCATCATCTCCCACCACATGAAACATTTCAGACTCATGGAGAGTCCTGGTTGAAAACCTCAGCTTCAGAATAAACGACATACCGTATGTAGATAAATATAATCTTACTTAAACATATTCTCTTGAAAAAGCATCATCTGTGTACACATTTTGTCACATTCCTGCAGTTCAGGGCTCAAACCTCCACAGTAGCATCACATCATTTATACTCCAACAAACATCCCACCAGCTCGTCCAGATCTCCATCATGATTCAGGGGCGTCCAGAGGAAATACTGCATCACGACCAGGAGGGTTTCATTTACTCCTGACGGATCCTGATCTACATCCTTATCGTCCTCTGAGTCTTCTCAGCCTCAGAGTCCGACTCGTCCTCCTCACAGAGCCAGACTTGCAGCCACGTCTCCTCTGAACGAGGCCAGCTATGTAAACAGGCAGCGCAGTGACGGATTACTGACAGGTCAGACTCTCTCCTCCAGAACTGGACATCCTGCGGAAATGATACACCCTCTTTCTTTGAAGCCACTGGAAATATGGAAAAAGAAAGTAGGACCTGGTCGCCTCATCAGACTGAGGACGGAGGTGGAGGATCCTTTAATGCACTATATGCAGTATATTTATGGGCTAGGTGTATTTTTGAGTTCCAGTCTTTATGACTCCCTGACTCAAGTTGGATTTAATCCAAACACAAGCTCGATATCCATCTTCTCATCTCGTGAATGAATGCATCTGCTACCGGATGTTGAAACATTTCTTTAAAGCTGGAACAGGCTGATCTGGTCTGCACGCGAGTAAACATACATGGGCGCCATTCAGAGGTGTCACATGGTTTCTTTAACCTGTACAATAGTGTCTTTCTACTGTGTTGGTGACAAAACCAAAGCCCAAACAGGACGGCGACATGTGTCTGGTCATAAACACCACAGGATCCTGTCCTTCACACTTCCTGTCTGACATCCCGCCAAAGCCCAACACACACACACACACAGTCTGCTCCTATCGCAGCAAGTCACTGCTACAAACAAAAGCATCTCATCTCCTGTCTGAACCCAAAATAACAAACAGCAGCTCCACCCTCAAACATAAATCCTTCTGATTCAATACAGAAATGTTGAAAAGGAAACTCACGGGTTCTAACCAGGAATGTGATTCTGATGGATTGCATTAACAACGGAGGAACGATGGGTCATCGTGTTGGAAAAGTCTGACTCTGTATTTTACAGTTTGATCATTTCCTCCACATGTAAACATTCCTCATATTAAAACTACATACAGAGGAAACGAAAAGTTACTGCACTCAGATATTGACTCTGTGTTTGAACAGCTGGAGAAAGTGTCTCACCGTGAAGACGTCATCATCGCCAAGCTCCGCCTCGTTCTGCAGCGTGGACGAGGACGTGGTCGACCCTGGAGACACACAGGAGGATCAGTACGACTTCGCTAAAACGGCGGTTCAGATAAAATAATGTTTGTGGGCGCAGCTACGGTCGCTCTAATCGTGGTCCAGGTTTGGGTTTGGCTATTTTCAAATGTATGTATGGACATGTGCTGCTGGCAGGATACGGCTTTGGGTTGGCTCTTCAATTTGGAAACCACTTCAGTTGGTCCAGGCCTTGAAGATACAGATCTGGACCAAGTTCAGGTCTCAGTTTAGTCCTGTGCAGATCTTTAATCATATCCAATGCAACGCTTACCGAAGCGTTCAATGTCAGTTTCATCGACAGCACAGAAGCAGGTTCGGGACATGTTCGGCCAAACTGAGCACAAAGACTGGAAGCAGGGGAAACTGCTCGCTCCATCAAAGGAGGCAAAATCCGGCTTCCTTCCAACAACTCCGAAGATGATTGACATGTTGTTTGTTTTTAGCCACAAACCAACACATCCACGAGTCCACTGGGGTTTTTTTAGACAAAAAGTGCAAAGCCAGACAACTTCATGATAAGTTGGACATTTGTGCTACATAAAAAGTTCATTGGCTAAATCCTCTTGATTGACATTTCAGCTCCGGTGGAGTTTTTGTATGAAGGCGGTACCTTCTGTCAGGTCCTCCAGGGCCTTCCTCACCCCGCGGTCGAAAGCTCTGGCGTCGGCCGGACTCTGGAAGGTCAGACCGCACTTCCTGTTGTCCACCTTCCAGTGGTGGAACGTCGGCGTGGCCTTGGTGTAGACCAGGTCCTTCTTTAAGAAACACTCCAGAATCACCTGGAATAAATCACAGACAACATGAGACGACCTGATTAATAAACATACGGCTCAACGGACAGTGAACGCAGCTCGACCAGGTGATTCTGTGTGTGTGTGCACAAATGATGTCTTTGACTTTTGTGTCAAACACGTTGTGAGTCTCTGCACGTAACAGTTAAACAAGTTATTATCAAACAGTGCCAACTCATAGAAACCTAAAGAAATACACACCAAACGGATTCACAGGTGACTTTTAGGAAATGAAGCGCAGAGACTGAACACAAACACCTGTTATTGTCTGTGTCGACCTGAACGCTGCTGCGCCCACCTGCTTGTCTTTCAGGCGTTCTCCGTGGATGAGGAAGGTGTTGCGTCCCAGCAGCTCGGCCGGCAGCAGCCTGCACACGCCCACCCTGCTCAGGCATCCGTCCTGCGCCAACCAGCCGCCGCTCGAATCGTCTCTGGTCATCACCACCGCTTTGACGCGCACAATGTAGCTGTCACTGAAACACAGCGGAGAGAAACAGCCCGAGCGGTGAGCAGCTGTGGAGGCGGCAGAGAGAAGAGACAGATACATTCGTCCACTATTTCACTGTTTAATGTCAGACAGTAAAACCTCAGCAGAGCAGGATAATAATCACTGATCCAGACACATAATGTTGCTCAGGGACCAAAAATGGTCCAAACAAATGATAAGACTCCAGAGAGAACGACTCACTTCACAATCTCAAAGAGGTTTCATGACCAACATGAAGCTGCTTTGACTTTTTCCTCACAGTTTCATCTGTAGTTTATTTCACAAGTACAGATACAAAATAACCTGTTGATGAATGTAGGAATGAAAACTCAAAACTCAAACGAAGAACCGGACGTGCAGTTTGGGATGAAAAGAACATCATATGTAAAATTCTGAATGTGGTTACTTGCATTTCATTTAACACCAGCTGACGTCTCTGCGGTCGACGTAGAACCACAGTGACCTGTAAGACACTGTGACGACAAACTGACGGTTTTGTGTCTTTGTGGTTTTAGTTAATTACCGTTTTAGTTTGAAAAAGAATTTCCTCAGGTGTGTTCAGTGACTTTACTTCCTGTCTCTCCGGCCTTTAGGACCGTAGATTGTTTCCACCTGTGATCCCGTGTGTTCCCTTCTCTCTTTGCCAGTTCGTCTTTGTACCTGGATACTGTGGGTGTTAACGCTCAGTTTTCCTGGATCTCACCTGTTTATCGGACATTTGATTCTTGACCTGCTCCTGGATTTGTTTGCCTGTTTGGATGTTTTACCTGTTTACCTGATCGTTTGACACATCTTTAGATTTTGATCAGGTCTGCTTCTGTCTGCTCTTTGGTCCAGTCCCTTAAATTCCTGCTGGCACTGAATGCAACACTTGGAGTGTCAAAGTTAATTATTAACATTGGAAAAAAATCTGGTCCACTTGCTTGTTTGGCTGCATCTCATGTTGAGATATCGAAGCTCTTGAGTTCAGACTATTTTGTAAAACCACCGAAAGCTTCACTGAGACAGAAAGTCCAACTGAAATCAGTGTCGACCAGACGCAGAGCAGCGAGGAGGAGCATCTGGATGAGAACCCGTGTGAATCACATCACATTCACAGAAATGATGAAACTGACGTGATCTTTTGAAACAGCTCACACTGCTCAGAAAAGCCATTTTCACCCACGACTGCAGTGAAATGCAGATTCGCTCTGAAGCAAGTCAACATGTTGATTACTGAACAGAGCATCACTCACCTGTGATCACACACACACACACACACACACAGGAAACCAAACCCCGTCCATCCGGTCTGAGCTGCCAGCAGAGCCTGAATCTCAGGTCGGGACTGAAAATGAAAAAAATAAAGCCTCTCTCTCTCCGTCTTGCCTTTTGTGCTCCAACATCTCTCGTACATCCTGTTTCCACGGTCACAGTGTCACGGTGGTCTACGTTGATGACAGGTTGTCGAGCTGTGCTGCCGCGCGCCGCCGCCGCCGCACACACACACACACACACACACTCTCTGCTTCCCTGTGCCGTGTGATTCAGCCTGCCTGTCAAGCAGATGGTGTGTGTGTGTGTGTGTGTGTGTGTGTGTGTCTAGCATGAGTCATCACTGCATTTGCCGGCAGCGTGCAGTGACACACACACACACACACACACACACACACACACACACAGCAGGGACTACATACTGGAGTTTGGTTCCAAAATGTGAATTCCTCTAAACGGTGACACCTTCAGTTACAGAACGACTGAAGACGAAAAGTGAAACATTTGCTGTTTTTGTTCAAACATCAGTCAGTTCCTGCTCAGCTGGAGATCATCTCTGCAACGACCGGACGGACACGAGTTCCCTCGACAGCACTGAGGCAAAGACACGAACATTTTACACTGATTCCACTAAACGTACAGAGGAAGGAAGAAGAACTGAGCTCCTGGTAAGTTCTGAGATTTTGAGCCGTCAGACAAACACACACACCTTCAGGTTTCTAAATGAACGCAGAGCAATTCCAACCAAATGCAAAAATGCAAATTCATGCACGTTTCCATCCACTACTGTTTCATCGAGATAAACAGTCGGTGGCGCTGTTTCTGATACCAGAAGAAGAAGACACAACGAGACAAGCCGAAAGAGCTGCAGTCAAACCTCAATCGTGGCAAAAAAATGTAGAAAACAAGGTAGAAAAGCAGAAAAATGTTCAATAGTTGCAGAGACATTTCACAAAAAACAAAAAGGTGAACTTGTGTGATTCATCCTCTGGAGACCATGAATGAATATCTGTATCAAATCTGATCCGTTCTAGAGTCGTGACGTCATGATGAACATCTGACCAACAGTCCAAAACAAACACATGTTCAATGTGTTGGAGAAGCTGCAGGAACGTCGGACTTGATTGATCAATTATCATAGTTTATTTTTAATTGTCATTTGAACGACTGATCAGTTTAATGTTTCAGCAGCAACAAACAATAAAACCGACTTTAATATGTGAATCATAAAAGATCAGTCAGCAGCCATACATTTGTCAGCTGTGTGTGTGTGTGTGTGTGTGTGTGTGTGTGCGTGCCAGGTGTCTCAGTGCTGTCAGGCTCATAAAGAGAAGGTCAAAGGTTTATAGTGTTCAGCGCCACCTGCAGCCGGGCAGGTGTGATGATGTCATCCACGCATCTCCTCATGTCTCTGTCTCAGCTCATCAACTGATCATGAACATCAGCCCAGTTACCGTCATGTTGTGGCCACTTGTGAAAATCTCCTGAAGGCAAATTTTTTCATTCCAATCAGTCCAAAGCAACTAAGAACAGGCTCCGCAGAATAAAAGTACACATCTGTTATCTGGACATCTCAGGCACATTTATGCACAACTTACAATCCTTTCAGATTTTATCCTGTAAATCCACTGTTTTCTCTTTTTGCTGAAACTGAATCTCAGAACAAAAACCAACCCACCATCAACATTCAGCCAGCTGCTGAATCTGAGGACAGACGGGACGGACGTCGACAGTATCAGAAACCTGACGCATCATAAACAACGCGATGAATTAAACACCATAATAAATGAGTCCTGACGTGTCTACGTTTTTTTTGCTCAGGTTTGATGAGTCAGCAGCAGCAGAGCTTGTTGTAGGTTTAAACATCTTCAGTCATTTGGGCCATTTATCATGTGTACGAGCGTCGAAAGCCACCTTCCAGTTTGTGATGATGCACGATTGGTCCTGAACTTCGACATGTTAACGCACCGACTGAGTTGCTTCAATATCATCAAGTACCGAAAAGTTCATTGTCCTTTGGTACCAAACTCTGATACAAGAGGATCTCTCATCTCACCAGTGTCAGCGAGCCAGTAAACATGTTTGTACCAAGATCTAATCATGCCGCTGATTGGCTGGAAATGATGCAGGTTGAGGAAAGCTTTGACCAGCTTCCACCTTCGAAGTGAGCAATTGTACCGTAACGTGTAATCTTCCTTTCATTGAAACGGATTATATAAAATAGATATTGAAAAAAGTAGCGTTCAGGAACGTGTATCTGTGCGGGAATTACAACATTTGTTTACAGTAACTCCTCTGTCCATTAGACACAAGCTCGTTTTTCCGTCAGCGCTGCATCACAGACGAGTCTGAGCAGAGGAAGAAGCTGACGAACCGTCTCAGATCAGAAACAGAGCTGCGCTGGGAATTCAGAGACGTCACCATGAGTTAAAAGCCAGGTTTCCTGACCTTTCAACCCAACCCACCCCGGAGCGACTGACCATCCTCTGACTAACAGGAAAGTCTATGTACAAAATGAAATGCATTTTTTTTATCACTCTATGGATTATAAAATTACTGGCTGTGTGGACGCAACAAGGACAAAATTTTTCATTTCACACACACGTTCCTGGAATCAGCACAGCTTCCTCTTTCTACTGATGCTAAAGGACGTACACAGAAACATAAATCCACTCGGACGTCGTAGAAAAAAAACAACAGATCCTGCCTCGTTTTCATGTGCAGTGACTTGGGCTGTAATGGTTCACGTGTTCATCCATCAGGGTCCAGTTCATGCAGTCACACGCGAACGACACCGTATGAACGTTCATAATCCAGAAGCAAAAGTCACGAGTCAGTCACAGTTTCTAGATGACGTGAAACACCGGAGCTAGAAGATCAGCTGTTTGAGAACAGTTTGAGTCTCGCAGCTACAACGGACAACGGAGGCAGAGACGAGGACGTGTGTCGCCGACGCTCCAAAAATAAAGAAATGTATCTTTAGTCATTTGCTGTTTTCTACTCGCTCGATTTTCAAACTTGCTCCTAAACTTGGGTTTGAACCGAACCGTGACTTCTGCCTATAATCCTGTAAATAAAGAGGAAAAACCCCCAAACTGAAGTTAAAGTCAGAACTTAAACAATCGCGTCCACGTTCAGATCAGATGAGAAACAAAGCTGCTTCGTGATGTGAACTGAAACAGGATCATTTAGAGAAAACAGCTCTGAGCTCAGTGCTGCTTCAAACCAGCTCAATCACACCTGAGTCATCCAGAGCAACACACACACACAGTTGATCAAAATCGCAGAATAGATTTTTTTTTTTTTTTTGCTTTCCTCATTCTTTGCTCACTGTTTTATTTCTGATAAAATAGCTGTTTCAGTTTCTGACTCAATTATTCGGATGTGTGAGTTTCCCATCAACACGCAAACTCACCAACCGGCAGGTGAATTACAGACGGCTCAACCAATCACGGTGCCACTTTGACAAAAGAAACGAAGACAACCTACTGCTGACTGGAGAATTATTTCTCTGCAGCAGTTTCAAGTCTCTGCAAGTTGATTTTCATAGAAGCAATAAAACTGAAAACTGAAACCAGCGGCTGCTTGATGGCTCCGATTTCAGGAGGTCAGTGACCTGATAGGAGCAGAGCTGAGGACACGACTCACAGAAAACTTCAGCTCACATCCCAGATCAGTCTCCACTGTTTTAATGTCACTGAAACTCGACGAGTGAGCCAAGATCCACCAGTCAGTTATACACAGTGTGAACCTGGAACACCTGTTTGGATCCTTCCACAGGTAAACAGGTTCATTGGTAACAGGTGATAGGATCATGATTGGGTCTGAAAGGTTCATCCTGGAAAGACTCAGTCGTTCACAGCGAGGATGGAGAGAGGTTCAACACTTTGTGAACACATGGTTGGATGAAGGAGATTAATACATGGACTCAGGAACAACTTCAGAAAACTGTTTGAGCTTTTTCAAACATGTGAATGAAGCCATGAACAGGTTGTAGCAGTCAGAGGTTTGTGTTTGACCAGAGAAAGACATTCGGTCCCATCAGAAAGTATAACCCCCCAGAGAACCAGGGACTCATCTAGTTCCTGGTTGCTGCTTTCAAGCTGCAGGTTCCTGAGGACAAAACCTTTCCTTGGTTCCTGTGGTGAAATCAGGCTTCACATAGTTGGACATCCCTGCCCTCAAACAGCCCCGTCCTCAGAGGACACAGTAATGAAATGACTGCTTAGAGCACTTTAACAACAGTGTGTGGATGCACTTAAACAAACACACACACACACACACACACACATACACACACACACACAAACACACACACACATCTGTGGGAGCTGACCAGAGATGCAGATAATAGCCTCTGGTGGTCTGTTTGCTCCATCATCATGAACGACAAACACACACACACACACACAGTACATAACTACATATAATGCTCCCACAGGAACACACGTGTTGTCAATCACACACACACACACACACACAGGCAGTCCATCCGGGCTCATGACATCACCATCATCAGCGTAGAAAATGTTGTTTCTCGGAGGTCTGGATCAGCAGAGAGCAGCAGCAGATGGTGTTTGGCTCGCTCTCTGCCAAACTTCTCAATGACTTCCCTCCCTCGCTCGCCCATCACAAAGACGGCCGCAGTACTTTCCCCCGACCAAAACAACAGCAGCGGCAGCGGCGACGCCCTCGTCGACCTTCAGCCGGGTCGTGTTTTTATGTTTCAGAGAGTTTTTTTGTCTCTGGATGTGTGAAGTCGATCTGCAGCCGAGTCGACCTTAAAGGAAATCCATCTTCCATTAGTTGTGTCACGTTGCCGGTCGGACGCCGGCCGCCGCTCGCCGCTGTGACACTGACACGAAACGTCCACACCCGCCGTGTCAGGCGAAGGTTCAGCAGCCAACCAAATCTGAGCGCAGTGACGATGATGACGCTAAAACAAGTTCATGTTTACTTTAAAGTTGAGTTGACAACAATCACTTGAAGCATGTTTGATCCTTCGAAGGCCAAACAGGTCCGGAGTATAATTCATATAGAATAAACGCAGTGTAAATCAAACTCCAATATCAGACAGAAAAATCTAGATAGATATTAAAAGCATCATCTGAGAAAGAGATAAATGACTTGAATTATCGCCCAGTCCTGTTACATATCTTTACATATTTCTCTCCACATCTACAACCACCAGAACCTCAGCTGGACTCTCTGGGCACCAGCAGCTCGGATGGAGGTCGGCACTGATATAAAATCGATGTGTCCTGTGTGGGCGGGGCCGGAGGACCAGGGACGCCGCTGCCTGCTGACCTTTCCTCAATGTCACTTCAACCCCCTCCCCTCCCTCCGGCTTTATCGACAGCTCTCTGTCGGCCGGTTCGGGGGCATCGGTTTGCCCGATCGATAGAAAACACCCCCACAAAAACGCGTCTGGAGAGGAGCAGGGCAGAGTTTCAGTCCCTCACAGTCCAATGAGAAGCAAGAATCCTCCACCTAAAAACAGTGAGGCTCCTGAGCAGGTACCAGGTGGCCTCCTGCAGCTCCGCCCGCTCGGTGAAGCCTCAACCTTCTCAGACTTCAGTATTCACAACGTATGGACACTCAGTGGTGGAATGTAACTGAGTACATTTACTTAGGTACAAATTTGAGGTCTTAATATGAAATATTGCACTTTTTGCTCCACTACATTTATGACAGCTTGACTCAATTTACAAATCAAGGTCTTTTGTGAACTTTTAAAATGAAAAAAAATCTACCCAACAGTACAGAAAAATTGAGCTTCAACAATTAGTCAGTTAATCAATTAGTTGATTAAAAAATAATCAGCTACTGGTTTGATTAATTGTTTAAGTATTTTTTTGGAAATATTTCAGTTTCTAATGGGACAGTTTGCAGCGTTTCCTCATCTTAAATGACGTTAAACTGATGATTTTCAGACTGTTACCTGCTTCTCTCTGCAGCCCGGTGCATTCTGGGTAAACGTCTCACAACTTGAGCCCACTACCTTTCTGTTGTGGTATGAGTCATGTGTTTACCTGCAGGACGAACAGGCTGATTTGCTGAAGTCTCTGTGGGTGCGTTCAAAGCCGACATGTATTCACTGTCAAGCCGACAGTGAATACATGATTCTCCTTCTCTCTCCATCACACGTCCATCATGACAGAGTAGTAGTAGTAGTAGTATCGATCACATCACTGTCACTAAATTTGTCTCCAAATATTCTTGTACAGTTTTTCTAATTGTAGTTTTATGAGCCTCATTTTTTTGTTTTACTTTCTATACTTCGACTGTCTGTTCTTATTTCTGTCACCAAGCTGCTGCAACAAATACATTTTTCCCACTAGGGATCAATCAAGGTTTTTTCTCAGTGGTAGTAGAATTGGCAGTAGTGGAAGTAGTATTGGTACCAGTAGTAATAACAGTAGCAGTCACAGTAGTGGTAACAACAGCAGTAAAAGTAGCAGGTAGCAGTAGTACCGCTGAAGGTCTCAGTGTGCTTCACCGTGTCGTCTGACCAGGTGTGAAGCTAAAGTGTTTCTACCTGTTGGTCGACCTGTGTCCTCGTCCTCACGGCTGCGTCTCGCTGATCTCAACAGCTCGGAGGCTTTAGAGTCGAATCGTGGAAACGGAGGTGACGATTTCAGACAGTCAGCCCGAGAA
Organism: Holacanthus passer; assembly: GCA_025331565.1. NCBI lineage: Eukaryota > Metazoa > Chordata > Actinopteri > Pomacanthidae > Holacanthus > Holacanthus passer. The sequence continues at coordinate 613,323 of JAFREQ010000093.1, read as the reverse complement.
GATATTCGACATCACTGTTATTATATGAAGAGTGAAAATAGAGAACTTGCTCAGTGTTCACACCTGTGCTCACCTGACCAATCACAGCGCAGCGTGGGCCTGATGGTCAGACTGTCGTTAGTTATAAAAACTGCATCGTTACAGGGTTGGAATATTCATCGAGGCCTCAGAGGAGGTTCAGACACCGATGATGATCTGACCGGCACTTTGTTTGAAGCAGGTCTGCAGAGGTCACTGAGGTCACGTTCAGACCAGAGAACAACACTGCGTAAAAAAACAAACCTCCTTATTCAAGTCAAAATCTGCTGGAAAACTTCTTGTTTTAGAATCTGAAACCCGAAATGTTCAAACACATTTCTGCTCGATGTCTTTGTGACTTGAACATTAGATGATAATGTCCAATCTTTGATCATCGTGACCTCGATAACTTTCGAGAGTTCTGAAATATTAAATCACTGTGCTGTGATTCATCTTTGGGCAAATCTGTTACTCGAATTCATACATATTTTTATTATTTTATTTTACATTATTTTTTTCTGTACTTTCTGTACTTACTGTAATTTTGACTCTTCTGCACCACAAACACAAAGGAAAATACCTTGAATGTGAAAAGTTGATTCTCAAACTTCTCTCAACTATATATTATAACTATATACTATAGAACCTCAACTGTTACGGCCGCTACTCTTTTCCACCTTTTACTGTATGTATGTATGCACTCCCAGTGATACCTCCTCTGTCTGCAAAGCTGCCTGCACAGCCCCAGGATCCAGTTGCTCCACCTCCTTTGTCCTGATTGGTGCGGCACCGGAGCAGCGGACCAATCCCAGCCGTCCAATCAAGTCCAGCTCTACAAAAGCTGTGCCAGCCTGTCAGTCCTGTGGCTGACTGTTGGTGGCAGCTAAACTCTTTGTTGGACAAGTTCATAAAATTGTTAGAAAGCTGAGTTGTGGTTTCTTTTTGCTGTAAGTTCTTGCTCAGTTAAAACCCTGAAGTGTAGCCAGGGTTTAAGTCTTAGACACCGACTGATCCTGCTAACCTTCCTTCTCACGCAGGCTCCGATCTTTGTATTAGAAACAGTAGGTGCTGTTTCTGTTGTTGGTTGGTTTTTAGCTGGTTCAGGTATTTAGAATTTGTTTTCTCTTATTTTGGTTAGTTAGGGAACTCAGAGGCTCTTAAAGAGTCCTCTTTTGGTTATCTTTAGTTTTGAATTGAAACAGCACCCACCATCCCTCTTCCTTGGTTCATTTGAGTTGTGAACCACTATCCTTAAATTTAAGTTACAATAAACTACTTTGCCCTTTTATCATCTGGGTTTTGTGTTGCTTCCCTTTCCCCTGTGAGCTGGGTTGTAACATCAACAGTCTTATGAGAAGGACGAATCCTCCTTTGGTGGAACTGGTCACAGCCTGTAGACGCTGACGACGACGATGGGTCACATCCAGCAGTGGCCAGAACCTCTGATTTCTACTGGAGCAGGAACACGTTCGGTTCCTCGTTGGTCCTGAACGAAGGACGACATGCGAACATGAGAAAATAAAGAGTTGGTGCGATGCTACTCTGTCGAGTCCTTCAAGACAAAAACTGCACCTCCATCACCCGCCTGTGAGACCTGAAATGACCTCAACCAACCAGAACCAATCTCAACCAACCAGAACCAACCTCAACTGACCTGAACCAACCTCAACTGACCTGAACCAACCTCGACCAAGCAGAACCCACCTCAACTGACCTGAACCGACCACGACTGACCTGAACTGACCTCGACCAACAAGAACCAACCTCAACCAAACTGAACTGACCTCGACCAACCAGAACCAACCTCAACCAAACTGAACTGACCTCGACCAACCAGAACCAACCTCAACCAAACTGAACTGACCTTGACCAACCAGAACCAACCTCAACCAAACTGAACTGACCTCGACCAACCAGAACCAACCTCAACCAAACTGAACTGACCTCAACCAACCAGAACCAACCTCAACCAAACTGAACTGACCTCAACCAACCAGAACCAACCTCAACCAACCAGAACCAACCTCAACTGACCTCAACCAACCAGAACCAACCAGAACCAACCTCAACCAACCTCAACCAACCTCGACCAACCTCAACCAACCAGAACCAACCAGAGCCAACCTCAACTGACCTTAACCGACCTCGACCAACCAGAACCAACCTCAACCAAACTGAACCAACCAGAACCAACCTCAACTGACTTCAACCAACCAGAACCAACCTCAACCAACCAGAACCAACCACAACCAACCTCAACCAACCACAACCAACCTCAACCAACCAGAACCAACCACAACCAACCACAACCAACCTCGACCAACCAGAACCAACCTCAACTGACCTCGACCAACCGGAACCAACCTGTCCATGAGGAGGAAGAGGAGGCCCCTGCACCTCCTCATCACCTGAGCCCAGAACAGCATATCAGCATCATTCTGGCTCCATCGATGCACGAAGCTCAACACCAACAAGCAGCAAGTGATGATGACGATGATGATGATGAGGGGTTTTTTACAGGGTACGGGGGGAGGAGGGGGGATACTCACTCGTCTGGGCGCGTGTCCTCGCTCATGTTTTCCCGTTTCACCTCCGGTAATAACGAGCCGCGGCGGCACCGCGCGGTGTCTTCATGTTTCTTCGCCCTGAGGAGCGGCAGGAGCGGCAGAGCGGCAGGAGCGGTGGCGGATCCGGTTCAGTCTCGGTCTCCGTTCGGTTCTAGAGTCCAGATGAGCGGTATGAATCTTCCTCCTCCTCTTCTCCTTCTTCTCCCTTCACTCCTCAGCTACTGGAGCGCATCCGAGGAGGCGCATCAGACCTCCTCCTCCTCCTCCTCCTCCTCCTGCGCCTGGTCTTCCTCCTCTTCCTCCTCCTCCTCTTCCTCCTCCCCCGCCGGCCCGGGCTGGAATGCGGTGACCGAAAATGGTGCTCTGGTGTCGGTGCTGATGGCCCCGGACGAGCCCCATCTCCTCCCTACTCCATGTTGGATCCAGACAGAGACTGAGGAAGAGGAGGAGGAGGAGGGCGGTGACGTCAGACCCGAAGGACTGCAGAGTCACGTGCTCTTACCATATAATAATATTAGTAATAATAAGAATAATAATGATATTCATCAGACACTGTGTAGGATTCTTGTAGTACTGATGCAGAACAAATACTGCAAATGTACCACAGGAAATATCTGTTGTAATGATAATAATAATAATAATAATAATAATAATAATGTTATTATTATAAGTATCACGTGAATTCGTTGTTCAAGTATTAGTATTAAATGTGTACAGTAGTACTGATACTAGCAGGCAGTAGTAGTAGTAGTAGTAGTGGTCATAGAGGCCTGCTGGTAGGAGTAACTTCAGTAGTACTGCAGTAGTACAAGTTGTGGTGGATGCAATAATAATAGTAGTAGTAGCAGTAGTTGGGGTTGCAGTGGTAGTAGTGGCACTAATATTACTGTAGTAGTAGTAGTTGCTGTTAACTAGTGAGTAATCTAACCCTCCAGACGAAGATGGAACCTGTGGAGGAAACTGACATCATATTAGTTTGAGTAGTGGCATTATTATTATTATTATTATTATTATTATTGTTGTTGTTGTTATTATTATCAGATGTAGTTTAGATCTCAGGTAAATAAACAACAGCCCAGATGTTCTGTGAAGTTATAAGTTACTTTTTTACAACTTGAAGTATTGAGTGATACTTTGATGTACTGTGTAATACTTCACTCTGGGCGACTGACAAACTCGTCTACATGTTGTTTGTATCATCAGTTTATCAGCTGATCATCAGTTCAACATGTCGCTGCTCTTCTTCTTCTGTCGCAGCCGCGTTAACAAACCACTGTGTTTCAGTGACACCTGCTGGTCAAACAGTGCCACTGCAGCTGTGTCCTCACATCTGCTCCACAGCTGTTTCACCTGCAACAATCTGCAGTGTTCGGTGTTTATTTGGGGAACAAATGGTAGATGTGACCATTATGGTCATTTTTAGACTAAATATAATAAAATGTGAATTATTTTAGGTGGAATTAAAAGGGATCTGTTGTTCTTCATTAGATTTACAAACCTGACAGTGCAGAGAAAACTCTGGAAGAAGACCGTAGTTAAGATAGATGACAAGTGAATATTAAAAAATATTACAAAATACTCACAACACAAGTTTTATTTCGATCTTATGTAGGTTGGGTTTTATCAGGGAACTCGGCCTCAGTATTTCTTAAATCCTGCTTGTGGCCCTGGCTTGGATTCATGTTTTTTCTTTTATAGTTTGACAGCAGAGAAAAGTATCAGAAGCATTTGTCAAACCACTCCTTCAGTACATTCGTCCAGTGTCAGTCCTGAACTCTTCATATCTTTATTAAGTCACGACTGAAAACACAGCTGTTCCGAAGTTGACCCTAAAACTAAGAAGATAAAACAGGTCCAGCCGTTAATGTTGTCCTGAACCAGGTCATTTTATTTCACTCATAAACAAACTGGTTGAACAGTTTTAAAACTTGTAACTTGAAAAGACAACAAACCAAGAAAGTGACAAGAAGCAAACTTCTCCTCAGGTACTTTACTGCATGTTTGTCTGATGGACTAAATCATCACATGATCAAGTTTCATTTTCTGGTTAAAGTGTCTACTTTAATACATTTGCATTATTAGTATGCCCATCTTTTTAAATATGTATAATTATGAATATGATCATTTCTAATTAATACATTTGTAAGAACGCAAACATTTAAATGATCAGAAATATAACTTCTTCCAGTAAAGCACAAAAAATCATCCAGTTACAGGTGAAACTGTACATAAATAACTGTAGTTCAAAAAACTGGTAAAGACCAGCGAGCGCTCCTTCACCAGTGAACTGTGTCTTTGTGGATTCTGGATTTATACTCTGAGTTTACATCAGTGACAAGTGAGTGAAGATTTGAGCATCAGATAGTTTTTATGGTTATTTTGAAAGTGTTTTTTTTTTTACAGTTAGATTATTTTCTGTTCTGAGAGTCTGTGTGTCCAGCACAACATTCACTCCATACTGTAATATACATATTTATATATAAAATGCAGCACTAGTTTGAATCAAACCTGAAAAATCTGGAAGTTTTAGATTTGTTGTAGTGAACAGTGCAGCCTCTAGGGGGCGCTGACGAGACACATTATAGCATCAGATTTCCAGGTTTATTTACTGTCTGATGTTTCAGATGAAGCAGGTTCTGGTGTGACGTTCAGACCTGCCAGGAACCGGAAGTAAAAGACTCCTTTCACATTTAGGTGCTGTAGCAAAAATGTTTTCTGAGGAAAAAATGAAACTGAGATTAAAATAACAGTTTTAGAAAATGTAACTATCACAATCTGTTTGTAAAATGCTTTTTAAAAATGAACAACTTTATGAATGTGTAGCTTTTTTTAAGACAGCAGATTTTTCCCTCCATGATGTTACTATAGTTAAACATCAACATAAGAACTGAATCAAGCTGTGTGATATTTCGAACTCATTTTAAAATGCCAATCATCATTCTCCTGGAATTTAAGGGTCATTTCACCCAAATTACTTTGAAAAATATTTTCTCTCTTAACTAATTTTAGTTTTATCTGACCAGTAATTTTGGTCTTTAATCTTTTATCTGTTGATTTCCCTTCTCTTCCTATTTGAACTATAATTCGTACCTTAGTGCTCTGACTGTATTGACGCTGTATGGCCGCTAGATGGCGCAGGTGTCTCAGAGGTCAGCAGTGTGTTCAGTTTGAGGGACAGTTTTTTTTTCCACATTTAAACTTTGACATGTCTGGGGCCCCTAGAGGCGTGACGTCACGCTGAAGTTTGTCTCCAACGTCTGTCATCCTCGCGGGGACGCGCCTCCTCCGGTCTCGTGGAAGCCTCGGGGACGCGCAGCGAGTCTCTGCTCCTTTAAGTGGGAGGATAACCCCCTCCCCTCCCCTCCCCCCTCCCTCCTCCCCCCTCCTCCTCCCTCTCGGCCTCCTCTCGGGCAGCCTCCGCTCTCCGGAGCTGCGGTGGGACTTGAACGCACCTCGGCGGCTGAGCGCGCACCCGGCGGCTCCGCGTCTCTTCGCCCCGGTTCGGATGTTCGCTGGTCGGGTTCGGCCCGCACGCTGAGCGGCCGCCTGTCGGAGCCGGAGGCCGGAGCAGGAGGGCGGCAGGGCGGCCCGGAGCTGCGGGAGCCGCGGCGGCTCGGAGCGCGTGTGTGTCCCGGCTGGATGCGTGTTGCGGCCCGCGGGAGGCAGCTGCGGTCCGCGCGCTCTGATGGCGCAACGGGTGCGTAACATCAAGTTTTCATGGTTTGTTTTCAGGTTCCAGTTTTCAGTCCGATGAAAGAAGGAAAACAGAGGAACTAAACTGAGGAAACCGGATTCAGAGTCTCATCAGTAAAATCAACTGTTTTATTGAAGTTTTTTTCTTTAAGCTGATTCATATTTAACGTTTTCATTTCATGAAGCAGCGAACAAACCAACTTTGTACAAAATGATCCAACAAACTTTTAACTGCAAAGATTTAAACTTACAGTTCTTTTTATTAACGTGTTAATTCATATAAAAACGTTTTAAAAGTCTTGATTGAATGAACATTAACTGACGGAGTTATAATAAAATATTTTCACTTTAAAGTCAGTGAGAAAAAAAACTGAGGAAAGAAAAATGAAATCTCAGCTGCAGATTTCTAAAAATATTCAACTGATTTAAATCATTTAAATTGTGATAATAAAACTTTCTTCGGGTTATTTTTTTTCATCTTAAACTTTTTCTTCAGTTGATTCTTTGTCGTCGTTTTAGGACTCAAAGTTAGTTTGCAATAAAAAAACCCTTTTTGTTCACCATTAAAACTTAAATTAAAGTTTTTATCCAATCTACAAACTTTTTATCTTTAAACTAAAATGAAGTTTGACAGAAACGGTTTTTCACCGTCTGTTTGTCTGTTTGAGCTTCAAAATAAAAAAAAGGAGAATAAAGTTTTATTGAAGGATTCGTCCAAAAATTCAAACGTTTCTATTTTTAAAACATTTTGTTCAAACGGGGCTTTTGTCAAAGTTGAAACTGTTTTATTGATTATTGATCAGATATAGTTAAAGACCTGATGAGTCACTTTAATGAGTTTCTGTTCAAATTTAAAACTATTTTTACTACAGTAATAATAATAGTAACATTATTACTATTATCAATTAGAGAAAGAAACTAAAAATAACAACAGCACCAATACATTTATTTTAAGCAGAGAAAAAATAATATTACATTCTTGTTATTTAAGTCAAAATATAATTGATTTTTGTTTACAGGTAAACACAGTCTGGAAGTTTAAAAAACGTTTTTTAAAAACCATAATTATACATGAATATAAACACATCAGCTTCTTTATAATAACTAAAATTATGTTTTTGATTTTTTTTAAATTATAACTGATTTTTGCTCACTGTTTTTTTTCCTTGTTGCTCTAAAGATATATTCTATATATATTAAAGAGATTTTTAGTCTTATTTGAATTAGAGAGTTACTTGTTTATTGAAACTGGATCAAGTTAAGACGCCGACATGTTCACATAAAAACATCCTTAAAAAACAAAATGATAAAAGTCAGTGGCTTCAATTTTAAAACAAATTGACTTTTGATGTGTGTTTTTTTTTAACCTTGTGTTTATAGATTGTTTAAACTTTCACTTACAACAAAGTTACTTTTATTTATCATGTCAGAAATCAAACATCTATATGTTGTTAAACTTATGGACATAAACATTTTATAGAAGAACTCAAAAACAGTCCATTTCTGTTCAGCCAAACAAACTAGTTTTCTTTCCACAGTGAATCATAGTTTAAATGAAAGTGTTTGCACGGATGAACAAAATGAACGTTGTTCAAAGTAGAAAACAGACAAACACACTTTAATATGAGATTTGTAATGTTTGTAATGTTGAGTTTTGGTCGAGACGTCTTGTTTTAACTTGAGGGTTGTTTTTGCCTTTGACTGAAGTTTTAATGTGTTCGCGTTATTTTGTTCCTGTGTCTAATTCAAACACAAAGAATCCGTCAGTGGAAACACGGTTTTGTTTCAGGAAGCTTCAGGCTGATTTTTAGGAAAAGTTCATTTACTCTTTGAATTTTTATGACTTCATCTGGAGTTTTTCTCTGATGTTTTAAAGTTTACAACTCAGAGTTGTAAAACGTCACAGGATCGATCGTGTTAGATGAAAAAAACAGAGTGGACATAATAATAGGAACGCCTGCTCAGTGCAACAAATACTTGAACGTAATAAAGTTCAGTTTTAGTTGCCAGAGACGTCCGAATGGTTAAATGTTCATGTTATTTTGTGAAGAATCGAAACAGTGAGTCTGTGTTTTTTATAAAGTCAACTTACTGTTTTACCTGTACTTTTTATTTTTTATCTGGACAAAATAAACTGTACTCAAACTCTTAAGGTTGTAAGAATCAGATTTTTAAACAGACAGGATGAGGGTGGACAAAATAACAGGAACACCTGAAGCCTTTAGTCAGATTCTGTTCACTCTTCTCTCTGTTCAGTTTTCACATTTCGTTGTTTTCATGTGTTAGAGGATTTTTTTCTTCTGTCAGACGTTTTTATTATTTTCTTATTTACAGTTTTACATACAAAAGCACAGAAGTTTCTTTTTCTGAAATAAGTGTTGATTTGTGCGTCTGTTCATGGCAGTTTTTTTGTGATGTCACACTGATTAAACTCAGCTTTTTAAAGTGAAGTCTTTTAAATGTCACCCTGCTTCTGACGGCAGAGCACAGTTTGTTTTATCACATTCATTGTATCGAGGCGTCTTGGCCTCCTCTGAGGTCAGCGAGCAACTCCTACAGCTCAGGAGGTCAAAGGTCACACATCTCTTATCTCTGCGTTTCAGTATGAAGACCTGGCCCACTACGGGCTGGAGGGGGTGGGTGGGGTGTATGGAGACCCACACCACCACCACCACCACCACCACCATGCCGCAGCCGCCCGCTCCCTGCAGGCCGTGCACCTGGCTGCCGCCGCCACCGCCGGGACGTACCCCCCGCACCAGTACACCCAGTCCACCCACAGCAGCAGCGGCATGGCGGCCACAGCTGGGGACGCCGTCAAGAGGGACAAAGACGCCATTTATGGGTATGATGAGTTTTCTTATACTGCTAAAAAAAATCAGGACTGATGAGGATAAAACAAGTTTCCTTTGTCTGTAAAAAATAGTTCCTTGGTGTAATTTCATGTTTGATTTTGGGACGGAGCTACGAGCCATTCCATTCCAGGCTGAGCTGAGCCAGACCGACGTGTTCTGTGTGTCAGTGTGATGAAGTGAGTTTGTTCAGAGGAAGTGAAAACAGAAACACGCTGCTCAGCGGTGGACGTATATTCAGCTCCTTCACTGAAGTAACAGTAGCAATACTTTAATGTAAAAAATACTCTGCTACAAGTAAAAGGTAATTCAGCGAAAATACACAAGTATGAGCAACAAGTTGTACTCAAAAGTATGAAAAGCAGAAGTACTTATTTTATATGATCATTATGTACACAACAATGTTATCTGCAAAGTAAAGTGACTAACTACAGCTGTGAAATAAATGACATGAAAAAATAAATATAATAAATAAATGACATTTTCTGATTGCTTGATTTGTCTGGTCAAAGATATTCAGTTTGTCATTTAACAGCCAGCAAATCTTTGACAAATCCCCTTAATAAAATAGCTGAAACATTAATTGATCATCAAAATAGTTGACTATAGATTTTCTGTTTTAGCTCTACTGGCCACGTTTCCATGGGGCGAGAGTCCGAGTCCAGTTTAAGTCTGGTTCTGATGTTTCCTGCTGGGTTGCCTGTTTGTGCTCCAGGACTTAGTCCCATTTGTTTCTGCTCTGCTTTCTGCTGCCTTCATGTTATGTTGCATCTTAAACTGAGTCTTTACTGTCAGAAAATGTTTGGGGTTCCTCAGGGTTCGCTTCCGGCCTCACTTCTGTTTTCTCCATATAGGCTTTGCCTTGATATCATGTCAACACTTTTTACAGTGTGTTTGGGCATCTCTCTTCATTTTAATGCTAAAGACAGTCAACTACACCTTCTGATCAATTCAGAATTGACGAAAAATGTGCATAACGTTGAATCCAAGCTTGGATTTGTGACTCAACGCCACCTTTTAAATATCGAAACATAATTTTTTTTAGAAATATAACTTTGAATTAAGTTTTCTTCTTTTTAAATCTTTTTGAATTGTCTTTGTGTGTGTTTGTTTGTGTTTGTATGTTTGTTTTTTTTATAATGTAGCCTCGTTAAATAATCACAGTCTATATTTTATAAACCTTTGAGCTTTAACAGCAGTGGACTTTGTTTTTGGGGACAATTCCTTCCCGGTTTTGTGGACAGAATTATTTCTACCTTTCATTACAGATGCAAGTTATTCGAACATATTTTCTCACTTCCCTCTGGTGCCGTGCAGGTAGTTTGGGCTTAATTTGTCCAAGTCTGTCTTTCAGATTTCGGCCTTGAGGCACGAGGTGCAGTTACTTTTTTTTATTGTAATCATTTTTATTCTGTGAGAATCATCAAATTCCTTTCGCCTCCAAATTTCTGCACCATGTGCAGAAACCATGTGTTTTTTTGTAATTTGGTGAATTTTGTTTTCACTCTTCAAGTCATTTTTATTTGTTTGTTAATGTGCTCTGAAGATGATTCTTCTAAATGTGAGAGCTACTTCACTGTTATGTATTTGTAAGAAAGTTTGAGGCAGCAGGAAACTTGTGTTGCAGCTTTGCAACCTGAGCTGATCCCTCCTCCTCTTTCTCTCCTTCTCTTCCAGACATCCTTTATTCCCTCTGCTCGCACTGATTTTTGAAAAATGTGAATTGGCGACTTGCACGCCGAGAGAGAGCGGCGTGGCCGGAGGAGACGTCTGCTCCTCGGACTCCTTCAACGAGGACATCGCCGTCTTCTCCAAACAGGTACAGAGACACACGTTTCGTCCACATGTCAGAGTTAATACAGACCAGATCTGCAGGATCCTCGCGGACCAGGGCCGGATTAATCCTCTCTGGGGGCCTCTGGGCAAAAATGAGCTGTGGGCCCCCACTGACCCCCCATTTATCAACTTTCTGTTCACTGTGTGATTATTGGTCCGCGGTGACAGATGTATTCAAATTAACTTAAAGTAAAAATATAGATGTATGAAAACATTCCATTACAAGTCAAAGCTCTGCACAAGTTTACTCAAAGTACAACAGTATTAACAGCAAACTGTACCTAAAGTATCAAAAGTAACAGTACTCTATTGTCAATGATGCATTAATGTGTCAGCAGTAATTTAATGTTGTAGCTGGTTGAAATACATTTGTAACCAGTTCATACACTGTTACATTAGAGATGTTGGGTAGTTGAATCTGTAACAATGCTTCATATTCTATGAGATGATTAAATATTTTCTGTAAACAATCTCAGAATTCAGAAGCATGTTTTTTTGCCAAGTAGCTTTTCACATGGAAGGAATTTTCCTGGTGTTAAAATATACAAAATAAGAGAAAACACAAGAACTGCAAAGTCACCATCATTAATTCATCGGGGCCAACCGGCTGTGTTGTATAATCATTATATATTTTTCTGTCTCCAGATCCGATCAGAGAGGCCTTTATTTTCATCCAACCCAGAGCTGGATAATTTGGTGAGTTATTATTATTATTAACTGTGATCGTTTAAAATACTGATATATTATAAATGAAAGTGTTTGTTTTTGTCTCACTGGTACATCGTTTGTTTGTAGATGATCCAGGCGATACAGGTGCTGCGCTTCCACCTCCTGGAGCTGGAGAAGGTCAGAAAAAAACAGATTTGACTCAGTGACCTTTGACCTTTCATTGATCAGACTCTAACTTAACCAGCATCTGCTGTTTAATTCAAAGTAATGAGATTAAAGCTAAGATGTCCACTGTGCTGCTAATCCAAACTTAATCCTGAACAAAAAACATTGGAATCCTACAATATTCCGATAAAAGCATCGACTGTGTTGAGATGTTTTTTTAAATTGAATATAATATTTAATATCCATTTTATTTGCAGGTTCATGAGCTCTGTGATAACTTCTGTCATCGATACATCAGCTGTCTGAAAGGGAAGATGCCGATCGACCTGGTTATAGACGACAGGGACGGGAACAAATCGGACAGTGAGGACTTCATCAGGTCATCAGGGAACAACATGGATCAGGTGATTACTTCCTCTGTCATAAACACGACCTTCTAAAGGAATTACAGACCATGGAGTCACAGATGTTCTGTTACCGCCAAACTGATGCACTGTTGATGAACGATAGCGATCAATGCTCATCTCGCTGACAAACTTCTTGCATTTCCTGTGACTACTTCATAATAAAAGTCAACTCGTGTTTTGCCAGTTAAACACTAACACTAATAATGTGGAACGGCAGCAGTAGGAAATGTTGTTGTCATTAGCTGTATCTTAAACTCCCATGACCCCTCTAGTCACCCTGCAAGGGTAAAGAGCCGGTCTGCTGTTACAGCACCAGGATTGAATCCGTATTGCTTCTCCTGGTTCTGAGGTTCGACAACATGTTGGAGCCTCCTTTCCAGACATAAACTTTCCCACTGAGCATACGACACTGAAGAGGTGTGTCAGCTAAGACAGTCAGACGTCTGGCAGGGCCACGGCTGAGGCTCAGGATCCCCGGTCTGGGTCAGCAGTTCTCCTCCAGCCTGAGCCCAGACCTTCCTGTGTCATCTTAAAGGTTTACCAGAACTTCCTTCAGGCCAGGTCCTTCTCCGTAGCCTCCCCGAACTCCTCCCATCTCTTGGTACCTGTCTGCTGCTTCAGGACACCTCTGGACAAACCAAGTCCAAAAGGCCTTCAGCTTGATAACCTCCTCCAGGTTCTCAGGTTGCACCACGACAGGCAACGGCTGACAAGCTCCGAGCAGCCGCCTCCAAAGTGGAGGATTTGAACACGGCCGACTCGGACTCCTTGTCCTCCCAGTCACCTCCAGGTTTCTCCATTGTTGCTCATGTGAGCGTTGAAGTCCACCTGCGGAGCTGTAGAGTCACGGTGTCTTCTCCATCAGGACAAAGCCCAGAGACTCTAAGAAGACCGGATGCTCCAAACTGCTGTTCAGTGCGTAGACACAAACAAGCCAGTCTGGTCTGACCTGATAAAGACCATGACATGCAGCTGAAAGCTCTGGGAAAAGGTGGTAAGAAAGCCTTGAGTTAAGATTATTGTGTCAAACTATAAAATTCCATTTTTGGCTGCGGTCGACGGAGCTCTGCAGGGTTTATCAAACAAAACTGAAATGTTGAAATCCCCATAAAGGGAAAACAGATTCTGAGCAGATAGATTTGATCATCCAGCTGCTGGAGTCACATCTGCTGCTGGAAACGAGTCCGTATTAAACTGCTGTGAGTTCATCTGTCTCACCACCGATCTCACACACACACACACACACACACACAGATCTTTTTTCTTTTCTTCTCTTGGATTCTTGAACACATCTCTCTTTTCCCAGAGAAGCAGCAATAATGGAGGTGAAAAGTCAGGTTGTGTCTGTTTTCCCAGGCAGCCGAGCAGCTTTTAAATCAGCCTCGCAGCAAAGCTCTCAGCAGCCACTTGTCAGGCCTTTAACCCTTTAATCACCCAGAAGTGTGAACTCGAGCAGCTTAGTGTCGGATGACCAGCGGCTCGAAAGCTCTGGTTTCATTTTCAAGTGCCTCCTTTTGGTCGGATGATACACTGATAATCCTCCCTTCTTGTTTTTTGGTCTCCATCTTTGTTACCGTTTCTGCTGCCATGACCTGTCAATCAAACGGTGTGGGTGGGACAATGAAGTCCTTCTATGTTTATTCAGGTTGACTTTCTGTAGGTGGCGCTGTGGAGTCGGACCCGAAGAGATCAACTTAGATTAGAGTAGATTAAATAATATCTGTCTACACAAAGATTTGATTTATAAACTAGTCGCTCTCAGTCTTCTGGGAATTCCCTCTTTTTGAAGTTGTTGAAATTAACCATTTAAGCTCTGCAAATGTTTCACATCATCATCCTTCATGATGGTGGGTTCTTTTTAGTTACGCAAGCTTCTGATTATTGAGACACTACAAACTGTATTGATCGTTCAGGAGTGTGAAACCCTGACGTCTGGACTCGCTGAAGGATCTTATCATAAAAACAGAAACTAAAAGACCGACGGGTTGACCATTGGACAAATATCTGTCCCCCAACTGGAGCCGAGTCTTTGCCTCTGACATGAACTGGATCTATGAGATACACGAAAGAGACCGGCGTCCATCTCTTCTTTCTGCTCCGCAACCTGCATCAAACTCTGATTCATTACATCGGATATTATCGGTCTGAGCTGTGACTCGTTGTCTCATTGTCCTCCTGTGTCTTCCTGCCTGCAGAATTCGTGGAGCAGAGATCACGACGACGCAGCGTCGATCCGATCTGCCGGGACGCCGGGACCGTCCAGCGGTGGACACACGTCTCACAGCGGAGACAACAGCAGCGAACAAGGTGAGACTGACCGAGCTCAGCGTGATCGGACGGACAGGACGGACGGAAAGGTGTTGTGTGAGCTCGTCCATTTCTGCATGTAGAGGACATATATGTGCAGTACTGAGTGTATCCACAGTAGTACATATACACAGTACATGTACTGTCTGTTCGTATGTTTTAAAAATTTATACCAACTCTGGAAACACACATTTCAGTGTGTGTGTAATTTCTTTCCTTGTCAACGAATGAGAGTGAACTGTGTGTGTGTGTGTGTGTGTGTGTGTGTGTGTGTGTGTGTGTGTGTGTGTGTGTGAGGATTTATGAATGGTGGCAGAGGTTTTCCGACATGTTGGACTTGATGTGAGTTTGAAAATAAAGGGAGACGGAAGAGAAAAAGAGGGAGTGATGAAGGCTGACGGCTTCGAGCTGAGCTGGAAGAAAGAGAGCTTTATGTCCATGAACACACACCCTCACACACACACACACACACACACACACAGGGAAACAGAAATCACACAGCGTGCAGCGCACACACTCACACTGAAACGTGCATCAACAGAATTCATATACCTTCGTGTTTTAAACAGATGCAGTATAAATACACAGAAAGTACACACACCTAAACAAACAGAGCTACACAAACACACAGACACAAGACTTTCATAATGTCAGGCAGCAGGTAAAAACACCTGAGGAAACATTTAAGGACCATGACATGACCAAATGACAGAAGTTACAGGAGCTGTTTTTTGTTCTGTCCTCTTCAAAAGATTCCTGAAAGCCTTCATGATCGTGTCTCGATATCGTTGTGCAGGATCCACATCTTGAGTAAAAAATATAATCTTTTGGTAGAAAAAACACGTTCGGATGGAAACACATCGATGTTTGAATTGAACTAAATTCCTGTTTGCAGTCAAATATAATGTTTTTAATGTCATCGCTGTTTTTTTCTGTCGGTCTTTGGTGAAATATCAGAAATGAGCCCAGTGGGTGTTTGATTGACAGCTGAGTGTCCGGGGACGTGGACGCTGTCGGACAGATGGCGTTTTGTTCGTAGTGGAGTTGGAGAATAAGGACCCACAGCTTTTAGCATCTAAACCTACTGATGTGACGTTTTCTGATACGTTTTCGTGCTGTTTCACTTGCGGTCGAGCGGCTGATTAGTTCTATGAGCTGCAAACTGATGATTTGTTTGGAGACTGAGAACTGATTCTGATGGATTCGTGCAAAATTAAAAGGCCATAATGAAACCAAACACATCTAAAGTATAAATTTCTCCCTTTGATTTCACTGGGCAGATGATCCAGTTTAATTTCACCTGGACTTCAAATTAGAGCTGAAATAGCCAAATTCATTAACTCATTGTTGTAAATGAAAGTCAACTGAATATTTTGGATGTTTTGAATCAAACATGGAATCTCTGGGGAAAATGTGTTTCTCACAATCCACTATCGTTTAAAGACCAAACAATCATTTTCAACCGGTGGCAGCCGTACATTAAATACACACACACACACACACACACACACACACCGCTCCGGCTTCATGCTGCTGGTCTCAGTCCAGACGCTTCTGTTCGCCGGCGTCTGTTTGCAGGCCAACTGAAACAGGCCTGTGGTTTCTCTATCTGCTGCCCACGTTTACAGTTTGACACCGCGGTGGGGGGACGGCCGCCGGGTTCACCTGCGAGTCTGACCTTCAGTGAAAGGACCAATCAGCAGATTGATGTACTCAGGGATTGTTAATCGGGCAAACACAATCCCAGCATGCATCAGCCTTGACGTTTTTTAAAGCCAGTTTCTGTTTCACGAGCCGAAGCCAGATGATGTTTTTCTCTCGTTCAGGGTTTCTTTCATGAGTCTTTCTGGAAAATGAACATGTTCCTGAGGTTTTCTGCTTGTTCAGTGATTAATGAACTGGACAATAATGTCGAAGCAGAATTTCAGCCACAGACTTGAGTTACTTTGCAAACTTTCAGCAGCTCGAGGTTGTGACAGCAGCTCGTATAATCATTGCTTTTAGCCACAAAGGCTCCAGAGATGTTAAATCTGTGTGTCGGTCCAGACATTTGAACAACTATGTGACAGACCGGGATAAAGTTTTGTACAGACATTCGTGGTCCCCAGAGAATGAATCCTACTGGCTTTTCATGTAGCGCCACCACGAGGTTGACGTTGTGCCTTTTAGTGAAATATGTTTAAAACGATTTGCCTTGAAGTTCTGTGGACAACATGGTCTCCAGATGATGAGTCCTGATGCTTTTTCCTTTTTCCCGTCTCGCTCTCGTGTTGCTTGTCGAGTCCTGTTTGTCTCTGATATGAAGGTTATTCGTGTCAGAGATGATCAAATCAACGGACTGAGATCCAGAGCTGAGTTTTCCTTTGAGTCCGGCTCTGACTCGCGGTGTTTTCGAGCACAGACTCTGGGACTGAAGACAAACTGTGTCACACCTCCATTTGGAAACAAATCTGCTTCATCAGACCGTTCAGAGCGACCGCAAGCTGCTTCGCCTCGCTCGGCGCTGGCTGGCAGGGATTTAAACATCGCTTCCACACAGCCAGCTCCATCGTTGACCTCGGCCTTCCAGCCAAATGTGGTTAATAAGAGATTTCTTTGACGTGACTGAAAAACCTCAGTTCAGCATGACTTCAAATGACATCTGCTAACTAAGACTCCGCAGCCAAACTCTCCAGCTTCTCTGGCCGCTGCTCGGTGATAATTTGCCATCCGGGAGAACGTGAACAGAGAAACATGTCGTCAGCATAAAAGAGCAGAACTGTCGCTTTGGATGGACTTTCTCTGTCGTTTAATGTGAAGTGACGAGAGACAGAAATGCACTTGTTCATTTGTCTCAAAGAGACGAGAGGATCAACATCGGTCTCATGTCTGTGTTCAGTGGAGGAGTCAACAGCTGACTCACTAATCCACATCTCGTTTGTCTTTTTTCTGGTTGTGAACAGATTAAACGGTTTCAGAAGTTCAGAAGCAAAGTTGAATGGATGTGATTTATGTCGGGAAAATAAGCAAGAGTTTTCTGATTCTGACCTTTGTTTCGCTTAAATTGTCTGGATCCTTTTCTATTTGCTGCTTTAATGATCCATTTAAACTGTGCCGTGGGGACTTTGGACTTTTTCTCAGTTGTTTGTGTGATGCAACGACACGACGGTGATGTTTCCACATCACTCGCAGAAGAAACGTGAAATTTCCTAAAAACTGTGAACTACTCCTCAAATCATCTGGTGTTATTGCTCTGCAGGTGGAAGCAGATTAATAAGTCCAGTATCTTCAGATCAGTTCAGCAGCTGCTGCTCTTTTGTTCATGGACGGGTGTTGGACTTCACTCCATGGCCAAAGGGGACAGGGGCGTCCACATACTTTCGTCCACTTTTGCTCTGGTTCTTCTGTTTTGTTCCGTCGAAGGGGAATCTTAATGCTGTGATATTTTAGACAGCAGTGCTTAGCTTTGTGTCAACAGGTTGTGCTTCAGCAGAACGCCCCCGTGCACAAAGCCGAAAAGGGTTTTTCCCAGTTCGACGTGGAAGAACCTGACCTCAACCCCATCCGACGCCTCTGGGATGAACCGAGACGCCGCCTGCCAGACCTGATCGCCCAGCACCAGTGTTGGACCTCATTAATGGTCTTGGCTGAATGGGAGAAAATCCCTGCAGCCAGTTTCAAACATCTGGTAGAAAGGCTGACAGCAGAAGAGCGGAGGATATCATACATGGCTGCACTGCTCCACTGTCCACACACTTCTGGCCATATAGAGTATTTAGAGCTGTTCCAGCCTCCCGTATGTTTTTAAAATCTCACAGCAGGACATGTTCAGTTTCATCCGAGTCCTTCGTCCGTCTCGGTGTTTTTATTCCAGCGCTGACCTCAGCAGTGAGGTCACCGTTATTAAAGCGCTGGATTGGCTTTCATTCATGTGAACCCGCCCACCAACGCCAGCAGAGAGGGGAAATGGTCCGTAGTGGAAATGTGGTGGAAAATAAAGCCTCTCTCCTTCTCCCTCTCTGCAGCGAGCGTTCTTCCAACAGACCACGGATAATAAAACTTTGTACAAACAGTTCTTAAAAAGTGCAGCGATGGAGGAGGCGGCGACGCGACCGGCTGCTTCATGTGTTTCTTCTTTATCTCACATGTGCGGAGCAGAGAACAGATTCATCACGTTGTGCAACAACACAGAACTGAAGCACTGTTGGAAGAACATTTGATGGTTCTCTGGCAAACTCTGACACTTTTTATAGCCGTGTTTAATGTGCGTTCAACAAGTTATGGTGGAATCACTCGTGCTTTCCTGAGCGGCCGAGTGTCTTGTAGTGGAATATTTTCAGTTTCACACATGAAGCTGCAGCTTTGTCGCACCGTGAATGTGTTCCTCCCGACCAGTCGGCCAGATGTTTCAGATGTTTCGGACTCTGTTGGCCATCAGCAGTCCCTAATAGATAACTCCCATTGGCTGAGAGATGAAGATGGAAAGCATTGTTGAAAGGACTCCTTGAAAACACATTGTTGGTGCTTGTATAAATGCATAATATCTTCATGTTGTCTTGAAATATTCACATTAAAATAGTTGATGCACTAACGTACAGACAGGCACTAATTCATATTTCATTTTGCAAAAAAATTTGAAAATTTGCTTAAAACCTGCATCAAATTTTAATGGAAACATAAAACCCCAAACGTTTGGACTCAAATTCAAATCAAACTGTTTCCTGACAAGTTTTCTGAAGTTGTTCCTGAGTCCAGTTATTAATCTCCTTCATCCAACCATTGAACCTCTCTCCATCCTCGCTGTGAACGACTGAGTCTTTCCAGGATGAACCTTTCAGACCCAATCATGATCCTATCACCTGTTACCAATGAACCTGTTTACCTGTGGAAGGATCCAAACAGGTGTTTTTGGATCAGGCCACAACTTTCACAGTCTTTTGTTTGAAACATGTTGCTGCCATCAAATTCAGAAGAAGCAGATATTTACAAGAATCAATGAAGCTGATGAGTCAAACATTAAATATATTGTCTTTGTGTTGTTTTCAATTGAGAATATGATAAAAAGGTTTAACAAGTTATCACATTCTGTTGTATTGAAGTTTTCCACAGCATCCAAACTTTTTTATAATCAGATTGCAGGTTATGTGTCGGGGACATGTGTGAAGTCGTTGGCTGGTTGTGTCTCTGCTCTTCATCCGTCGTCACACGGAGCTGAAGGTGCAGCAGCTTTTCATATTTGCAGCCGTGATCACGTCTCCCTCCTCTTCACTCACGTGTCCTCGGCTTTGTCGTGAAGCCCAGTTGTCAGAAGCCATTAGCAGGTTGGGTGGGACCTCTCCTCCCTCCGCTCTCTGAGGAGGTGGAGGTGGAGGTGGAGGGTGTAACTCAGCCTCGGGGAGCTTGTGGTTCAGCCTAATGAGGCTGAGAGCTTGTTTATGGAGTTACGCATCATTTTTATGATTATTTCCACCTTTTCGGGCTCCGCTGCGCGGCAGAATCCGCCTGTGTTCGGGCTCAGCGAGTCCCTCGTCCACCGCTGACTCCGGGCAGGACCCGGAGCTCCGGCTGCCGGGGCCCGGCGCCCTAACCTCGGCCCGGCGCTGTTAAAAACACTGAGGAGAAAATGAGCCTCATTAAACAGGCAGAGAAAGTGCAGTAAAAACACCGGGGCCGGCAGCTTTTAGTGGTTTTCAGTTGAAATGCCGCGTTATGTGCAGGGGGGGCGGCGGGGCACAGAGAGGGCGAGAGAGCAGCGCCGGCCGGCGTGACTGCAGGGTCACCGGCTTGAATCCACTCAGCGACTGGGAAAACCTGCAGGGACAGTACGTGAGTAGAGACATGTGTTTTCTAGGGGCCTTTAATGGGCAGAAAAGTGCTGCGAGGCCTCGTGTTCACCCTCGTGTGGGTGAGATGTGCCAACGTTCGCCTGCTGGCTCCATTTGTTGTGAGAACTTCATCAGTTCTTTCTCTATTTTGCGTCAGTGAATTGAAAAAAATGTGTCTTTTTATACTTAAAGTCATTCTGTTTTTTGAATATGTGAAAAGTGTGTTCAACCTAAAACAGGCTCTTAAATTGCTCTTTTAAAGGCTGAACATCCACAGAATCACCTTCACCTTCAGAAATTGTTGAAGTTGGTCAGATATGGAAAAACCGTCCTGACATGTTTCGTATGTTTGGAAACTTTCTTGTCGAGACTTTGAAATAAAGTTCACCGAGTTTCTTTCTTCCTCTCAGGCGACTGTCTGGAGAACGGCCTGGCGTCTCCCAGCACAGGCGACGACGACGACTCCGACAAAGACAAACTGCACAACAAGAAAAGAGGCATCTTCCCCAAAGTGGCCACCAACATCCTGAGAGCCTGGCTTTTCCAGCACCTGACCGTAAGTAAATCAACCTCATTCACATTCGCTGCTTTTGACTTTTGGATACTCAACATGTTGAGGAAGTGGAGCTGAGGTCCAGATCATCAGTGTGTTGAGTCCTTCGTTGTGTACCGACGTGAGCCGGGTTGTTTCGCTGGTCTCGTCTCTCTTCTAGTCGTGGGTCGGCTCCACTGAAATCCTCAAAGCTGCTGGAGTTCATGGAAGCTTCTTAAAAGTTTTAAAAGGCCTTCTCTCTATTTACCGTCTTTGATATTGGAGCAAGGTGACGTCCGTTTTGTTGCCAGTCACCAACATGTTTTCATGCACTTGACCTCCCTCAGTTGAAGGAACCTGACTTGAAGCATGAGTCTGCTCATAGAAGCTCTTTATGACAGTTTGTTGAGTGACGGTCGGCTCGTTTCCAGACTTTAGGCTTAATGCTTCATCCATCTTCGACCATGTTGAGGCTCAACTCTGACACTTAAGCCGTGTGTTGAATGACAGTAAGTTTCGTGTTCGCTCTTTACAACTCCATACACATTAAAATACAGTGTGACGAGTGGCAGTGACTAGTGACTCGGCCGTGATGGGAAGAATCCTTTAAAGCGGTGTCAGTTATTCCAGAAAGTCAACTATTTAATTAACTATAAAATGTTTGTGATTTTTCATTGAATTACAGTTTGAACTGAAATTGGACGAAATCTAAAGCAGACTTGAAAACTTGAGTATTTATTGTGTATAAATGCTAAAAGAAGCTGCACAGTTCAGTGAAGTTGAACGCATCGCAGGTTGGAGTTGAGTCTGATGCCGCCTCTTGCTCATGAGCACTAAAGCAGCACTTGTGGCTGGAGGATTGAACCTGTGACCTTTGTCCTCTGTGCCGCCCCTAATTCACTCTGAAGTTGTGTTGACCGTAACCAACCCAGGGACGTTCTCAGTCTGGGGCGATGACCTTTGACCTGTGCTGCGGTGCAGGTATTTCACCTGTGGGCGTCCTGACAGGAAGAAACCCGGCACGAACGCATGAATTCAGGCTTTGTAATAAGGAGCAAGTGCTGACAAGTGTCGCTAATCTTCACAAACGACAGCAGAGGAAGATGTTTGCTCATGACTCATTTTCATTATCCTCAGTCATGTTCAGAATGTCCCGCAATCAGTCAGTGCAAAGACGTCAAACTGCAGGAAAAACAAAAGCCGGGGATTTTGCTTCATCTAGTGACGTGATCCAGTTTTGACCTCGACAAATTTAAAAACATTCGGCTGTTAGTTACCGACCTAAAATAAAAGTAGTACATGATGCAGCTTTCAGGCCGAGGTCAAAACTGTTTTACGAAATGTTGTACGAAATGGCTGTCGCTTACATAGAGCTTATTATTCAGAGTGCTTCACACACACACACACACACACACACACTTCCTTTTCAAGACAATCAGACTAATCACTAATCAATATTTGTAAATGAAGAAATACAATATTTGATCGATCGATCATCATCAAATCTGCAACTTGTCAGGGGTCAAAGGTCGACACCTAGACTGTGAATTGTTTATTCTTTACCAATAAAACACATAAGCAGTTATTTTGTGAGCTTGTTCCAAACTTTCAGAAGCCAAATAAGAAAATAAGACAGAACCAAACTCTGCAAGAAGCTTTTCTTTGGTTTTCTGTATCAACACGGGGACGGGTTCAAACCAGACGCTCGTTTTGTTCATCAGGATTATGTCGTCAGTGTAAGAACACAGGTTTGTCTGCTCGGGTTTAGACGGGATTAGAACAAAGGTCATTCCCACCGAGCTTCATATTAATGTCTTTCTGTTTATCTGCTAAGAACAAATCAATTTCCAATCATTCTAATAGTGAGAACCTAAGAACCTGAAGGGAAACATTATTTTTTACGAGCGCGAAGCTGAAATGAATCGTCCAGTTAAAGTGGGAGGAGAGCGGCTCAGTCGCGACTGACTCATAGGTTTGGCCGAACGCCCCCGCCCCCTCCTCCCGTCTCCCCCCCGCCTGCCTCCGAACACGGACGGGCTAAATCGGTCCCGGCTCGGCGGGGGTCGGGGCCGCCGCCAGGACTCTGAGCCGAACCTGGAGGACGGCGAGTCCTGCGGCAGATGGGAGGTGAGGAGAACGGCGGGAGGCGGAGGAAACACTGGTACCTGAGAGAGAGGGAGAAAAGGCAGCGAGCTGCTGGAGGTGAAGGTTGTGTGAAGGACATTTAATGCAGGAATCAAAACACCAAGCAGTGAAAATAACGAACCAACACGGAGGCAGGTTTGACGCGACCGTCCAGACATTAAAAAGGCTCCGAGACACAAACTGGAAAACCTGCACCGACATTTGATTTCTACATTTTTCACTTTAGCGACACGATTGAAATCATGTGTTTGCTGAAGCCGGTTCGACAGCAGTGAATGAATAAAGGGGAAAAACTCCTGCTGTATTTAATAATGTCATTAAAATTAATATTAATACGATGCATATTGTGCTTGTTTAGTTATATCATTTATACAAACAGATAGATTCTGGGAAAATTATCCTTTCAGAAAATTGAGGCCAATAAAAACCTTGAAAACTACTTCTACATAGACAAACCTAAAAAACCATTTAAACTGAACAAATATTAATATAAAACATGATAAATCTGAATTACATTAATAATTAAAAGAGCACGTCGGCAATATTCATAAAACAACTCCACACTGTCCAAAAGTCGGAAGATTAGAGCAGAAAACATCGTGTCAATTAGGACATAACACCAATAATCATAATTTAATAGATGCACATTAATAAGTCAGTTTTTTCACTTATTTATTTATCCAGATTTATTTAAGGACAAAATCAACTGTCTCTTTTTATTAGTCTTCAAAACACAGTCAAACAACAAAACTCAGAAACGCCTCAATCTAAAGCTTTACATATCTGTGTGTGTGTGTGTGTGTGTGTGTGTGTGTGTGTGTGTGTGTGTGTGTGTGTGTGTGTGTGTTGGAGGGTGTTCTGGCTTCATGGCTGCCTCCCCTGAAATCCAGCAGCCTCCTCTGAGCCACAGCTCATAAAAGCCGAGCCACAAGCCGACGTGCTGTTTACACCACACACACACACACACACACCCTGCTTTCTCATGTTTTTATTTAGTGTTTCATGTCACGGTGTAAAATCATCCCTGTTAATGGAGTTCGTGTTAATTAGTGTGTAATTCGCCTCCTCTCGCTCGCAGATGTTTTACTCTTTTACAAACAGGTGGAGGAAGCTTTGTGTGCTACCATTTGTTTACAGTCACCCAACTCATTAAAGAGCTGCTCTGGCTTACAAATTACACATGTGACTCCATCGAAACAGCTGGAAAGACTTTGCACGTCCGAGTGCTTCTCAGCACGACGACGGCAGAATTTAAAAAAACTCCACCATCGCTCTGAGGAGACGGTGGAAACGGCTCCTAAACTTCAAAGCCAGCGCCACAATTACAGAGGAGGACTTCACCCGGCTCGCCCGTCGGCCGGCTGAGCGATGGGCCTCCTGAGCCGAGCGGGACAGATGAGTTAGCAGGAAGCCCCGGCGTGACCTCGCCGCCCCCTGCCCTCCAACCATCAGGGGTCAGAGGGCGCCGGGACACCTCCATCCATCCATCAGCGGCTGTTTACAGCCACAGAGCTGCAGATGTGGGTGACGGCGAGGCCACGGCGACCCACAGGCACCAACACGTGTTCGGCCGCCTGCCGCCACCCAGAGGTGTACCTACCCCCCGGCCGTACAGGAAGTCTCGCTCTAATAACACCATCAGACATCAAACGGCACCGACGTGAAATCCACCATCATCACGTGGGCCTGGTCCCAGCGTCTCCTCCGAGTCTCTGTCCATCGTCACATTCACATGTTCCCTCATTACCACTGAGTCATTGGCGCCACATGCTCAAACAATGGAGATCATTAAACACGGCGGTGATTGTGTTTACGCACTCGGCCTCCAAACTTCAAGACCGAAAAATGAAAATGTGAACGTTGTGATTTCTTCGAGCTGCTGCTTCGTCTCTGTTTTAGTTTCTTTTTATTCCGGGCAGCTCAGTAATCAGTGTTTGATTATCGGCATCGACAATAATAAAACGGCCAAATGTCCAAGTGCAGAAATACTGAACTTATACCAGACGGCTGATTCCTTCAGAAAGCTTTACTCTGCACGTCTCTGAAAATTAAAGCTGCACATCTGAAAGGAGCAATTTGCTCAATATTTGGTGCAAAATCAATTCATTTCAATGGAATCGCCACAATAAGCGAGTTGGTTCTGGTCTTTCACGTTGAGTTCAGGTTGTAAAAGCATCTCGTCCATAACGCTCGTTCTAGATCTGGATCCAGCCCCAAAGAGTCTCCATGTTGTTCCTGCTTTAGTTCTGAGGACGACAGTGTTTCTCAATCTGACGTCACTACAGACGAGCTGGGAAGAGTGAAGTTTCCTGTGACTGATGAACTGAACCGCCTTTTTTCAAATTTCAGCCATTTTTTCACCATTTTCAGGCCAAAATAAAATATAAATGATATCAGATGTTTTTCCTGTGAAGGAAAAGAATCTGAATCAGAAACAAACGGTTGTGTTTGTGATAATTTTTTCACAAAACCACAAGTTAATTATTTTGGTATCTGAAGATAAGAAAGCTCATTTTCTCATAATGGGTTCATGTATAAAAAGCTGATTTGTGGAAATAACAAGATAATGAAGCAGTCAAAGAGTTTCTTAGACAAGAACAAGAAGTGCAGCTCTCGGGACGGCGCTCGGTCTGATCACACGAACTCACCGTCGTGTCCGAGTCTCTGGGTTTGGTTAAAAATAAAGGCCTCTGTGATCAGACGCTCGTTTCCCTGCAGCAGAGGGAGGCTGCTCTCTCGCCCTGCAGAGAAAACATCATCCATTACCTCTGTGACAGGCCCCCCAGGGACCCCAGGGCCCGGCTCTCTGTGGGGGTCGCCTTTATTGACCTCTGCCCCCCCAGCACACACACACACACACACACACACACACACAGAACCCTCCAGCATGTGGTCACATACATCACGGAGCAGCCTTTCTTCCCTGACAGCGTAAATGAGCGTCCGTCAGATAATGAAGCGAGGAGCTGATCAGACGGCAGATGGAGGGAAACATTCAAACAGTTTTTTTTATTTCAGACGTTGATGAGCGACGACGTTGCTTTTCATCCAGCAAGAATCTGCAACTTCTCCCGTTTTCTGATCAGTTCTTTTCTTATGAAGAGACTGAATTGTATCATATCGGAGGTGGACAACTCAGGACCAGTGCTGACATGTTAACACACACACACACACACACACACACACACACACACTAAATGAGTAGTAATTACAGCCTCTTAACAGGTTTACTGGGACACTAAACAACATCACCTCCCCCACATCACAGCATGAAAAGGTTTGTGTTTGAAAGTGTATAACATGTATTTAAAGTGTGTGTGTGTGTGTGTGTGTGTGTGTGTGTGTGTGTGTGCGCCAGTCAGCCTCTTTTGCATCCATTAATGTTAATGTGCAGATGAAAGCAGATCTTCAGACTTTATTACAGAACAGTGCTGAGATCTGCTTCCATCCAGGTCCTGGATCCAGGACCTGGATCCAGGTCCTGGATCCAGGTCCTGGATCCAGACCCAGACCCGGCTGCCAGACTCAGCGTTGCTTTTGGAGCTCGTGCAGAAACTCTCGCTTAAGTTCAGTGACATGTTTTTTAAAAACATTTTTCTATCACAGTTGCAGATGTCGACTGCAGTAATATTAAAGAGTAATTTAACAGCAGGTTTTTTTTAAACCTGCCTCAGTTTCACCTCTGACCACAGCTGTAGCCACGCCCACCAGTGATGTCACAGTGTCCTGAGTGCACCTGTACGTCACTGCAGCCAGGTGACTGACAAATAAACTACAGTGACGGTCGGACACGTGTGATTTAGGTTTTGGTGTTTTTCCGTTTGTTCTGCTCAAATGATCATTTCACCATTTTGGGAAGTATGTTTTTTAGCCTGAAGCAGCTCTGTGCAAAGTTTTAACAGAACATCAGTCAACAGCTGTAAAGCTCAGTGATTGATGTGTTGTATCTGCTACGACCAGAACTTCAGCATCTCTTCGTCTGTGATTCTTCGCCGCGTTGAGACGTGAACTTCTCTCTCAAACTCTCCTTTTTCTCCTTTTTTTCGGTCCTGCGTTTTCAGCAGTGTTTCCGTCAGGTTCAGGTTCAGCTGTTTCGTGGACGCTCGCCTCAGCAAAGTTGAGCGTTTTAAAACTCGGCCGTGTGGATGAAGCCAAAGTCAGATCAGCTCTTTCCTTCTTCCCGGTGAGACGGGCGGCGAAACTGATCCCAGACCGGCCTCTCAGCCCAGCCGGTCTGGGTCCGGTCCAGCTTGGTGCCGGTCCAGGCTGCGAGCCGGTCTGAGCTGCCGCTCCCTGCTAACAGGATTATAATTTCATAATGAGCAGGTGGCTCCAGATTAAAACCCTGAGTGGAAACTGTGGACGGAGCCTGGGAGGTGGAGCGGCCCTGAACCGCTCACCATGTGTTTTCACTCTCGCCTCATCGCTGGAGGAGGATTGTGCGGTTTCGAACGCTGAGCTCGTCTTCGTGCTGGATGCGATGAGCAGAAGGAGCAGGACGACGTTCCTGATATTTCCGACCTTGGGTGACAGAGACAGGTTGAAATCACTTGTTCAGCTGTGTGTGTTTCAACAATCTTTGGTTCGAGTGATGCCTGTGAATTATTTTTCAGCTCTTAGAAAAACAGCGAGAAGCTTCAGACGTCTCTTCACTCACTCCGTCATGTTTTCGTCGAATCATCGGCGGGACGATTAAAGCTCCTCCCTGGAGAAGCCTGAAGGCTCTGAGTCTGAAAATGTGACGAAACGACCTCATGATTGTTGCTCTTTGTGGCAAATTAGATGCAGTTTAGGCCAATTACCTGCTATCAGATCACAGGGGAAACACGGCGCTCTGGCAGAGGGACGTTCAGGCCGGAGAGAAGAAGCCTTCAAAGACGTTCCCTCCTCGACACCGAGCGCGACGATCGGAGAAGTCCTAAAGAGCGATTTGGTAAAAAAGTAAAGTCAATAATTATAATCCAAAAA
The DNA here is from genome assembly GCA_025331565.1 of Holacanthus passer. Lineage (NCBI taxonomy): Eukaryota > Metazoa > Chordata > Actinopteri > Pomacanthidae > Holacanthus > Holacanthus passer. Next base: position 585,360 of record JAFREQ010000093.1, on the reverse strand, counting down.
TAGAGTAATTATTCTAGAAGGGGCCATTGTGCACAATAAGTACTTTCACTTTTGGTGCTTTGATGCTCATACTTTTGTAGTTTTAAAGTAAAAGAATGAAGATTAAATCTAAAATTGTCTTTTTTTGTCCCTTAAACAGTTAATTAATTATCAAATAACTGCAGATTAATTTTCTAAATAAAGAAGGAAGGTTTGAAATGAAGTTCGATGATGATTGATTTCCGTAACATTTTCGAGTTGCACTACAGTTCACACAGAGTGTTTCCTACACGAAGCCAAATATTTTCGTCTGAAATGTAGAAAGTTTCCTGAAATGAAAACACGTCTTGGAACAAACTTCCTGTTCTTACAGTTATTTCTAATGATTTGGCCCCAGCAGACATCGTGCGTCGTCATCGTGCGTCGTCATCGTGCGTCGTCATCGTGCGTCCGGTCTCTTGGACGTTGGCTCGGTCTCTGCTGAGCTGAATGAGCTGAACTTCAGCTGCAGGTTACACCGCTGTGAAAATAGCTCCTGAACGTGCAGCTTATCTGGGTCAGGGACGGGCAGCGACGCGCCGCCGAGGACCTGCAGCAGCTGCTTTCAGTCAGCAGATGAAGAAACTCTCGCTCGCTGTCGGCTGTTGCACCGAAACATGATTTATAGTCGGCGGCGCTGCATAACTTGGCCGAGCTTCGCGTGAACTCCCGTCCACTCCCGTCCTGTTTATTTAGAGCTGATAGCAGAGACGGCTCGACACCACGCTTTCATTTTCAAAGGTTTGGAGGACGAGCAGATGGATTTTTTTTCTTCTAAATTGATAATAAACATTTCAGACGTGGGTTCCTTGTCTCATCAAATGTTTTTCCTGTTGACGTCTCCATCTCACCTTAAACCTGATGAAAGGGGCGTTTTGTCCTGCCGTCATATTATGAGGAAATAACTTTAAAGCCAGTGTGGACGGGAAGCCGATACCTAGTTCAGTGTACAGATTGAGTGTCAGAATATAGTTAAAAATGCCCGTTAAAATGTCCCTGGTCCCGAGCTGAGGTCATCAAATCAAAAATCTTCGGTTTACTTCACATACACACGAGTTCAGGCTCCGTGATATCGGCCCGGTAACGGCTGGAAACTGGCTGTCGAGCCATTGTCGAGACAGGAGATGATTTTATCTTGTGGAGTGAATCAAACAACGTCTCTGTGGACGTCTCATGGCAGATGAACGAGTCGGAACTTTTTTGTCTTCTCTCGCCAAGTTTGACAAACTCCACAATGTGGACACTGACCAATAGGAGCGCAGAGCGTCACGCATCAACATGGAGACGTGGAAACGCGCCGCTTCAGACGCAGTGTTTGTTCACATTCTTGTTCCCAGAAGTTGGTCCCAGCTCCTCCTTCACAGCGACACGCGCAGGACGTGAAAGACAGCGAGCTGTGATTGGTTGGAGACCGACGACAGTTTATGTCTCTGTAATCATCTGATCTGACGCGGCGACAGACAGAAACATCCTGTCGTCTGAACCCGGCACGAGAAGAAACCTTGATTCATTAATGGATGAATCAACGAATCATTTCAACAATAATTTATACAAACCTCAAACAGCCGTTTGAAGACATGGGACAACAACACGTCTTTGCTCTCGTGGTCCTCACAAAGACTGAAATACATCCACCCATCTACTATCTGTCCAGATCAATACACACTCAGAAACATGAGAAGTTATAGACGCACATTCGGGGACGTTTCCTGGAGACGAACCTGAAAATCAGCTGTTTTCTGACCGTGGACGCAGCTTTTGTCCCCAGATGCACCAGGCGTCCCCAATGAACTGCTCTCGAGTCTGAAATGTGTCCCCGGAAGTCTCTCTGTCTCTCTCTCACACACACACACACACACACACACACAGAGTCTAATTGGCAGCGCTCTCTCTCCACTCAGCTTCCTTCTCTAATTGTCTCACCAGTTCTTCCTATTAATTATGCTCCATTTCATTCTCCCTTAATGAGTCAAGCCCCGCCTCCCTTCTTTAATGCTAATTAGCAGCTTTGAGGCTCAAGAAGAAGAAGAAGAAACAACCTGGTGATGCTGTACAGTGAGTTAACGTCCCTGTGTTTTGTCCCTCGGCAGCACCCGTACCCGTCGGAGGAGCAGAAGAAGCAGCTGGCTCAGGACACCGGTCTCACCATCCTGCAGGTCAACAACTGGTGAGTCGGCCATGTTGGCGCCGCCGCCTCGTTGTGTTTGAGAAGCTCGCCCCCCCACAGGGCGACCTGAAACTAATGATTTGAATCCTGTGGGGTTGCCACGTCTCCAAATATCCCCCAATTACAGTTCGAGCAGGGAGGAGGCGGTTAATTGGGGAGTTAATTGGAGGTGGGGGAGGTGGAGGAGGTGGGGGAGGGAGAGACCTGTAGGATGTTTCCTGCTGTGTTTCCTGTTTACTGATGGAGAAATGGAAACGTCAGCAGGTTTCCCTGTTGGGGATTTAACACACAGTTAGCTCACTGATTTTATCATCACATTCAGCTCAACTAAAACGCAACTTTCAGCCGATATGAGCAGTTTTCAATAATATTCTTTTAAAGTTTTGTGAATTTTTTTAAGAACCTTCCGGGAAACCAGGAAGATTTGTAGGAACTTCACCTGCTCACAAGCTCAGAACCTGGTTCCAGTTTTCATGTTTTCTGGTTTTGGTTGTGTCACACACTCGATCAGAGCTTTTTATCATCGATTTATTTGAAAAGAGCTCAGATTGTACAATTATAACAGTTATAATTATATCAGTTCAGTTTTGAGCCGTTCACCAGGTGAGCGACGACGGACGTTTTCATACATAAATTTAAGTCTTTGATCGAGACAGAACAGACTGAACCAGACAGTCAAATCGAATCCATCAATCTGACACAAGGATGGATTTCCTGTTTTTGTAAAAAGCGGCGCAGCGTTTCCCTGATTCTGCACATTCAGAGTGAATGAACGAGCAGAGACGACAAACGAAGCCGGACGGAGGCGAATTGATCCGACTGCTGGTTTATACTGTCAGAGTGTGTGTGTGTGTGTGTGTGTGTGTGTGTGTGTGTGTGTGTGTGTGTGTGTGTGTGTGTGTGCAGTTGGTGTAAATGGCATTTTCATGGCAAACAGCTGGACTGGTTTATTTAAACACACCCGTTGTGGAGGAGTGAGGGGGAGGACTGACCTGAGAATGACACCCGGGGTGGGCGGGGCTTATCGACTGTGGGTCAGTGTGTGTGTGTGTGTGTGTGTGTGTGTGTAGCTGCTTTGTTTGAAACCTCGCTGAAGGAGTCAGACTGTACAGAGAGGAGTAAACCCCGTCCACCTTTTCCAACCTGAAACACTTAAAGTATTTAGAGTAAAAGTACTCAGCGTGACACGGATATTTGAAAGGAGTAATCTCAGGTATCTGAAGCTCCAGGTGTTTCTGAAAAATCTGTACGTCGGCCTTTCTAACCTGGACCTTAAAACCAAGTCCTAACCTTCAAACAGCCTTTTGAAGACGTGACAATCGATCGACCAGTCGATGCAGAAATGTTTCACTGCGACGCTTTAAAACACAATGTGTGTGAAACATGATGTTTTTCCATGAAAGTCGACTGCGTGACGACAGTTTATGGGTCGTCTGGCGGCAGAAGAATGAGCCTCAGTGTTGCAGCTCGTGTTGTGTGTGTGTGTGTGTGTGTGTTTAGGGGCTGACGGCTGTAAACTCAGTCTGATGGTGTGAAGGGGTCAGAAATAGGTGACGCTTTAAATCTATTAGAGGCTGAAAGCACAGGATCAGATCATAGAAGTGAACGTGTAATTGTTCTTCTGCGACTGAATAATCCATCAGAAAATTTGAGTCTTAAAAAAACAACATTTTATGATTAAAATGTGTTTAAATCAAATGGTCAGGACACAGGTCATGAATCATCAACAGTTTCAGTTTCAGGTCCCAAAGAGGCTCAAACACTCTTTCGAGAGTTTTCATCAAGTGGCGCTGAAGTTCGTTCATATTCAGAAGGATTCGAATCACAAATCAGCCGTTCATGCGTCGATGTCAAGAGTTCGGATGGTTTCGTCCTGTTGGAGCTGAAGCAGATCCTCTTTTATCCTCCTCTAAAAATTCTTCCTCTCCTCTGTATCTTACCCTTCCTCCTCCTCCTCCTCCTCCTCCTGCTCGCCTTTATTTCACTCCCTGAAAAGACGGCTATGGCTTTTGTTTTCCTGAAAAGGAAACAGGGTCGTCCCCTTTTTTTTTTTTTCCACCCCCTCTCCTCCCCCTTTGCTGAACAAGTTGAAATGGAACCGTCCCACCCGGGGGTGAGGAGGCGGGGGGAGGGGGTGGGGAGGTGTTTGCGGGGGACATAAATCAAGTGGGAACCACAGAGTTTTCTCTGCGGGGCGGGTCAGGAAGAGCAGAACGCTCCTCTGCAGAGGGGAGGCGGCAGGGGGAACATGAGGAGTCAAAGGAGGGAGGGGGGGGTCACAGAAGGTGCCGGGTCAAAGGTCACGCATACCAGGATGATGGCTTTCAAGAGTGTACTTAGAAGAGGACATGTATGAATGCTCCGCCGCCGCCTGACGCCGTCAGACTTCAGCCTCTGGTTTCAGGGCTCAGAACACGTTTCTTCCTCTGTGAAGCTGCTTGATAAACAGATTATTGACACCTGTATCACCTGAGGAGAAATAATGTAAACACAACAAGAAATGCATCAGTGCAACAACAGTTTTTCGTCGGTTTTCAGTCGGCTGAGCTGCAGGAACTTCAGCAAAGTGACAAACAGTTAAACTTGATTTGATTTGATGAATTTATTTGAACTGCAAATACAAAAATCTGAACTTATTGTTTTAGCTGCTGAATCTGACTTTTGATTAATTTTTGAAGATAATAGAGATAAAATAATCCTTTGTTGATGCCCCACAGAGGAAACTCAGGTGTTACAGCAACACAAGAACAGAAAAATACAGATAAACAGAGAATTTAAAAAGGTTCAAAATAAGAATAGAAATAATACTTGTAGATGTGAACGTTGTAGGTTCATCAACTTTTAAACCTTTTTTCCACTCAAGCTCAGAAAATAAGAAAGAAAACTTCAGATGTCCGACAGACTCGAGGTCTCCTGTGAGCGGTGAGGCGTTTGATGTCCCTCCGTGAATCAGAGCTTTTCCTCTGTGAGCAGAGAGGACGTTGAGCTTTCTCTGCAGCTTTGGAGACAAAACATTGAAATCACCTCATTTCTCCACTTGGTCTTTCCCTCCTCTTCCTCCTCTTCAGGTTCATCAACGCCAGGCGGCGGATCGTTCAGCCCATGATCGACCAGTCCAACAGAGCAGGCAAGTTTTACAGTTTTCATATTCACACTTCAGATCACCCAGCAAAAAAAATGACTCAATAATTGATTTACCATGAATGAATGAATTAACTGATCGTTTCTGCTGTTCTTGTTATAAACCGTTGGGAATTTAATTCAATAACAAAACATCATATTTTAGAGTTTTGTCGCTGAAATATCCTGCAGAGTTCTTGTTCAAGAACCGAGTATGAACAGTGTAACAGTCTTTGTTAGTGATTATGATGAACTGAATTATGTTTACATGCACATTAGTGTCCCAGGTTCGATTATGTTTCACATGCACAGATAAACCGTTAGTGTCCTCAGGTTTCATTACACTTTCATGACTTTCACTTTTACGTCATAGTTCAGCTGGTTCGGATCACAGTGGTTTATTCAAACTTCTAAAACCAGGATGTGAAACCTTCACACCCAAAACCAGGAAAATAAAAACCTGATCATAACTGCTGTGCATGTAAACAGTGAAGAAGCCTCCTGAACTGGGGAACCGAACTTCCCCCCCGCTCACTCTGTCTTTGCTCTCTTGGCTCCTCGGTGTGTTAAAGCGAACAGAGAGGCTTAAACTCAGGATTGAATGGCCTCTAAACCCCAGCAGGATTAGCTCCAGACAAAGACGCTAATCGCTTTGCCTGACCACTCCATTGAACATTTTAACCTGGGATTAAAACAAATAGGAGCCCGGCTGAAGCGGGGCCAAAGTGGCGCTAGCCTTTTGGCCCCGGGGCTTTGTCGACGTGAACCTCGGGGCTGACTTCCACACAAAGGCCTCGATACGCTGCTGAATGACGGCGATGAGAAACTGTTAAAGGCTCGAGTCCTGGGAACGCGACTATGAGACGAAACTTTATGGAGCTAATTTCCCCACGAGGATGAACACATTTCATTTAGAGTCATCTCATCATTGATTAATGACCTGCTCCCTCCAAACATTAGACGGAAGATGGAAAAAAAGAAAATAAACCACATCATAAACAAGTGCAGAGAAAACAGATTGAAACGCAACATATTAGATTTTATGAAGAAATATAATAAATGATACATATAAAACAGGAAGTACAGCATTGCAGCAGTAGAACTTAGTTACGAAAACCGGAACAACAGTTGGACAAAAAGTCGTTGACGTATTTTTGCCAATGAGGTTAATTTTCCAGACGATCCTTAACAATACTTTCCCACCAGCACAAGACAGCAATGTTTCAACTGTCGATGCTCTCGGAGGCTCAGTATTTCCTAAAACAGCTGGTCACTGCAGTTTTTAGCAAACGTTAGTCAAACAGGAGGAAATCAAGCTTTTGTTGGGGACTATTTTCAGCGGCGGATGAATCCACATTTGGTCTCTGGTGAAGTTAGAAAAACAAACTTACTGATGATTGAGCAGTCGGGCTAATAAGTGTGAACTTTGTGCTAAAGGTTTGGGTTAGAGGAGAGTCAGGGTCAGTGGGGGTCACTGTTATTCAGGAATATCCACAGCACGTTACAGCGAGTCAAGTTTCACTGTGGACAAAAGTGTTGGACGGGCGGACAGAGCGACGCAGACGTCTTCGGGTCTGAACATTAACGAGAGTCCGACGTGTGTCCGTGTGATAGACGGCAGCTGTCGAAGCGTCCTCCGCCGCAGTGAGAGTGATGTCATCACTGTGGGACAGCAGGCGGCCAGATAATTAAAAAGCGTAATCTCCCCTCGTTGTCCGCAGTGAGCCAGGCGGGACCGTACGGCCCAGATGGTCAACCAATGGGAGGCTTTGTTATGGACGGACAGACGCACATGGGAATCAGACCACCTGGTAAACACACACACACACACACCAATTCAATCTCATACTTTATGTAAGTGTGATACATTGTTGATGTTATTTATGTTATTTTCCTGTCAGGTACATTTTATGCTTCTGCCTGTGTGTGTGTGTGTGTGTGTGTGTGTGTGTGTGTGTGTGAGACGGCTGCCTCGTCTGTGGTGTCCACACACACACACACACACACACACACACACACACACACAGCGACTCTCTCTCTACACTGACTCACCCTTTCATCTCATTTCATTATAAATGTAATTCATAGAACCTTTGAAACAGATACAGGAAGTGTTTTTCTATCTGACAGACACAGACGTTAAAACTGACTAACAACATACAAACAGTTAGCATGTTCGCTAACATCCAATCATTCAGCCAATCCAATGTTCTGTTGTTGGTGCTGGCTGAAAAGTATGAGGATCCTCTGGGGACCATGAATGCACCAATATGCAATCAGGCCAGTGGTTGTAGGGATTTGTTCCTGATGTGACTCGACCACAGTCTCGTTTCTGATCGTTTCTGTCAGGACGTGACAAAAACAACTCGGTTAAAGTTTAGTTTCATCTGGATCAAAGTGTCGTGACTGAGCTGCGTTTGTCCCGCAGGTCCTCTGGGTGGTGTCGGGATGGGGATGGGCGTGGAGGGACAGTGGCACTACATGTAGCACCAGCAGCACCTGCAGCCGGAGGAGCCGCCCGGCGTCGCAGGAAGCCAGCGTGAGTGAGTCAGGTGTTTAAAGGACCAGTTCACCCAAAACACACTGTTTCTGTCTCTGAGGTCTCTGTCCCCAGAACAATGGATGTGAATGTGATTCAGTTTGTGGAGCTCGGAGCATTAAAACACAACATTAGAAATTCAACGTCTCTTTTCACACAATGAACAGGTTTTAATAAAAACTCTTCCTGCCAAAGAAAAAGTCCTGGTGGAAACAAGGTTTATGCAAAAGTGTGTTGTTTTTCTAATTTGGCTGAACTGACTCTTTAACCCTTTGAATCCGACTGAACACACAGCTTCCTGTTTCCATCGGCAGTGACATCGATATTCATTTGAAATAAAAATCCATCCATCTGTTTAGAAACCACAGAAAGAAGGACGTGACCTGTTCACCAAGATGTAAAATGACGTGTTGGATAAAAACAGCGGAGCTCATAGAAACAGCAGAATAATTCCTTTGGCAAAACGATTTCAATCATCACGTCATCTTCCTCAGATGTCGTGGAATTGTAGATGTTCACATTTCTATTCATCTGAGCTCCTCGTTCATGTTGGCTCAAAGGGTGAAGCTGTGATGAAAACCTAACATTCTGAGTTCTGTAAAAACTCTCATTGAACATGTATAACAGCGCTGATCTACAACAGGAGACAAACAACATGAGAACACGCGTCTCATCCCATCAGCAGCTCCTCCTCACTGATTAAAGCCATTTCCATCTGATTTAAAGGTCAATTAATCCTCTGAGATCCTCTCCATGTTCTGTCTAACGAACTGATCGTTAGTGAGACGCACAACGCTCTCATCCCTTTATTTGATTACACAGAGTCCAATTACTTCGTAAGCAGTTTTCATTATTAGGCTGGGGGGGGTCAGTGAACGCAGCGTGGGGAGGGGAGATTAAGAGGATGTTCAGAAGAAGCGTTAGTCTTTCTTCCCTCGGCCATTACTGAGTTTATGGCTCTCGGAAACAATACACCTGTCAGCTGGGATCTGATGCAGCCATGCATGCAGCCGCAACGCACACACACACACACACACACACACACACACACACATGCTACCAACATCAAACAGGAAGACTGTTTACATTTTAATCCAGTTGACTCAACCAAACTGTTTGAGGGAACAAAGATTTGAGAGTCCATTATTTACTTTGCAGTTTTTTAACTCTTGTCCAAGTTTCTCCTCTTCACCTCAGTTTGTCTCCTTCTTTCTTTTAAGCTACTTCCTGTTGACACGTGACCTTCTGTGTTCTCTGCAGGACTCGGTCGGCAGGTCTGCAGACGTCCTTGCCGGGCGTGGAGCCGGACCTCCTCCCCTCAGCCCCTCCCCTCCGGGCGTCTACCTGGCCTGATGTGTGAACACCTGACGGCCTCCGTGGCCACCGGAGACGCTCTGTGACTCAAATCAAACAGCTGAAGCACAAAGCACAGACGGAGGCTGCGTCTTTACTGACCACAGGAGGAGGATTTTCTGGATCAGGACAAAAACGTCGACGTTAGATTCGATCGCTTCCTGTGATGTTGGCGGACCAAAATGCCGTCAACAGATCGACCCTCCTGTTCCTCTCTGGACCACAACCACGGAAGCCTCGAGTGGACATTTTGACACCGGCGGCATCCGTCCCCTCCTCCCCTCCTCTCCGGCCGCCGAACACATGAAGCTGATGTCTGTATTTCCTGAGACGTCCTTTTGAAACAGGACGCGTCTACAAACCGTTTTTTCAGGAGACAGACGCTCTGAAAACTGGTCGGCAGAGGTCACGTGACCGAGCGCTGTTTACTGTGGACTCTCAGAGGACGAGAGACAAGTCGTCACAAGCTGCCACCTTTTGCATAATATACTGTTTTAAAGGAAAGGACTTCTTTCACTTTTCACACTGTGTGTGTTTGTCTTTTTTCATAGACTCCTGTTTTCCCTCGAGCCCCGAAAACCTTTGAGTTCTAAAATAAAAAAGTGGAGCAAATTTGTTCCTCGATCTGTGAAAGTATTTTATTATTGACACCTGCAGGTTCTGGCTCCTCGTGCCGCCGTCACACAGATGTACACGAACGTGAAAACTTTACAGGTTCATGTCCCTGATGTGTATATTTCTATTTTGGGAAAGTTTCTAGTTTTCTTTTCAAATTTCAGGGAGAAATCTTAACTTTTTACTTGACTGCGAGTTTTTAAAATTTTATATACAAAACATGAGAAAAGCTCATAAAACATCAGCTTTTATTTCCTGGCTCCTTCACTTTTCCACTAATTGTCTGAAAACTTCACAGAAAGAAAACAAGCATTAATTCATTTTGCTAAAACTGAAGTCGCTGCTTTGCTCCAAAATACCCGACGAATAACGAGATCAGAACGAGATACTTCAATGTCCAAAGAAATGACAGGACTCAAAATAAAGTAATACCCATCTGTCTGTCTGTCTTTACTTCTTTAATTCCTTCCATCTCTTCTTCTTAACTGATTCCTTTTGCTTCTTTTCTTCTTTTCCTTTACTTTTTCCCCCTTTTCCTTTGATCAGAAAACTTGAAAATCCACACAGCTGGAGATCAGGAGCCGAACTCTTCTTCACAGTACTGCAGTACTTTTACTTTAGTATAGTTTGCTGCTGATACTTTAGCCTTTATTTCTAATTGAACTTTAACTTCTCGCAGGGTCAGACGGGATAGAAAACTTTTAAACCTCTAAAAATATCTATCAGCACTGTTTATGTTGAAGGAGGCAAAAGAAACTCAACTATGAAATATATTATTTTAGCCACTTTTTTTAAAAATCTGTTTTCCATTTCTGAACGCCAACATGGCAACTCGGCTAAATCCACATCAAATCAACACACTGGAGGAGCTGGTGGATTTGGAGGCTGAAAATGCTTCAGCAGAACTAAAATTACAACTTTAATTTCATGTGTAATTTTTCTCTGGTTTGAGGAGGAAAGAGACTCCAGGAAGAAGAAAACAGAGCAGATGTGCCAACAGCAGCTGCTTCTCTCTCTGCTCTTTGGTTGAATCGAACAGATCGTCGCTTCGCTCGGCGAGCACGCAGCCCTGAGGGACGCCTTCCCGTCTTCGGTCCGACACTCTGATGCAACTCTTCCCCTGGAATTTGACCGAGGAGGGGAAAAATGCGATTTCCGTAAATCTGCTCCAAACTCTTAAATGGAGAGATTAGTTCCCCCTCACGCTCCAGTTGGTCTCCTCAATGGACGTGTTCTCCCAATCTGCTGGGAGTTTCCTAGATACACCTCATTTCAAAGCTGGAGGCCACAAAAGAGATCATTTATCTCCCTCTTAAAATCAATTACTAATTTGGAGAAGGAAGTGCAAATATTCTACTGGGTTTCTTCCTCGAGGGGTTTTTGTTCGACGGCTGCAGGAAACTTGTTCAGATGAGTTTTATGGTGACATTTTTTCAACCGACCGGAGATTATTTTTGAAGCAGAAAACATGAGAGCAAAAGCAAACATGAGTCCTCAGAGCTTCTCCTCTCCCTCAGCTTCTCTGTGAGCTGACTGACAGGCGGCGGCTTCAACTCCCAGGTTTGACTGCCCTCTTTAGGGGATTGTGGAAACTGCCTTCATCTCTGTTTTTAAAGCTAAATGTGTGTTTAGCCGGTCGGCCGACGTCGAGGCCTCTTCAGAGAATCAGACGTGCTCGCTTTAAAATGCAAAAAGATGAGACTGTCGAAGTGAAGAGAGTCTCTGGAGACGTCGGCTGGAGCGACAACAACACGGCGATGGCAAAATAAACAAGAAAATCATATTTGAGAAAGATTTTTAAATGACTGTTTGGAGCTGTGCTGTGGTGTAATTTCCCACAGATCACTCAGGCCGTGAATGCAACATATCCACACTGGTTAAGATTATTTTTTTACTAATTATCAAATACACACAAGAACAAAACACACGACCACTGAAAATTCTTTAAAAAGCTTTTAACCAGGTCATCGAGATCATCTCCTGCCGTATTTATGTGAGACTGTGAAACGTGAGGTGCACTGCTGTTTGATTCACGTCGCGCTAATACGACCAAACAATATCTGCTGTTTATACTGAGACGCTAAAATAACCTGCATCACTTTCACTGTCTTTCTCTTTTCAGGCTGATTCTGTGTTACATTCAAAACAACATCTCTGTTTTCAATTGGATATGAAATGAAATCTTGATCTTGATAACACGTCATAATACAGCTGATGATTTACAGCGTAAATCAGACACCAATAAAATACTGCCTGGTTCCTACTGGCACTGAAACAGTGAACAAAAATGAGACAAGGGAGTAAAATTAGGCTTTTTAGATGAAGTATTTTTGTAAATACTGGGCAACTGTGGTACATGTTGCAATACTAGGAAAATGTGCTTGTATTTTATCATTATTGTTGTTGTTGTTGATGATGTTGCCCAGTTCTGAGCCCTGTGGGTTTCCAGACTTTACAGAAGTCCTTAGAGTATAATTAATTTCCCCTCTTGCTCTGAAATGCCCAGATGTTGCTCCCTTGTTCTCCACAGTCTAGTTTTCTTCCACAGAACCAACATTTATGTTCGAGTGGAAACTGATTAGTATTTTACTGGCATCCGGTTCATATCAGTGATTTTCATCTGCTAAAATAAGGTGATGATGCAAAACTTCCTCCTCCATCGCCGGAGCTTCTGATTGTAAAAGATGAGTCAACACGCGCACGTCGTCTGAGTTTGATTTCACCTCCGGACGCCGGGAGGCTCCAGCTTCTTCTGCTGTGCAAACCCTGATATTTCATGCGAAGTTGGTTCATGTGAGCTTTGATATGTTTGAAGGTGAGTCTGTGTTATTTTTCAGTTCTGTGCATCAGTTGGTCTGTTTTCTGTCAGCAGGAAAGAAGGCAGCCGGTGTGTGCAGACGCTGATGAATTGGTCCTGAGGAGCCGGGGGCTCTCGTGCCCAGGGGACGACCCAGAGGCAACGGGGTTTATCTAAACAAACCGTCTCCTAATTTGTACTCGAGTAACGAACGTCAGCCTGAGCAGACCCAAATTCCAAGGAGACATTAATGGTCCTCCTCCAGGTCTGGGCCTGTGACCTGCTGCTCCATCAATACTGGCTTTAAAAACAACAGCCGCCATGAGCTCACTCGCTTCCTCCTGAAACCCTCTCTGTTCGCCGTCTGGATCTGTGGGATCCGGCAGCACCGAACACAAAGTTGGATAATTTATTGCCTTTAATTAAATGCTTGCTTCGGGAGGGATTAAATGTGTTTCCCCGTGTGCAGGGCAAAAGGGGAAGGTGTTCAGTGTCGGACAGAGGATCCAGGAACTCGGGGAGAGGAGGATCATGGTTACCTTGAGAGAGGAAGTGGAGGAGGTAAGATGGGGGAGACGAGGGAGGAAGGAGAGGAGGGGGGTCAGTTTACTCCGACGGGACACATCAGCCTGGTGGGCGGGAAGTCGACCTTGTTTATGAAAGACAATCGTCATCTGTTCACCTGAAAATCAAGGTGATTAAAGACCCCGGGACCCGTCAGCTTCGGGTCAAACAGGAGAATATCAGGAGTGGAAGTCGTCGACGTTGTAGTAATCGTTGTAGTATCGATCTTTCAGTCTCAACTTTTAAGGCAACAAGAACAAGAAGTCCTCAAAGTGCTCAGAAAAAAAACATTTGAACATTTACAACTGTAGTTGGTTTAATGGAGGACGGCTCCTAAATGCAGAGGCAAATACAACAGGAGATAAAATATAAAGACCTGTTTTTATGTGTTTCAGACTCAAATGTGCGCAAACAACAAAACTTGACTGAAAAGACGACTCTGGAGCAGCTGGACAGACGCTGTCGGTGAAAGCAGTTTGACCTCGTGGGTTTTCCTGAAGGTCTCAGGTCAGATTCATTTCTCCTCCGCAGAGGAAGAACTAATGACTCGCAGTGACGTGGAATCTGCCGCTGAGGGGAAAGAGTGTATTAATCAGGTTAATGAGAGTGAGAGCTTTCGCCTGCAGCTCACTCATTCACCAGCAGATTCACTTCAATTAGCTCAGCTCGTTAGTGGGGGCGGGGGCGGGGCCTAAACAACATCAGGACCTCAGAATTGTATTTAATGAAAATACTTGAGTAAAAGTATTTCATTTGTTTCCACCACTGAGTTAAAAGGGTTTAAAATGATTCCAAACAATTTTCTTTCTTCACCTGTTCAGTAAAGTTTTCTTTCTATTGATGAAGTTTCCACCTGCTTCCAGTCTTTGTGCTAAGCTAGGCTAAACATGGAGTGACATCCATCATGTGCTCAGAGAACAGGAACATCCACAGGATTTTACTAAATGAACACAAAATAACCAAGACACATATTTTATTTTATTCATTTTTGTTTTTGTAACATTCGGCCAAAGACAACAGATGAAAACGAGCCTTCAAGGCCAATTCCAGCTTATTTACGCTTCAGTTATTTTGGTTCTCTTGATCAATGAGCATCGTCTCTGTCAAATACGTCAAAACATACATTAAATATGAATCAGACAACTGAAGTTGTTGGTGGTTTATTTTTCTGCTTTTGGTGGAGTTTCATCCTGCTTCCACTCTTTTTGTTAATAGGCTGAATATTGTGAACATATTTCCGTCCTGGACGCACAAAGCTGAAACTGATTTTGATCTTCTTATCTGACGGCAGAGAAAACGTTCTCCAAATCAAACAGTCACTAATTTTCGTCATTGTCGTTTTTCATTGCTAGGCAGATTGCATCAGTGTGTGCTGGAGCTAAACTAGTCTAAACCTTCAGATGACGAACCGGGAGAGTTCTGTTCCTGTGAAGGACACGAGACGCAGCTACTTCTAATTAAACTGTAACTGTAGATAAACTGTGTCCATTTAAATCAAGCTGAGAATTTATCCTTCAATAAACAGTCGTTCATCTGTCCTGAGAGTCCAAGAAGTTAATTTCCATTAACTTTTTACTTCCCCCTGCGGCCTCACATATTCCTCCTCCTGCTCTTCAGCCTTTAAATGAGTTTGTCTATAAAACGCGCAGCTGGATGATCCAGTATTACAGTTTTATTATAGACTTTTATTATAGACTTTTAGGCAAGAATGACATGCGACAGAAGTTTCACTGAACCGGTTTGAACGTCTCGACTCAGGTCAAACTGAAGTCAGTTATGGTCGAGGCAGAATAATGTCAGGATTTCACTGCAGCGCGGCGATCGCACGCCGGCTCCCAGCGGTCCAGTAAAGCTCGTCCATAAATCCAAACAATCCTGGCTCTGGGAACGGTGGAGGGGATTTCTCCAGACCCGAACGAGGGGAGAATCGGACCAGAGGAGAGCACTTTGGCTTGAAGTCGACCGAGCTGACACAGGCCAAACGGCCCTGTCATCCTGGGAGGAATGAAGATTTTGTGGAACTGGTCTCGAGACTCCGTCGCCTTCGTATCCTCTGAAAGGCTGCGTGCCGACAGCTGAGCCTGCAGCACTTACAGTCGACGAATGAAAGCATTCCTGTGGGTGTTTTAGATTTGGAGAGAAAACAGACCAGCTTGATAAATGTTCAAACGCATTAACCAACGCAATTAGCTCTTGAAAATATTCTTCTGTGTTTGGCTCTGAAGGCCTCGTCAGAGAACAGCTCTGGTTCTGTGACGTGGAGCCGGTTCTTGTGAAACTGAGTGTCTCACCACAACAAGGTGACTCTCCTGCAAACAGTGGATTCACAGATGGATTCAGGAACTCTCTGAGGAACCTCAGGACGTGATGGAACCAGTGAGAATGAGGGAGGCCAAAGTAGCAAAGTGGCCTCAGATGCCACACTGTAGGCAGGACTCGGATCGGTCAGTCCATGTACAGAAATTCATGGTCCCCAGAGGATCAATCTTAATGACTTTGGTGATTCCCCCTGACTTTTCCTCTAGCGCCACCATGAGGTTAACATTTTTGTCTTTTTGTGAACTATCTCAACAACTATTGGATGGATTGTTATGACATTCTTGCTCCCCGCAGGATGGATTGTAATGACTTTAATGATTGTGACTTTCCATCTAGCGCCATCATCAGGTCATAATTTTTAACTTTGGTTTATGATCAAATACCTGCAAAACATTTCCATCAGCCTCAGCTGTGCTAGTTGTTTAGACACAACAACCAGCTCAAGCAGCGATCAGACAGTTTTTGTCCTGACCTTGAGATTACCGTGGGATCGTTGTCTAAAACTACAAAATAAACTTCTATGAATGGTCTCGGACGGTTGTGACAATCAGAACAACCAGGAACAGCCCACCTGAGACCTGAGACCAGGCATGAACCTAAACCTGAAGACGTGCTGCTTTTCCTTTTCAGACCCTCAGAAAGTTCTGCCTGCTTCCCCCTTTGTTCTTCTCGCACAAACAAAAAGCCGGGACACCATCTGACATCAATTACAACGAACCAGTCAGTGGCAATAACTGCAGCATTGAGTCCGGCCCAAACACATGCGGGCCGCACGCTGAAGCGGGCACTTTGTGGGCAACGTCTTGGACGGCTTTCAAATGGATGTGACGGAGCCACTTATCGTGGAGTTTATAGGCCGGTAATAAAACAGTAACTGGAGTCGTTTGCACGCATTAAAGTGGGTGTTGAAGTGGAAATCTGAGGGGAGGCTTGTGGAACATTAGACTCGAAGTGCGGCGAGCTGTAAACTGTGTACTCTGGACTCGTCGGCGCTCTGGCAGACGGCTGAAGAGCTCGTCGATGGGAATTCTTTTCAAGCTTGTGAAAGAGGAAATGTTGCCCATCTCCATCTGTGAATCAAAGGGAAGACACTGGACGCATGACGTCATGTCTGTCCCAGTTTAGTTTGCTTCATGTGGACAAAGTCAGGCCTCGTCCAGTTTCTCTGATCTGTGATAAAAATACTGGTAACTGAGCCACGTCTGCATCATAGCTCTGAACTCTGGTGTCTCTTTTAACAACTCAACATGAATGAATGCCAAAAACAGATAGTTTTCCATCATTGTAAAATTCCAGTGGAGTCAAAGGAAATAAACTATAGACACGAGGGAAACCGATCCTGTGTGAGAGACACTGTTTATCATTCTGGATCATTTGCACTAAAGTCTTGTCTTGTTAGTTTTTGTCTATCATTTCTATCAGTTATTGTCATGTTTCATGTTGTTCATAATAATATAATAAACTTTATTTACAAAGAGCTTGACACAGTTGAACCACACCTGAAAACATGTCAAGGCCACAATGAGACAATTTAGAAATTACACAAAAGCAAAATGGAATAAAAACCCAACAACATAAGATAAAAACAATGACAAGAACAATATCAAGCTCCGGGCCGGGCCCCTCCAAAGGGCCACTGGGTAAATCTGATGGGTCATTTACACTAAAGTCACAAGATTCACAGGAGAGAAAAGAAAAAAAAAAGTTCAGAGACACAAAAACTTTTCTCTAATCTTTGTTTTTTTTGTGAAATATTGGATGATTTGACCTGAAACCACCTGAGATGTTAGAGATGTCTCTTTGTTGGAGCTACTTACTACTCATAAATATCTGAAACATGATAAAGGGACATTTTTCCTTTAATAATGTAGAATATTTTAAAGGCTTATGTTTTTTATGTGAAGTCTTATTCTGAAAAGTAGCTATTGTAAATCAATCAGATAAATGTAGTGACGTAAAAAGTAAAAACAATATTTCTCTCTGTAAGAATACAACTCTAAAACAGCGTAAAGTGAAAACACTAAAGTTCAAGTACCTTAACTCTGTACCTAAGCAGAGTACTTGAGTAAACTGGTATCCAGGCCTCCTCCCGTCGCCGCACGCCGACCCGTGAACTGGATTTGATTTCGGATCGGGGCCGGTCCTGCAGTTACCCCCCGGAGGCTCTGTGGCACTTCTAAGCAGACAGTGATCGATTGTTGAGATTAGAGAGCAGCATATCTGACACTGACCCACCGGCCTGAAAGACTCAGACCTTTTCTAACGAGCCTCCGCCGGCGTCCCGGATCACATTTCAAAGACAGACGATGTCCACTGGGGAAAAGAGCCGTTTAGCTGCCACCGTAATGTGAAAAGCAGGTAGCTGCCTCTTTCCTTCCTGACAGCTCTGCCACGGATTCCTTCCTCGGTGCATCGAGGCTTGGTGTTTTCTTTGAGCAGCAGGGTTTTCTATTCAAACGCACGGGCCATGAAATATGGTGCGTATCTGTGTTTGGCTGCGAGCCAGGCGGAGGGTCGGCATGTCGGCCCGATGGGATGGTGATGAATCGCTCAGATTTCACCCACAGTTGGCGAGCTGGGAACAGAGCCGCAGCCTTTTGGAAGACAGTAGATGGTGGACATGTTGTTCTGGAATCTTCATACACAGAATGTGAAACATACCTGGCTTGATGCTACAGGTAGTGAGCCCGATAGCTGAGCGTGCAAACATTAAAACCACTGTTGTTTTGCTTCTTTGTTTGTGGTTCTTGAAAGGCGAGAAAGCAGAAACTCTATCACCAGACAAGAACGTTGATATAACTTTCGGACAATCACGGCCACGTCTCACAGGTGTGTGGAGGTGTGAAAGTAGGCGGAGTTTAAACTTCTCTTTTTTTTGGATGAATCTAAATCTATCACTAGTGGGTTCATCCCTTCTCGTACTCATGCGCCGCTGACGGCCTTTAATACTTTGATCACACTTTGGTCTCACATTGACTATGAACTGAGCTGACGGAAGCTGCCGCTGCTTCGCCGTCTGTCGGCATTTCCAGTGTGTTTATGTGGGGAGACAACAGCCACACGCCTGCGATGAGCTTGTTCTTCCTCACCCTGACGGAGGCTGTCTCCGTCCAGGGAAACTGCTGTCAATGTTAACATGAGCCGCTGTGAATGTAAATGAGATGTAAGCATGACTGTGAGTGAAAACATAACTGCGGTAAATGTAAAGATTAAAGTCTGTGTTAGCAGGTAGAATGCAGGTCAAGTAAGTATGGGCGCCGTCGGTCGAGCTACTGGGTTTCGACCGGTCGGATGGTTTGGATGGTCGCGAGCCCCCGAATGCTTCGGTGCCTTTTGCCAGATGACAGGAGGATGAAGCGTCTGGGTGAAGGGTGTGTGGGGTCGTCGATGCCGGCGGCTCTTCAGATGAGGCGTGTGAGGTAAATGTCTGTGATGGACAGAGAGACTCCGAAGATCTGACCCAGTGCGACTGAAACAGGACGCTGCTGACTTCTTCAGCACGGAGACGATGGTGGAGGCCGTTCGAGCGGCGGCGCTGCTCAGGGAGATGTTGAAGACGAGAAAATCATCAGCATCACTGTGTTGCAGCGTGTATGTACTGTCGGCCCAGCGGGATGTGACGCGCTAATCCTTCCTTTGGGGAAACGGTGGAGGAGCAGGAGAGCTGCTGCTGACAGCTTCACAAACAACCCCCGCTGTCGTCCGCTGGATGGACTCGACCTGCAGCTGCACACGAGTCCGTCTGACGGCTCTGACTCTCTGAGTTCACTGAGACTTGTGTTCAGTAAAAAACAGCTCATCAGACCAGAGACACAACCACAAACCTCGTCCTCGTCCTTTAAGTCCAGTTCATGGTTATATTCCAGCTCCACACACACACACACACACACACACACACACACACGCCTGGAGGAAGTGTTCAGATTCAGTAATAGTAGCAATATCACAGTTTGTAAATACTCAACAAGGAAAAGTACTACATTTCAAACCTGAGAGCAAAATGTACTTAAAAGTAAAAGTACTCATGAGATGAGTACTCTGTCAGATTATTACAGATACATGGATTCAAATATTGTAACTGACTGAGGCAGAGCTAATTTTACGCTTATATTCTGTCACATGGTTTAATTTATATATGATAACAATTCACTTCATTTTATAGGATCATGACAGGTTTTTAAAATCCTAATCTGTAAAGTAACTGCAGCTGTCAGAAAAATGTAGAGTTCAAAGTAGTATAAAATTAAAATACTCAAGTAATGTACAAGTACTTTAGAACTTGTACATTGCACGTGAATGCATCATTAATTCTAATCCAATAATATAATATGCTGCATATTATTCTGAAATAATTACTTTTACTTCTGGTACATTAAGTATATTTTGATGCTAAAACTTTTGTATTTTTACATCAAATCTTGAATGAAGGAGTTTTACGTAGAATTGTGTTTACTTGTAATATTATTTAAATGCACTTAAACACACATTTAATACATTTAAGTTCTGTGAACTGATGATGAAAATGAGGCTTTGATATCCAAAAATCCGAAAATAATCATCGTCATTAAACTCACCGTCGCGCAGTTTCCGCGCAGCTTTGTTGCTCTTGAACGCGCCCTCGAAAGGAACTCTGGGAGCGAGAACAAGATGGCGGGACGTTCAAAACTCTGCGGACTCACGAAAATAAACCGTCAATAACAAAGAACGAATCGTCCAACCCGCAAACTGTGGAGCGGCTCTCCGGCGGCGGATCCTCCGGGCGCCGGGGACATGAGCCGGGCTCGGCCGGAGCCTCGGGCCGGGCGGGCGGGCTCCTCCAGGCCGGGGCGGCTGAGCAGGAGCTTCAGACAGACGCAGCCGGCGGCGGGGGCCGAGCCTCGGGAGAGCCGGCAGGCCGAGCCTCGGGAGAGCCGGCAGGCCGGTGAGTGTCTCTGTTTGACCCGGTGTGTCCGGGCTGAGCTGGACACAGCTGTCCGCCAAACTACATTCAGATTCCTCACGATTTTAGATCCCGCGTCTGTCTGAGAAGAAGCAACATCAGAAAACCAGTTATATGTATATTTGTATAAACCACAGGTTTCAGACTTTAATTCGGCTCAGAGCAAAATCACCTCTTTGCACTTATGACTGGAAAATTTAGACTAATGAATGTCAAACCTCAGATGTCACTGGAAATCATGTTCAGAGTTTTTACCTGGAATTAGTGTTTTATAAACATTCACATCCATAAATAGTCTGATGTGTGTGTGTGTTAACAGAAGTTATTAAACTTTATGTCTGGAATTTGTTTCTGTCATTAGCAAAACTGCACATGGATGTTAAATTAACAACAGTACTTTCCATAAGTCAAAGTACAGATCCTGTACTGATACCACGTCCAGTGTCTGTCCTGCTGACCCCTGATGAGCTCCTGACCTCTGACCTCTGACCTGCATGTAGCGAGTGAACAGGTTCACAGAGAGTTAGCTGAGGTCAAACAGGCCGATGATAAATGTCTCTGAATCAGTTGTTTGTGTTTCTCCTCCAGATTTTAAGACCCCAACCAGAATCCCGAGATCCAGAGCAGGTGGTGGCCTCAGTCAAGAGTCTCCACACAACGACTCGGACTTCCAGCAGGACATCTTCTGGGACGCCACGTCTCCTTCGCCCAGCAGACACGGTAAACTTCACACTGGGATGTGGACAGTTACAAAAAGTCACAAAGTTCAACATTTCAATTACTGCAGCAATGACAGTTGATCAATTAGTTGATCGACAGAAAATTAATCCACAACAATTTTGATACAGATTAGTTGTTGTAGTGATTTCAGAAACAAAAATGCCAGATATTTGATGTTTCATTGTAAACTTAACATCATCAAAACAAGCTGGTTTTGATCTGTGATGATTCTGTTTTCCTCTTCAGGTAAACGAGGCAAGAAGAAGCCTCCTGGAGTTGTGGACATCTCAGAGATTGTTAGCAGGATCGCTCCGAAGGTCAGTAACACGGCTGGTGGGATTTCAGTTCTGGGACCTACTTTGCGTTTTCACCGATCACGGATCAGCAGATGCAGAAAGTTCTTATTTCCGTTCTTGTCGTGTTGTCTTTGTGAAGCATGGCCGACCGGAGGTTGCAGAGCCGACTTTACAGCAGTGGATCGGAGACAGCGCCACCATTCCCTGCACACCAGATGTTCAAGTTCCCAAACCCAAGAAGAAATCGCCGAGGTAGAGTCAGAAGAACCGAGAAGTACAGCTCAGAGCTGTTTCCTCTTGTTACCTCTGCCGTGATGTTTATGACTCAGAGCTTGTGGAGACGTCCTGACTGTAGACTGAGCTTCAGGTTCTTGTCTCATTCAAAGTCTTTAAGTTCAGTTTATGGTCAGAAAGATTTTGAGGTAATAATTGAAAAGGCTGTTTCTGTAACTTGACACTGACTTCAGTGAGTGTGTTTACATGAACATCCTGGTTTTGCACATGTAAAAATAATATCCTGCTTTTAGAAACCCTGATCAGCATCATATCCTAAATATGATCAGAGCTGGGATGAGACTAAAAACTAGGATGACTAGGACTCACTGTCACTCATTCAGTGACTTTACATGCACTTAAGTAACCAGGTTACTCAGAGAAACCAGGTTACGCAGGTGATCAGGAAACACCGGCCTCCGTGGATGGATCATGAGTGTCTAAAGAGAGAGAGAGCCGCAGACAGTCGGGTCGAGAGAGGGAAACTCAGATCAAACAAACTCTGATCAAATAGGAAGCAAGATTCTGTTATGACATTATTTATTTCTCGCCTCAGACGTTTTCAGAAACATATCTTAGTGCACTGTTCAGCTGTAATACCAGGACGTTTGTGAGCTGCCGTTGTTTCCTGCTCGAAAACAGAGGAGCCAAAACCACCAGCTGGAGCTTTTAGTGGTCGGGTGCAGCCCAGTGCATTCTGGTTGTTGTAGGTTTTCTATCTTGGAGCAAATTTGAATACCACAGCTCTTTCTCTCTGTTTTCTTTGGTCATGTAGCTTCCTACAGCATAGACGGCCCAGTCTTGTTAAAAGACCACCTTTACAGCAATAAAATATTATTTTAGGGACATTTGTGTCTATGTTGTGTTTCCAGAATGTCTCCATGTCCTCACAGTAAGCTAATAGTTTTGTTTTGTCACAGGCCAAACGGAGTGGACGACTTGCTGAAACTGGCCAAACAGTTTGACTTCAACATGTTCCGTCAGGATGAAGAAGAAGAAGAAGAAGTGGAGGACCTGCACCAGCAGAGTCTGGAGCTCCTGACAGATGACATCTTGGATTTTGAAAAGAACTTTTCACCTTCACTTCCTGGAAGCTGTCAAGCAGCTGTGAAGGCAGCGGCTGGGACAGATGCGCAGGTCCATCTGGATCAACATATGGAGGACGATTTGGATTTCCTGTTTGATGGACCCACCCAACATTTGAGCGGAAATTTAAGTCAGGTGTCGTCCCAAGTAAAACCTGTTTTCAGCACATCCTCCAAAGAGGCTTCTGGGAAACCGTCTGCTTCTTCTTCTGGTGATTCCACGACAAACAGGAAAGTCACGCCGGCAAACAATGAGTTTGAGGATGACTGGGAAAACGATGACTTGCTAAATGACTCTTTGGTGTTTGAGATGACACAAAATCCACAGAACTTCACTGCTCCGAAGCACTGTTCAACCCAGAAACCATCCAGCGAAATCAAACATCAAAGGCAAAGTCCAAATTCAAAAAGCACTTTGCTTATCCACGCGGGGCAATTTAAGAAAGTAAATGTTCCTATTGGTGGAGGTGTTGGATTCGGCCAATCGACTCCTTCTAAAGTGGAAAAGGACAATGTGAGACAAAGAACGACTTTCAAACTGGAGTCGAATCCTAATTTCTCAGTCAGAAGAATCCAAACAGACAAATGGACCAATTCGAAGGTGGATTACAGCTCAGAAACAGCAGATAAAGACACTCAGCAGAGCAGGTTTTCATCTGCTCAGGGTGTTTTTGTCAAAGCAGGAGCTCAATGTACCTGGCAAACATCGAACGCAGTGAAGTCAGATCCACAGGAACCACAATATCATCAAAAGACTTCTGCTGCAGACTCATGTTCCAAATACAACACGACTGCTTCGACAGCGTCAAAAACATCAGCTACTAAAACGGCTCAAAACGTTGCACCAAGACCTGCGGTAGCGTCGTCCAGCAATGAGGCTCCTGCTGTCTCCGTCCTCCAGGATGAGGACCTGTACTCTTTCTTCCTGTCTGACCCGGTTTGGGGCGACCCAGCTGACGACGACCTGTTGTGTGAAATGTGTGAAGACGTGGAGAATCAGATCCAGAGCGCTGAGAACGTTTCCACCAAACAGACTTTTCCTGCGGGTCACGTGTCAAACCAGAGAACCGCTCTGCAACCAGCCAATAGAACCTGGGGCAAGAGACACCAACCAGCCAATCAGGAACCTTTCCCCCAAAAACAAACACCTTCAAGTCTTCCCTGTGCTTCAGGTAGACCAGCTGGTGGTTTTGTCCTGACTTCACTGCAGACGTACGGACGAACGCAGCGACGGATTCTTTCCGATTCACACAAGCAAAGCACGCTTCAGGACAGTTCAGTTCAACGTGTGTGTGGGGAGGCGGCAGGGAGCAGCCACCGCCACAGGGAAACACCCGCAGAGACCAGTTCACCTTCAAGAAGCCGAACAACCCAGTGTCTGCAGTGACCAGCAAAGGTAAGAGCGTCTGTAACATCTCTCTGTAACAGCGCAGCAGGTTCCGACATTTTGTGAAGAACATTGCTGCTCACACAGACACACGGCAGCTGTCCAGTTCCTGCCTGAAACAACCACATCACTGCGTCAGTTTGTGACGCTGTGATTGGATGAATTAAAATGATAAATTCTTATATATGATATATATAATCAGTGACATCTTGGAAAGTTTCCACATTCTCACAAAAAATGACCAAACTGGATGAAAGCTTGCTAATTTTACTGCACTGTTACAATCCAAATCAAGTCCTTGGAGCCACATCAGGAGAACTTTGTTTCCCTGGAACTTGCTGTGAACTAAACCAGTTCTGATATGATCTGAGAACCATTTGCTTTGTGGAGCTTGTTGTCGACTCTACATGATACAGTAAAGTAACTGTTACTGAGGAAACTGAGGAAAAGAACTTGACAAACATCAGTTCACCTTCCTCAATAACTAACTGTGTTTGACGTCAGCACAAACAGTTCCTGAACTCATTTTTACTCACTGAAACGTATTCTGTTTTATGATTGTTGGTAATGTCGTTAAACAATCACAGTATTTTCCAGCTGATGAGCAAAACAACTCAAAATCAGTGGAAGAAGCAGTGAGCTGTTGTCAGCTGAAAGTCAGCAGCTCTTCGTCCTGTGATGTTTCCTCTCAGCTCTGCTCACGTTACGTCTTACTGTTACTATGGTTACAAATCATTTAGCACCAGATTCATTTGTCCCTTTTCCAAGAATGGACTTTCCTTTTGTCCATCTTTCACATTATTCCTTCATTATTTTTATTTTACGTCACAGTGTTTGTTAGTTAAAGTGACGCAGTTCTCCTGTCCGTGTCTTCTCTGCTTCGGCTGCAGTTGTGGGTAAATGTTCAGCAGCAGAGATCGAGCTGAAGAAGCAGCAGGCGATGGAGAGACGACGGCAGCGACTGCAGGCCGCCCAAAACCTCCGAGCTCCCACCTGACAGACGCGCGCTGAACGACGTGTCGCCTGAAACCAGACAGAAGCTGCTGTGAGAGCGCCACCTGCTGACCTCCGTCTGTTCGCTCAGCACTTCACACTTCTGAGGACGTCCTCGGTGGAAGAATGTAAATCTCTGAATCAGCTCGACCGACATTTCTTGTACAAATATGTTCCTGTAAAATTAAACTGTACGTGTACTGTGATATGATGTTTATGTCTTTATTCAGGTTTTGTGTTTTTGAATCAAACCATGTTTTTGTCTTTAAGGAATAGTTCAGTGTGTGTGTGTGTGTGTGTGACAGCTGGTTCTGTCCTCAGTCCAAACACCTACCAACACCTCGAAAGCTCACTGATCAACGTGCTGTATCTCCTTTGTTGAATCTCGACAGCGTATCAGAAAACTGCTGTTCAACAGTTTCCGGATGTTTCAGTAGTTCCAGTTCGCCGCTCCCTGTTAAACAAGTGAGACTCACCGTGTTAGTCAGTGAGCTTCAGACGTTGTTCAGGTGTTGTTGGTGTATTTTTTGACTTTGGACGGAGCCAAACTCACCATTTCAACCTTCCTTTATGCTAAGCTAGGCTAGGCTAGGCTAGGCTAGGCTAACAACGTCCAGACTCCAGAGACTGAACCTGAGACTGAAATCTTCTCATCTCACTCATGGAAAGAAGCAGTTTTTCCAAAATGCTGAACTGTTCCTTTTAATGCCAGATTACATTATGAGAGTGATAAAGTACATTTCTAAACTATACGTCAATATCTGATCAACTGATCTCATCAATTATTCCTGATCAATTACAAACTGAAGTCATTTAAAATGGACCATGCAAAGGTGTGAAACTTTAATGTTGGAACCAGTAACTGATTTTGGAACTAAATTTTCAGTCTCATTAAAGAGATATGTTAACATGTAAATCCTGCAAGGCTAACAGTTTCCCCCTGCATGCAGTCATTGTGCTAAGCTAGGCTAACCACATACTGGCCGACTCGCAGCAGGACTTTCCAAGATGTCGGACCGGTCACATTCTGTCTCTGCTGATGATGAAAAGTCAAATTTATTTCTCGTTTCTTTTTTGATAAACGTGTGGAGTCACTTTTTCGAACTGACTGTCTTCAATGTTTGCTTCACTTTATTTCCTGTAAAGCACTTTAACTGATTTCACAGTGTTTTACCAATAAAAATTTTATTGTTGATCTCATCTTTGGTTTCCCTGTAAATGTATCGTCCGTCTACAGAAGCACAGCAGAGCAGCCGCCTTGGTTCGAATGTTGAAACAGACACAAACTTAGACTTAAAAAATCTTAACATATCGTTTAATTCAACCTTCAGTCAGAATCACGTGAACTGAGCTGTTCTTTTATTACACACGAGCCGCTCATGAAAAATCAGTCATTTCCTGTTCAGCACAGGAAGATTTTTCAACGAGAGCGAAAGTTAAAACAATTCATTACTGTTACTGACTTTAAATTCTTAGTTTTTCTTAGGTGAAGCTGGATTAACTACTGTTGAGTAGAATATAACAAAGGACCGTTTGATAAACTCACCATAAGCTTTTAATGTAAAGTCTTCAGAACAACTCGTAGCTGTCAAATAAAAGTAGTGGAGTAAAAGTATAAAGTAACATACAGTAAAATGCAAATACT
The DNA here is from genome assembly GCA_025331565.1 of Holacanthus passer. NCBI lineage: Eukaryota > Metazoa > Chordata > Actinopteri > Pomacanthidae > Holacanthus > Holacanthus passer. The sequence continues at coordinate 558,530 of JAFREQ010000093.1, read as the reverse complement.
GAAGTAAAGTACAGGAACCTTCACAGGCTGAATATTTATCTGAATAAAAGAGGAGTAAAATAAACGTTCCTTCGTGTCAGAGTCACCTGAAGATCAGCCGCTGGGACTCACCTGGGACTCACCTGGGACTCACCTGTCCCTGTGCGCTCAGGTGGTCCGGGCGGCCTCGTCAGGTCTCTTCATTAACAGTCAGCTGTCGGATGGAGCAGATATCGGGCCGGCAGGTAAACCGAGCCTCGTTATCAGCAGACAGGTGTGTAACTGTAGTCAAATCACAGGCGCACAGATGGAGTCGGCCTGGTTTAATCACGCTGCCTTTGTCCCAAAGCTGCTCCTCCGCTCACTTTACTCCATTTGTAAAGGAAATTTCTCTGAAGTTTTTTTGCCAAGTAGAAGTTTTTTAATTATAAAGGAGCCCATTTCACCAGTGAAAGTCCTGGATGTCAGAGCAGTGTGTGTTTTATATGCACTCGGTGGCCACTTTATTAGGTACACCTGTGTAATCTACTGTAATTCAATACAACCGCTCTGCTGCAAAGTTCACTTTTCTGATGCCTATAATCAGTTTTTGTGTAAATTCAGTTCTGTGTTCAGCATCGTCACAGTTAAGGTGGTGTTGTACTGGACTGCATCCAACTCAGGTGTTCCTAATATTCTGCCCATCTCATCTGTTAATACAGGGAGGACAAAATATTATAAATATAATGTAGTTCAAACTATCAACATTCAACTAACTGACACATCCTCAACAACGTCAACTGAAGCTGAACATCATGAACTTTGTAAAGGTGGAATTGTTGGCAGAGCTGTTGCATTGACTTACGTTAGTTGTACAAGTGTACCTAATAAAGTGGCCGCTGTGTGTGAGTCAGAGTCATGAGCTGCTTCAGTTGGTGTCGGGACAGAAAAGGATTCATAAACTCGTATTTATTAATGTAAGCATTCGTGCATTTGCAGAAAAAATATGACAAACGACAGATGGTGTGTTGATTCACAACCAGGAGATTAACCCACCCACCCGGGAGAATTTCTCCACTGTGGGATGAATAAAGGTTTTCTCTTATCTTATCTTATCTTATCTTAAACCAGCTAATTTGAAAAAAGATTCATGATTTGATTTGGAAAAAACAACAAACTACCAGCAAAGACAAAATCTATTCTTTATACCATTATTCTCAAGCTCTGTTTGATTATGTCTAAAGATAAAATAAGTAAATCAAACAATTCATCGATTAAAGTAAAATTATATTTATATAATAAATCAATAAATAACATGTAGGTTTGTTTACCTCAAAATCTTTTTTTTAAAGGCAGGTTAGAAGGTTTGTTAACGCCGAACAAAACTAACCTGAGGTGTGAAATCACGTGACCTCCTCATGAACGTGTGTTTCAACAAACAACAAATAATATGAGGTAAATAAGGTGCAGAGTGTGTGTCAGCTCGATGTGGACGTCTCCTGCCCCCTGGTGGCCACAGGCTGATTAAAGCAGCTTTAATAGAATCACTGTTAAAGCGTGAAATGAAAGAACACACACAGAAACCAAACGTCCACATTTGATCGGCAAAGATGGAGCTCACGGTTAACTGGTTTATATGAATATCAAAACACACACACACACACATAGACACACACACGCGCGCGCGCTGTCTCTGGTGATGTTTGTGTGTCCGTGACCTCCGGGCGGCCGAGCGGTTTCATGGCCCCACCCGACGCCTACAACAACATGGCTGAAAGTGTTTACGGCAGATCTTCTTACCCGCTGCAGCCGACACTTACCTGCCGGTGAAATGAAGTTACCTGAGAGTTATGCTGAACTCTGAATGACCCCCCCCCACCTCCACCCACTCCATTAATTATTCCCTGGCCAATCACAGAGGATAGTGACAGGTGAGAGGACAGCTTGGTGTTCGTCCAGCTTTTACAGACGACATCCACACTGATAACGAGCAGGACAGGTTTCACTTTAAAGACGTTTTCTGACGTCCTCGACGCATCAACGTCACCTGGCAAACAAACAGCGACCACACAAACTGGTCCAGCGTCATTTAAGACTCTAAAAGCCAGTTGGTGCCAGTTGGAAGGCAAAAGAAGAGCCATTTAAAAAGCAGAACAGAAAACAAGGAGACTTTACATTTCAATCCAAACCTGCACTCTATCATTCATTTTTTATTGTGTTCAGCAGAATTTAAATCAGGATTTCTTCTTTTTCCTGTTTGTTGTTCCAAAAAGCTGAAACACGAGCTGCTCTTGGTTCCTTCAGAACTCGTCCACAGACTGAAGCTGACATTTGTCTGTTTACACTCAGGATGTGTGGAAATCCATATTTCTAGGAACCGTGTTCGTGCAGATTCAGCCGTGAGCAGATTGTGTAGAGAGCAGACACATTTTCACGGTGGCTCGTGTGAAAACAAATCTGAAGTCCACATCACCAACAGATGAGCAGCTTCCAGGCTTCAGGGTCAGCGTTGTGGCCCAAAATAATAAAATTGTAATGTAAATGTAAAAGTTTCTGACAGTAAATATTTGTTGATCTGAGATGAAAACTAAACAACCTTTGAAAATGAAAAGTACGACAATTCTTTTTTACAATATTCAACAACAAAAAAACCAAACTTAATGATAAAGTGAAAAACTCATGAATGTTCCTGTAACATCACGTTCAAATTCAAACGTATCCATCACGACTGTTCTGCGAACATCAGGAGTGGGTTCACTGAGACGCAGTAGGTGGCGCTAATCCTCTGGTCAGGTGACCTGGTACTAAAGAAGAAGAACATTTCCGCCTCAGCCAAGTGAACAAATGTTTGTGATGTTTCAACCTTTTTCCATTCAGGTTTTTATAATATAGACGTATATAATATAATTATATGGATGAAAACCCGTTCAGAGAAATTTAATTGAACAATCCTGATTAAAAAATATCCTTTAAAATTACTGTATAATATATGTATAATGAAGGTTTATCTTATCTCTCATAAGGAAACACACAAACAGTTTGTTTGCAATATATTTTCATTAAAAGAAATCAGGTATTAAAATAACACTAAGATCACAACTTAACTACATTTGATAAAAGTCAGTGTTGAAGCTTCATTGCTTTTACTCAAAATCAGGATTTTGTCAAAATTATGAGAAAAAAACTATCATGGAAAGTGGCAGCTTCCATATTTCTTTTCTAATTTCAGTTTACATACGTTAAAGAATAACTTGGTTTAATTACAAATTGTCAGTTTCGTCGTTGCTTCCTGTTTGTGTGATTTAACGTGTGGCCTCACACTGACACCTGCTGGTAGAACTGAGCGGTGCAGTTTCAGTCTGAGGCCTGTAACCGTCCCACGAGTGTGTCATGTTTTAAACTCACAGAAAGTTGTGTACTTATACTGCTTGAGTATGTTGCACCTGAGATCTTTTACTGTCACATTAAAATATCAACTGACATTAAATACTGTTTCCTCACTTACTTTTAAAGAGACTATAAATCTGTTTCAAAAGTATTCTTTTTTATTCTACTACAACCAAAGACAGGAATCATGTTGACCTCGACCTCCGAGCTCCTCATAAAGTCCATGATCTGTAGTAAAGTATAGACGGCAGAACATTTAGAAATGTAAGTTCACAGCATGTGTAACAACTTTCAAACAGTTTATTTCTCATTTTTCCATGTATGAAGTTTCAGTGATTCAGCAAAGATGAAAACAGGAGTAAAAATCTAAGACTGATTCCATCACAAACATCCCTTTAAACCGACAGAAAACATTTCAGCACCGACCTGAAACTAAACAAGCAGGAAGCTTTGACACCAACCGTTTATAACGAAACATCATCAACCCAAAGAAAAAGAGGAAAAAACAAGTACACAGCGAGTGGCGGCCAACTGAAAAACCTTTATGATGACAGTTTTTTTTTTTTTTTGTCATTTCCATGTTTAAACCTTTTATTGGCAACATCTACTGTACGTGCTTGAAATGTTCATGTTCTATTTATCACCATTATTAACATGTAAACACAACACGGTCTCACTGAATTTCATGAAATGAGCCAAAACTCTGAAATGCAAAACAAATTAAATACAAGACAAATTATGTTTAGATTACGTGTCCTCACCGTGAAATACATGATCTGATAATAACACAACCATTTTTACATGTTTAAAATATGAAACTATTACAGCTAAATAAACAATCTTGTTTAAAGGTTAAAGTTCTATTGAAAGTAGCTCTATTCTATTTAACATGCACCAAAAACCGTCCATTTGATATATTTTAGTGTATAACTGTATAAAAATTCAAATATTCTACCTCACAGAAAATGATGTGTTTGCAGTGCAAGTGGTCAAACTTAACCAGTAACACTATCACATACTCCTGCATGCACAGAATAGATTATTTGCATTTGCAAGACATTTCACTCATTTCATTAAATTTGAGACCAGTCTGGTAAACTCGAGCTTTGAAAAAAGACCTTTAATAAAGCTTTAAAGAGCTTTAATAAAACCTGATCTACATGCAAACAGCAACAGGCAGAAAGAGGAGATCAGTTCACACGTCATGCAAACACATCACAAGTCGTCCGTTTCAGGTAGAAAAGTCTTTTGCAGCGCGTCAGTTAACAAACGTTCAGTCCGGCAGATTTCCTGCAGCGTGAACCGAGTACAGCAGCTTTTAGCATTTTGACGGCCATTTTGTTTTTCTCCTCCTCAGTTGGGGTATAAAGATGTGACTGTCCAAAGCAGAGGAGCTGCAAATACACAGATTCAGTCGATTACAGAACATATTGTATTTATTTGCAAAATCATTTACAGCCTCGTCTCTGCTCGTTCTGCCGTAACTCTACAGATGAAGCTGTTTCACTAAATCTTAAAGGTGTAAAAACACGTACTGAATTATTAAAAACTGAAAATATAACCGACTCCTGCATGTTGTTCAACAAGTTTCTAATGCTTCGTCAAGCGAACGTATAAATACTTAGGAGAAATATTTTAACTTCTGCATGTTTTCTAATTTAAGTTTCCTCAAATGGACAGAAAATATAAAACTGCTGACGAGGTTTTCTTGGCTGATCGCAGACGTCGAAAACTCTGATCTTACGCCACAAATCTGAGAGTTTTCTGTGCGTTTGTTTGGACATGTGAAAATGTTTGTTTCACACTTTTCCAACATTTATGTGAAGCAGTTTTCATGGATTAATTGCCAGTTTCAAACTTGTAAATAATGAGCACGTCACCATGTGAGTTTACAACTTAAACTATCAGACTTGGTGCTTCATAACAATAAGCGCCTGAAAAAGGAAACTAATGGATTCTTATGTGAGCCAAAGAAGGTGGTTTAAAAACATGCAGTGACCAATCGGCCCCTTTATTTCAAACTAAATTTAGCCAAACATGACTGTGAAATGAAGCCATTCTTTAAGTGTAAATAATGCAATACTCCAGTAAGATAAATGCATCCAATAATACAATTACATCTGAAAATATAGACACAGATTTTACCTGTAACTGCATGTCAATAAATTCTTGTTGGCACTTCATGCTGTTTGTGTTGTTCTGAAATCAAGTAACATCACCACCAACTACACTCGTCCACTAAAGTTAACTCTCTTTAAGATAGACTTTCTTTGATTCTCAAAAAAACAAAAAACAATGACACCAAAATAAATATAAAAAACCCACATACCTTGAAAAATCAGTAAAACATACAGTATACACACACACACACACACACACACACACACACACACACACACACACACACACACACACACACACACACACACACACACACACACACACACACACACACACACTTTCCTCCACCAAACTGAAACCATCGCTCTGCGTTAAAAAGCCGTCTGTCAGCTTTGAAAGTGCGACATCGCGTCACTCAGAGTTCCTGTTCAATAATACTTGGTAAGAGTTTGGCTTCAGAAGGCTCAGGGGGAGGAGGGGGAAGGGAGGAGGGGGGAGAGGAGAGGAGGGGAGGGGGGTTCACAGAGAAAATACTTCCATTGAAAACAGACAAGAGCGTTTTGCTGGACGACGTCTTCAAGCAGATCTTCAGCAAATGGAGGGAAAAACAAAGTTGTCAGACGTCGACCACCATCTTTTTGTGAATGTCTAATCCACCGACCACCTGCAGGAGACACAAGGAAGTGAGGTCACACGTCATTTCCTGTTCACAGTTTCAACATTAGTGAAAGTGTCGGTGAGGACGACTGACGAGAACAGAACGAGCTTCAGCTCAGTGTCGTCAGTCCACACTGAAATATCTCATTCATGGTCCCCAGAGGACGACTTTTTAAGCCAACATGCTAACATGCTAACCTAACCTAGAATCAATACTTACAGCACAGAACTCTTCGAAGGATATCCTGCCATCCCCGTCTTTGTCCGCGTTGATGATGGTTTTGTCGACGATCTGTTGCAGTTGGGTGTCCTTCAGGTTGTTGCCCACCATCATCTTGAGGACCTGGAAGAGCTCCCCATTGGATATGTAGCCGTCTTTGTCCATGTCGTAGATCCTGAAGGCAACTGAGGTAAAAGAGGCGACATGGAGGACGGAGGTCAGCGATTATTCATGAGGTTTGTTTGGGTCAAAGCTGCTGAAGTGACTCAACAGTGAAGTTCATGTCCTGACACCGAGGACGACTCGAGTCCATAGACGAAACGTATGCACCATTTCAAAGGGCAACAAACAGGAGCTTCTGACCTTCATCTGGACAAACATGTAACAATGTGTGATATGTGTTGCAATGAAATTTAAGTGACGTGCTTATGAAATCTAACGTATCTAACACATCCTAGAACCGTTCTGTTTTTTTGCTGAGATGTTTACACCTAAATTGTCCAGGTTGAACATGTTGGATGTTGCACTGCCACAACGTTTGGTGTGTTATTGTTAAAAGCTCAGGTCCAGCTGACGCAGGTGGCTGTGCTGCCTCCTTGTGGATACAAGATGCATTTAAAGGTTTAACAGTTATGAAAATGTCTCTTGCTGGAATATTAACTTTCATTTTGAATGAATGTAAAGTTAAGACAGATGAAACCTGTTAAAATTGACAGAAGTTGATGAGATGTAATTGGTCTACATCAGAGATGAGACAGAAACAGGTGGATGTTTGACACTTACAGCGCAACTTCTGCTCTTTGTCACCTTTGACGCTGAACTGGGAGACTCCTTCGATGAACTCTGCCCAAGGACAGAAAACAGCATCAAATCAAACTGCAGTTCAGATAATAAACCTGCTTCTACATAATAAATGTAATTTGACAACAGAAAATAACCAATAACCAAGTTCACTGCATCATGATTTCTACTTTCTTTGAAGCGTATTTGTTTCTAGGAACAGCAGACTTCACTTTTACACTTTTACTCTGGGTACTATTCTTCACTAGAGTCATTTTACTTTTTATGTTTGAAGTACATTTACTGTTAATTCTTTTGTACTTTTACCTAAAGTCATGTCTTAAAGTTCCAGCAGTCAGTCTGCAATGTGGGCGACTTATAGATCTACATGTTATGTTATAGCACAGGTTTCTTTACAAACAGTATTGTGCTGTATTTATCTCTAAACCGATGAAAACTAGAGTGGAAAACTGTGAAAATCAATTAGTAAAAATCAAAAAATTGATCTTAACAGGCACAGGCAGCTTCCTTCCTGTTGATCTGGTTTTTGCTGTACTTTCATCTATTCGACTTTTATTCTCGTCTTCTTTTGAACTAAAATAATCCTCTGTATTTATTTCTTCTGTAAATGGCTTCCAGTGTGTTTGTACTTGTGCAGATGCCAAAACTTACTTTAACGTAATGCATTTTATTGTCATATATAGACACATTCATTCAAGATAGGAAGATTTTGTCAATTAACACATAAAAATTAATATTGAAATAAGAAAACAGATCAAAGGCCTGTTCGTGGGGATTTTCAGAACTGATGTCATCCTGTTATCAAAGTTTGAATTCAAGAACACAGGTCACATCAGAGAGACGAGGGAAACTGCCGTTTCACCATTTGTTCACCTTTAAAGTCGACTTCCCCGTTTCCGTCGGTGTCGAATATGTCGATAACCCGCTGCACGAGGGGATTCTGTTGGAGCTCTGGCAGGGACATAAACTCCTCCACACTCAGGGACCCGGAGTTATCTAGGTCGAGTTTCTTAAATCTCTTTCCTAGCCTCTTAATCTCATCAGCATCAACTGAAATGAAACAGAGTGACAGAGTTACTTACAGACAGACAAAGTTTCTGACAACAGGAGGAGATTATTTCGCCAAATGTTTTCAGACCAGTGAGCAACACTTGTTCCTGTGAACTTCAGGACACGCTGTAGTTAAAACGCCTGCATCTTATCTCCTTCCTGAGCCGCCTGGAGAGAACATTTCCCCGAACAACACGACCAAACTCACCTGGTTTCTTGCTCCTACTGGCCATAGCTGTTCTTCTGCTCTCTCACCGCAGCAGTTAGGCTGAACCTTGTTCCACCGGACCTCCTGGTGCTGCGCTCTAAGCACTAACACCGGGTCATGTGACGCCTCTTTCAACACTAATCACTCGGCTGATGACCATGAATCAGCCACACTCAGTGGGGCTGTGCTGTGTTGGTGAGCCGACGGAGATACTTTACCCCGTCCTTTTAAATAATCAAAAATCTGAAGGATAAAAATGTCACAAAGCTCAGCTGTAAGCCATCAACAACAAGTGATGGCTTACAGCTGATTAACTCTACATAATGATGTTAAATTTGAAATGATTTCATCAATAACGGCAGTTTGGAGTTGAGTTAAAACCAGGAATAAAAAGTAGGAAGAGCCAGTTTTCATCTCTCATTTAGTGCTTCTACCGACAATTACAATAACTTTAGACTTGCTGTATGTTGAATTTATTTTTTCAAGCCAGATTTGAGAAATGGTAAAGTCTCTCTGAAAGAGTCATCCAGTAATCCATTTGTTAGTACAGAAAAACCTCAATTGATTTTCATTTTGAACAAACTTCCTCATGTCTGAACGCACCCTGTAGACTGCAGTAACAACAACAGGCCTCCAGGTGGACACTGACTGGTGTTATGACCCAGAACGACCATTAGATGGATCACAGCACAAAGGAACGATGAGCCCAAAGTGACCAAACACTCCTGATACCTTTAGGACTTCATTGTCTCAATCATCACTTCTAATTAGAAAACAGTTAAAACTGTGAAAGAGCCCATTTTAACTGTTGTTGTTCATTCAATGTTCCTTCATGCCAACTGAATGGACGAAGAAATGGATAAAGGACAAACAGCACGACAGCAAACAGGAACTAAAGAGAGTCCCACATATTTGACACTGTTTTTTACCAGCACAGCTTAGTTACTTTACTAAATATCATGTTATACTTTAAAGAAGAGTAATTCTTTTTTTAATAAATCATTCAAACTGTATTTTGAATAAACTGTTTTTCTTTTGTTTCACACTGTGTGCAGATATGTCTGCTGAGAACTATCTGCTGTCTGAAGATCACTTCCTGTGCTCCATCTGTCTGGATGTGTTCACGGATCCTGTCTCCACACCATGTGGACACAACTTCTGCAAAGGCTGCATCACTGATCACTGGAACGCTAATGACAAGTACCTGTGTCCGATGTGCAAAAAGGTTTTCAACACGAGACCTGAGCTGCAGGTCAACACTTTCATCTCTGAGATGGTTGCTCAGTTCAGAGAAGAAGCTCAACAGAAAACCAGCAGCAGCAGCTCAGAGCAACACAGACGTCCGCGTCCGTCCACCATTGTATGAGGGGACTGTGCTGAGAGCTGCGTCTCAGCTGGAGGAGACGCTCAGTGAAGAGGTGGAGAAGTTAGTTACAACTGAGCTGAAGAGGATCCAGAGCTTTGCAGTGGATCGGAAATTAGATTCTATTAGATTCTAAGTTTTTCTGGAGTAAGAAGGTTCCCAGACTGTGTAAACTATATCTGCAGAGACCTGGGCCACTGGGAAGGACGGCTTTGCCAAACCTCAGGTTGTATTATTGGGCTGCCAACATGAGCCTCAACCTGCTCATTCTTTAAAACCATCCTGAAGAAGATTGTGTAGGAAACACTGAAGGTGCCCTGTGGAGTTTTCTTGTAAACAAATCAAGTTATGTTTTATGTTATTTTGTTTTTCCTCAGAAAAACTGTGCATTGTTTCCATGTTGACCGGCTGTGTTGGCACACCGCTATGTTTCTTAATGCATTGCTGCCACTAACTGTCAGTCAGCAGAACAGCGTGAAGCTAACGACAGAGCAGTAATTGCACTGTACTCATCCTCCTGTGCAAGATATGAACAAAATGTTCAAACCACTCATAAAGACATGGCTCAGTAGTGCTTCTGGTGGGGAAAACTCCACAGGGTATCTTTAAATGTAAATGAGTGGTTCTTCTATGACGGCCGAGGGGGATTCCAGCAAGGCAAAGGGTGGGGAGTCGAGGCGTGGCGGCGTTGGGAACCCCCATAAATATCCCTGAGCAGGCCCAGTCCGTCAGTTGACTGGGGAAATACAGCACAGTCAGACAGACTGAATCCTGCTGCTCATGTTTCAGACCATTAACACAGACACCTCTCCAAATACACCAGTGAGCAGAGACGCCGAAGAGCTGCTGGTGTGACTTCTTGCTACGAGGCAAGACTCCAAAGTCAACTGCCGTAAGCGGAGACACCTGCGTGAACCACTGCCTCGGTCACACGACGGGGTCTGGTCCTGCTCACAGATTAGAAACCCAAAGATTTGGTATCAAGTTTCCAGGCCACGAGGTTCAAGAAAAGACGTTTCTGGGAATGAGCAGCTTGATAAGCAGGTTTCTCAGTGTGGAGGGCAAAGACAGAGCGCATGAGTCTTAACTGGGTTCCCCTGGTCTCTGACACCTTTCTTAACAGCTCGTTAAGACACAGCCCCCCAGACCTCCCTCCCAGTCAGAAAACATCCAAAGGCTGACGTCAGTCTTGAGACCCATGTTCAGCTGATACTACCATCTTCCTGCAGGGGGGGGTGAATCAAAAAGTAGGTCCAGACATTACAGTCATTATCTTCTGTTCATTAAGTGGCAAGTGTTCCTCTCTGGAGTCGGGGGGTTGCAGCGAGGCAACCAACTAATTAAAACCTGGATATTGCGGTGACTAAAAATAAACGAGGTTTTCCCAGCAGCCCTGACACTGACCTTTACAGAGCAATGAGGCATTTTTAGCCTCACAGTGTCGGAGTGGAGTCTGGGTCAGACGGCCTGCGGAGGCCTGCAGAAGAAGGTGCAGCATGTGGTGACGTTCACATCGATCGGTGGCCAACATTATATCCCAAACTCAGTGTGAACATTTTCCCCTGATGATCACTAACGGTGCAGGGCATCAAAGTTCACTGAGTTCTGTTCATATTTAATGTTGATAATTCATTCAGACTTAAAACAAATTCTGTTAATTCCACAAGGTATTGTACAAGTGTTTGACAATATTATTAACACTGATGCATTTGACATCTGACAGGTTTTGCTTATTTTGTTAATAAAGATGAATGTTTGAATAAAGATGTTTGTGAAAAAATGTGTTTTTACAGTTAATAAATATATACATTCTTCATGGATAATTCTAAAAGGAAAATAAAACGTATATATGCAATAAGTTGAAGTGTGTGCCCTCAAAATGGTTTACTGAAAAAACCTGAAGGCTGATTTGTTTTATATCAGATTTCCAGCAGCCTGTTCAAATTCAAACCTGACACATAACATAGATGCTTCATTTTTTAAATAAAACATGTGAAAATAATGAACCCTAGCAACACACAAAGATATGAAACAGTCAGGGGAAGAATGAAACTGTAACACCAGTCACTGACAGTGTTTCATCTGATGCCGTGTGGTGACGTGACATTTACTGATACTCACAGTGCGAGCACATGTCCAGAGCATAGCTGGCTTCATTTCCCTGAAAAAGAAAGGAGATTGACAATGACACAAGCGTTCCACATTCAGACTCAGGCGCCTGATTAAAAACAAAAAGGAAAATCTTTGTCATTCATAACAAATGGGTAAAAATGCTTTATATACAGGAGCAGGACTGTGGTCTGCTGAATCACACTGAAGAGGAGCTAACAGCCCATCACTACGTTACATCCCACCGATGTTGAGTGAAAACATTCAGTATCTTCTTGTACCCCTTACATTTATAAAATATCTGTCGGATCAAGTCAAATGTATAAAAAGATGAATGGAAGTATTCTGCGTCCTGGTCCTGGCTGACTGTTGGTGTTCTTCATTATGCATGAGCGACAGAATGATCTGGACTCGGAAAACGAGGCCAATGTGCCGCCTTGATTTGCCTCGTCTCATCTCTCGAGGACTTGTACAAATTGAAGCAAGCTGCTCCAACGAGGCTGCAGCTTTCCTCTTCAAACTGGTGACGAGAGCCACGGTAACTCTCATCAACAGTCAGAAGTGAGGTTTATAACACCTTCCAACACATAATACCCAGAATCTCATCTGTGTCTGTGTTCCACAAGGTTTCTGTCCAACGCTGCTGACTTTATGAGTGCCGGACCCATCACTGACATCTGGGGCTTCGAAAGCTCACTTTCCGACTCTGATGAAAAGATAATTAACTATTTCATGCAGCGGAACATTCAGTTTTCACCAGATGTTTCTGTTGGATCTCTACTTTCATTAAGTAGCTTGCTTCTCTGCTGTAAAATGGGATTTGAATGTTTTTGTCAGTGACAAGCTGCTGCAGTTCATGCAGGATTTGAGGCTGATAGAGATCCAGAAAATGCAGCTAATGATTATTATTATCATCGATTCATCTTCTATTTTCATAATGAATGGTTTAGTTTATAAAATGCTAGAAATAATGTCTTGAAGACCAATGTGACATCCATAAATATTTTGTCTTATCCAACAGTCTAAAATCCAAAGACATTAAGTTTACAGTCACAAATGACAAAGAAAAGCAGCAAATCCTCACAATTGGATCCACAAAACGGATACAGACTATTTTTCTGTCGATCAGACTAATAAATTAATCATTTCAGCTCTGTAATCCACAGGGAAATATCTGATTATTTCTCATGATTTGGAGAGAGGCTCTGTGTGGTTTGGATCTTGAACACAAGCCATTTTCAGAAAAACTACAGCAAAATACAACACGGTTCCAAAAAGTCGGTTTTGTTTTCCTCAGTCACTTTCACTCCAGATTTACTCATTCTGTTGGTGGGTTTGATTGAGGCTCACTGTGGAGGTCATTTGGTTTCTCTGATTGCTCGGCCAAACATTCGTCCTCCGTCCTCACTGAAGTCGACGTGCAGAGGTCTGTTCCAGCTTGTCGTCTGACACTGAGCCCAACACAAACTGGGCTCTGATCACAGGCGTCACATACACGATGTGGTGTTTCCGTTTTATCTTCAGGACAATGAATTACACTTGTGAGCTCCTCATACACATCAATAAGTGTCCCACCGACACAAGACTGGTGAGTCTTTCCCTGATGCTGCTTTCAAATAAGTTTGACACACTGAAACTGTGAGTGAGTTCTACATTTAGCAGTAAATCGCTGCACCTCTGACACAGTTCAGATGCTCCTTGAAGTGTCTGTAACAACATTAACTGACTGCAGCAGGATTACAACAGAAGATCTTTGCAGTCGATGTGACATTACAATTTACCAGCCTGGCGGTTCAGCATAAGTACGTTTTACTTTAGTCCACAGAGAATTAAGCTTAAGTGGACTGAGGGTTTAGGATGGTGTTTCCTGTCATGCATCCCTTTGGAAAAGGAAAAAAAAAAAATCATGTGTGCAGAGGACGAGGAGGCTCGCGGTACTTCAGTTCAGGGTCTACAGCAGTTTTTATTCTGCCTCACTTAATTTACAGCCACTACACCCTCATCCTGTCCTCTCCGCCTCCATCTGTACATCCAGTGGCTGCTTCACTACACTAACATCCATCACACAGCAGCCAATATTAAACTCAGGTTGCAATAACAGCATATATTCAGAGTGTTTCCATTAAAGCTTTTATATGTTTTCACTTCTTCTGTTTCTTAATACAGGTAAAAAACAGACCACATGACCCTGCAGTTTTCACAGGTTTATTTCGTCCAGGCACCAGTTCAAGATGCCATCTGAAGACCTTTAAAGCTCATTAGTGTTTGAGTTAAGAACATATTAGGCTTTGTGTTTGTGTGCCTATAAAGTTGTTCTGTCAAATATCAATGACACTGCACTGTGAGGACGACACCTCTGACACTGTGCTGCTGCCGGAAGACGTTCATTCATATACACTAAATACACTGAGATTAAAACAGAACCATCAAGTCAGTCGCTCACTTCATTTACACACAGACCAAGAAGAATCAAGCGTATATAATCTGTACATTCAGACACGGTGGACGGTAACCCCACCTCAGCTCAGTTCATCTGCCGATGACTTGAATCGTATCACTTGTCAGACCCTCACACGGCTCCACTGATATGGAAGGTGAAATTTAGCTTCACACTACTTCCACACTCAGCCGGCTAAATATCAAAATGCATGTGGAAAACATTTTCATTTTGCTCACCATGTACACAAAAACATCTAAACATCTGTTCTTCCCTCTCCTGTTTCAGTTGATCACAGCCAACATGTGTTCAATAGTGGGACAAACAGTCCAGATCCTCTCCGCCGGGCAAACCTCTTTTCTTTTCCTTTGACTGACAAGGCAACATGTTGACCAGGAGAACAGGGATTCCTGCGTCAGACTGAGGCGTCAGTTAAATCAATAGTTTATGATCACAGTGTTGTCGTATAAAATACCCAGAACTCCCCCAGTAACCTGCTAAAATATAGTAGAATGAAATGAAGTGAAATGATCATTGTTGGAAGTTACGGGCAACAGCTGTGCGGCGTTTTACTGACATTTAAAAAGAGTGAACACAAAGAAAGTTAGAGGAGACAGAAAGATGGTTTCAGCCTCCAACCATGTTTACATCATTGAAATCAGCATTTTCAAATTTGTCCACTCGAGACATCGTTCTTGAAAAGCTCAGCCTGAGTCTGATAAACACCGGCTTGTGTATGGAGGGCAGGAACGGAGAGAAAAAGATGTTTTTAAATTCAGCTGGCTCAGTGTGGGCGTCTTCTAGCTCGTTGCAGAGCTAAGGTAATCACTGTCCACACAATTTTGGATGCATCTATCCATTTTTAACTCTACAGGGCAACAGTCACCAGCAGCACATGACCCACATCAAAACACCCGCATCCAGCGTCTTGACTCATAAACATACACCGCGGCCCTCTTACCCGGCGTCGATGCACCAACTCTCCAACATCATGTCACACTTGCTACCTGGATTAGCACATCCCAGCATCAACACATTACATTCAGTGCCAGCGAACAGTAAAACATATTGATGAAGTCAGCTGTGTGCAGGATCAGATCGCGGTTGTTCACAGAATGATGGGAAAAGGCCAATTAATGCCTTCTTTATTAAAGCAAAAGGCAAAAGACCCAAAACATCAAATAATTAAAGGAATAACTTAAAAAGTGTGATCAGATCTCAGCTGCAGTTCTTCAGACAGCGTGCCAAAGGACTTAAAATATACGATAGATTAATTAATTAATTAAATCATCAAATTTGGATTCTACTTTCTTTGGTTGTTTTTGGCTTAAGATACCCATCAGATGATCAAACATCACACCAACATTAATTTAAAGCATATAAATCTTAACAAGAGCAATGTCAGACAGCTTTAACCCTGAAAATACTCCAAAATCCAGGGCGAGATTTACTCTTTTCTGGCCTCTTCCTCCATCAACGTCCTCTTTGGTCTGATCACCTCTGTCATGATGTCAAGAGGCTGCTGAGCCCTGACATCAGGGAGAAAACCTGAAAATACTTTCTCCATAAAACAGGATCCAGCTTCACAGTCATAGTAGCTGGTGTGTTATGTAGTGCTGTAAAGCGTTACGCACTTGTCTTGTACCCCCTCACACCAGTTCCACAGTGCAGGAACAGGGTGTGAATGACGGAGGCATCAACCCCCCGACACGGGTCACAGTAACATGACTGCCGCTATTTACAGGTAATATAGTTACATAATGATGCTTTAAACACCAGCAGAGACATCTGACAGAGAATCTGACATTTTCCACATGATAATACAACACTTCCGAGCAGCATTTTCAAAATAAAACAGTAAATTGCTGCACAACAAATTATTGAGACCGAAACATTTACGGTGGTTCTGCGGATGTTATGTAGAGAAAGGTCTCCTAGGAAAAGAGAATCAACCACATCAGTTTACTGTAGCCTCACAGAGATCTGAATGAACAAACAAAACCAAGTCTGTAAACTGAGTTCTGCTGCCTTGTTAAAGTCCATTTTAAAACTCAAAGGCATCACAGGCTTGCATTTATAATCACGTAGTTGATCAACAGAAAATCAATCTGCAACTATTTTAATTATATTCAATTTTTAATTTTAACTTTTTTGAGTGATTCTTCTTTCAAGTAATAATGTGATACATTGCTGATTTTCTTCATCTTATGTTACTAGTAAAATGAACATTTTCTAGATGTTACCTTGGGTTTCTGAGATATGGTGACTATTTTCTGGTCGTAATCACAGGCAGCAATTATTCAACGATGTATATAATTATTAGCTGCCGCTCTAACATTGACGTATATGTTCAATTTAAAGAAAATTAATATATTGACTCATTTGTCAAACAAAAATGCCAAATCTTCTCTGGTTCCAGCTTCTAAAAGTGTGTTTCTGCTTTTCTCTGTTTTATATTGTAAATTAAATACCTTTGAATTTCAGATCGTTAATCAGACAGAAAAAGGAAAATAAAAACTACTATTTAAGAATCAGCTGACGATTTATAACTAATAATAATGAAAATAACCAATTCGCAGTCCTAATGAATTTTTGCAGGCGTTGACGATTTTCTTTTCAGGACCAGCAAATTTGAAGCTTTTATTTTGACAGCAATGTTACGACACTTCCGTCGTCACTTTGTTGCGCACTTGACGCAGCTAGCTTAGCCTGCTAGCTAACAGTGTTTCTCTATTTCCTCACAAGCTTTGAGACCAAATCCAACCAAACAACTCGCAATTAATTTATACATGTGACAATGTGTCCGCTGGAAAAAGCACCAATAACACAATAATCGACCAATATTATCAATACATGAACAAAGTGCCACAAACGCTGCGCTCTGCTAATGTCAGCGCTGTGCTAACGGAAGCTAGCTGCACCGAGCAGGTTAGCCTGGCTGCTAATTACGAAGCTAACAGTCGAAGCTGCTTGTGCAAAATGAGATTTGACATTTTGATGTAAAAAGGCAGGAGCTGGTTTTTCTCACCATTTTGCCGTCAGAGGTTCTTCAGCTGCCGGGACGAGGATGTAAAGCTCCGTTAACGGGTCGATGCGGTTCGACAGAGACGAGGCTTCACCGACGTTTGTGACTTTTAGCAGCAGCCAGAAAACGACCGGCGGCTTCTGACTTCACAGCAGCGGGGGAGAGAGTCAGAGGGTGGGGGGGGGGGAGGTGCAAAGCAAAGCTCGCTTATTAAGGTGATGTCTCACTCTGTTTCATAACAACGACACTGAACCACAAGGTGCCTCAAACAGCCTCATCCGCGACCTCTGAGCTGAACTAATGCAGGAAGTGCTGTGGTCACGAATAAGCTCCGCCTCAAAAAGCCTCAGACGTGATGGTGCCTTTAGTTTTTTTTGGCGAAGAGTGATCCATCTTCGTAAACACACAATCTTTGGAGAAACATCGAGCAGCACATCCAGGTTTTCTCTTCATCTCTGAAGCTCATTGTTGCTGAGAGGAAACATCAAAGATCAGTGATGAAAAACAAACCTCAGTCCTCATGTTTCATTACAGCTGATTCCTGTTTCCTGCTTAAATAATAAGAGTTTACCCACATTTCAAGAGTGTGCACATTAGATTACACTTAAATGATTCTGTTTGATGTTTTGCTTGTAAAATCTTAATATTTATCTGTGAGGTAACTGATGGCCACAGATAAATACAGGAGAGTAACAGGTTCCTCTCACATTGAGTTTTAAAGCTGTACAGCTGCAGTGGTTGAATGTAACCAGGTGAATAAAGATAATATTTTATAAATAAGAGATCATATTAAAACAGTTATTAAACATATTTATTCATGTGTTTATTAATGTTGCAGTGGTTGAACGTAACTACACATATTTACTCAGGTACTTAGGTACAAATTCAGGGTACTTGAAGAGGAAGTCTTGTACTTTTTACACCATTACATTTATTTAAATTAAGATTTCAAATAAAAAAATGACAATCTTCTAAAATGTGACGTGTTAGGAGATTAAACTACCAAACACATGTGTATAAAATAATTGAAAATTATCTCCAATTACAACAGTAAAATGCTACTTTAATACCGATGGTACTCTAATGATATAGTGTGTGATAGTATCACTCACAGGGGCCATTTTTCTGAATACTTTTACTTTTGATACTTCATTTTGCTCATATACTTGCATACTTTTACACTGAATAACATTTTCAATGCAGGACTGAAGTATTTTTACTGCGTGCTACTTTTACTTCAGTGATGGATCTGACTGCAAAATGGAAATATAAATGAGAGTTTATAATAAGTGCAGTGATTGCTGTACAATACTGTTGGTTCAGTATATGGTTTTATTCCCAAAGACACTTTTCACTCCTCAGTTCAATACAAAACAAAACAGCGAGGTTTAAACATTGAGACATCTTAAGAAAAACAACAAACAGATCATATTTGGCAAAATGAATCCAGCCATGCACTTCAGGAGAAAACAGAGAAAACAAAGAGCTGCCGCGGCGCAAATTTAACACAAAGTGAAGCAGCCTGTGTCAAACAGAAGACAGAAGACATTGTCCCCTTTTCAGCAGAAAGTGTTTGAAGGCTTAAAGGAGACATCTGATGATATTCTACATTTTTCTTATTGTCAACAAATCCCATGAAAAGACAACCTAACAAGTACTGTGTTTATCTGATCGATCTTCCTCCATTGTTGTCCAGAAACTATTAAACCTCCTCACTGAGCCTCACTGTTCCTTCATCACCATCAACTCACACACTGTCGTTTATCTGGACTCAATCCCACAAACACAAAGACTCATGAGAGACCAAATGTGGATTCATCCGCCACTGAAAATAGTCCCCAACACATGAACTGTTTCCTCCTGTTTGTCTGATAAAAACTACAGAGAGCAGCTGTTTGAGGAAACTGCTGAACCTTCTTAAACATGAAACTATATATTTGTGAGGTGTTTTGAGATTTACGTCTTCAATAGGAACCAATGAGCTTGAAGCTGAGACACAGACAGGAAGTCAGACAGTGTCGAGAGATGGACTGACATGTTGTTGGTTTTGGTCTTTTCATGGGATCTGTTTGACAGGTCACAACCTGCGTGGTTGTTGAAGGTCAGTTTCACACTTTGATTTTGATGGACTGACACCAGAACCAGATCTTTTGCTTGTTTGTTTTAGATTGTTGAAATATTTTCTGTCACCTGAATCATATTTTCTGCTGCTGGAAAATTCGGATCCAGGTATCCACAGGAAGAAGAGCTACAGACCAGTTTGTTTAATGGAGACAACGTGTAACATTCCTTTACTGCTACCTGTTTGTTTAAACAGTGTTCATGTGTTACAGGGTGGAGTTTTCTATTAAATACATAAATACATAACACAAAAGAAGAGTCAGTACGATTACAATGATCCCTCATACGTCGTCTCTTCTCTCTCACGGTCACATCCACACATTTAATAAATGGGGTAAAATACTTCCTCTGTCTACAGGTGTCCTCCATCCTGGTCTTCAGCTAACACCATGCACGCTGCTCCCTCCGGCCCTGTGCTGCAATAAACTGAATTATCGGGCTATTGCTCATAATTTGAAGGCTTCTTTTTAGTCCTTAAAGGAACAGTTGGAACATTATGGGGTTAACAATTTTGAAGACTAATATGAATTTCAAATCAGTGCACCCACTACAGTACAATACAATACTTAGCTTGGCACAAAGAACAAATACACCTTCCACCAGAAAGCCTTGACAGATGACTTGGTTTTAGCCGCTGTTGGAGCGACTGTCTTTGTTGACGACAGTGCACGCAGCGTCTCAACGTGGGGTTGCCAGGTCTGAGCTCTGTCTGAACTGTACTGTCAACTAAACCCAGCAGAGTATGCGATGGATCGCTGCTTGTTAGTGAACAAAAACAGGCAGGTTTGAATTTGTTGATCGTCAGAATATAGAAGTGAAGATTCAATCTGGCACATGTTGCAGCCAAAACTTCAATTTTTCAATTCAAATTCAAATTTGATGCCAAACACGATGCTTTCATCAACCTGTGTGTAGTTTTTCCTGCCAACAGTCTTTGAGCCAAGTTAAACACAAGCTGGACATGTTTCTGTACACTGAGGTGAAATTTATATGAATCTTATTCTCTTCTGACTGTGAGCGAGATGGCAAGAAAACCCTCATTTCACAAAATGTCTGATTGTTCCTTTAACCCTAGACGCCGCTGCTTTAAAGCTACACTCTGCGACTTTTCATGTCAAGTTGCTCTGGATGTTTGATCACTGAAAGAAAATTCCACCGACACACAAAGTGACCGACTGAAACCTAAGAGCAAAATACAGATACGTGAGAGAAACTACACTTTGAAGCCTCTGCTCTTTTCTATTCCTTTAGTTTCCTTCCATCCTAAACCAAAGCTGCGTGCACTTAACTCACGTCAAGATTTCTGCATAGTAGCTGATGTGAAGGCGTCAGAAAGCACCGTTGCCGAGTGCAGCTTTAAAACAACCCCCCCCCCTTAAAGACCAGCATAGCAAACAGCTGCTTTCTCTCCTCTTTATGATAAAACAACACAAATACCAGACCCTCGCTGACTTGACGCCCGCCTTTGAGACGAGGCTGTCCTTGAATCGTGATGCTGATGTCCAAAGGTAGTCCTGGTCCCACTGGTGTCCTCTGCTTGGTATGTGTGTGTGAGGTGAGTGTGGACAGAGGAAGGGCGAGCTGACTCAGTTGAACGCCTCCTTGTTGATCCACATGAGGGTCCGCGTCTCGTTGGGCTTGCACTCATAATCGATGCTGCTGAACTTGTTGCCGAACTGGCAGTGCTCCCTCTTGTAGTAGTTGTAGTATTTCGCCTGCCAGACCGTCTCGAACGTCCCCGCCTTGTTAAACTGGACAGAAAGAAAATCCTGATCACCGTCACAGCGGCAAAGGTTATAATTCTGGTCTTTAATTTGACCGATCAACGAACCGAAAACTGATTCAGATGTCGCTGAACATCAGCCACGCGACGTCTCAGCGGAGCTCTCGGTGACTCTCTTACCTCCATGCTGACTTGGACGGGCTGCCGGTCTCCGCTCTTGGTGTGCGGGACGCCCTCGGTGTCGTACTGGCCGTGATAAACCACCGACTCGTCGTCCCTGGACTGCTGCTCCAGAGGGAAGACGATGCCTCCGATGTTCATGTTGCTGTGAGGGAGAGAAATAGATGTAGTGCGGCTCAGATTCTATGTGATTTCTAGCTGGAACTGGCCCGGCTCCCAGACCTCCCAGTGGCCCCTGATCCACCGTGTGCAACTTTTTACTTTGACTTTTTGTCATTTTTTA
Source organism: Holacanthus passer (assembly GCA_025331565.1). NCBI lineage: Eukaryota > Metazoa > Chordata > Actinopteri > Pomacanthidae > Holacanthus > Holacanthus passer. The sequence goes on along the minus strand of JAFREQ010000093.1, from coordinate 536,887 downwards.
ATGCAGGATCTTCCAGGTTTACCACCTGTACGAGGACCAGCGCTATTAAACACACTTCAATTATACACAGTTCATTATGTTTCACACTTTCAGTCTTAACACTTTTCACAGCAGTGAGCACCTTTAAAACTGTGAGAAAATGCCAACATGTTTATAAGGTGACATCATGTACCTGTCAGCTTCCTCTGTCCGACTATTGGCTGAATAAAAAGACGTGTTTTTCTTGTATTTTATTTTTTACAGTGTATCTTTGCTATTATTATCACTGACACTGAGTTCTTCTGCTGTTTGTCTCTGCAGATCTCTGGTCTGGGGATCTGGCCCCGCCCTGCTCCACCTGCTCCACCTGCCTCCTGCACTTCATCTCATCCATCAACAACATGAACACCGGAGTGTGTTTGCAGACAGAAACAACCTGATCCAGCCATGATTAATTGAGGCTGGTGTCAGGTGGTGCAGGAGGATGGAGGCCTGCAGGAGGAGGGTCAGGTGGTGCAGGAGGATGGAGGCCTGCAGGAGGATGGAGGCCTCTCCTCCTCCTCCTGCTCTGCCTTCTTTATTCTCATGACGAAAATGAAAGACCCGCAGCTCGTGCTCGTCCTCCAGCTGCAGGTGAACCACGTGACCCGACCCTGTGATGGAGGACAGGACACTGATGGAAATGTCTCCTTACGTGGCTTCGACGGTTCCGGGCTTCAGCACCACCTCGATCTTGTACTTGGAGCCCGTGAGCAGCTTGATGGTCCGGCTCTGGCCGAACCGGGTCCCGTCCACCTTGAAGAACACGGGTCCGTCGTTGGGCTGGATCCGCAGGGAGATGGAGATGTTGATGATCGGAGGGACGTCGTCCATTGTCCCGGCTGTCCGTCCTGCTGGAGAGGAGGAGGAGGAGGATGCCGTGATGCTGAGGAAGGACCGGAAACAAGCTGCTTCCGGTTCGTCTTTCACAATAAAAGCGGGGCTGTGAGTCATTTCGTGGCAGGGCTGCAACTAACCGACGATTGTCTCGATTAATCGATTAAAAAGACCTATTTGAATTTCTGTTTCAAATTGTCCAAATGACTTTTAATACATTTATTAACCACTTTATCTGACAAGTGAAACAAGTATTATAAGAATTTATAACATGTATGTTTGAATTGCTGCATTAAAAAGGTTTCAGTCTTTTTTTAATCGATTATTAAAATAGATGCCAAATAAGATTCTGATAATTGACTGATTCATTAATCTTATTGTCCTTATCATGTCACCTCTGTTTCAAAGAATATTCTGCAATGATTAGTCAATTAATTTAAATCCATGAAATCAATCAGTTATTAAGTATCATATATATTTTTAAAAAGGTTATCAAATGTGAATTTTCTTTCATTTTCATTGTTTTATATTACGTTGATGTTTTTGAGTTTTACACTGGTGGAAACTCATTTGGGCATTTTTGAATTTGCTGATGTTTCCTTCACCAAACAATCAGTTAATTATTTGCCAGAATAACAGATAATAAAAAGTAATAATTTAATGAATAATTAGGAACATTTACTCCAAAAATATCACTGTAAATGTACAAAATGCATTGATACTTGACATGTTTACCTCTATACTTGATCTTTCTCGACTATTTAGGAAGGAAATATTCAGCTTTTCATTCACACATTTACTTGACAGCTGTACAGTTTTGGTCATTATCATTCTTTCATTTTTGCCTTTCATTTCATCCTCCTTTTCTTTCACTTTTTTCTTCTGTCCTTCTGCTTTCCTTATTTGTGTCTCTTTCCTTTGTCAATTATGAAAAACCCAGTATTACAAACTATGACATTTTCACCCCACATTAAAATGAAGCTATTCTTCAGCCTCTGTTCAACAAGGTCAGGTTTTACAGAGATCTTACTGAAAGGCTAAAACAAGATACAAACATTTTACATGAACCAGGTGCATGAAATTAAAATAAGTCATTTTCAAATACTACGTAAGTGTTTTACCATTGTATTATTGTTGAGTACTGTAGCTTTGCTGTGATGTGTCTTTCAGTCTAAAGAGACCTGTAGGTTGTGAAACCAAATGTTTTCTGGGTGGACACAATAAGAAACACCTTACACTGTAATGCACCACAAACCTCCGCCACCAGCATTAAAACATGCTGAGAAAACATCTGAAGATCTCTCTGACATGTCGTCAACAAAAACTGCATTACACACTTCAACGTGACGTGATTTATTGCATCTCAGCCATATTTACATCAAAGAAACAGCTGGTTTGAACACTTTGTTTTTTCTCTGCTTCTCCATGGTCCTTTTTTCTTAAAAATGTAAAAAAAATGTGCAATTGTTTGTGCAAATGCATTTGAACACAAATGTATAAAAGATATATTAGAGTTAAAAATCAAACACTCTTAGGTGCTTGGGGTGCTTTAAATTAAACACTAAATGTGGCAGCAAACATTGCTGTCAGTCATCTATCCAGCTCAGCCTGTAGGATCTCTCCCCAAGTCTCAGCGTCCAGCGGCGTCATCTTCCTGCCGCTCAGCTCCTCTGCTGATCGCACGTGGCTGTAACGTCCTCTCAGCCAGTCTCTCTTCAGACGGCTTCGAGTGTAGTTCCTCACCAGTGTGACCTGTGAGGCAGAAACAGGACGCAGTCAGAGAAGCATCTGAAGGTTCAGGGTTCAGTTTATTGTCATATACAGAACACTATAAAAGAACCATGGACATTCAAATGCAATGAAATCCATGAAACAATCTTATAACATTTCAAAGCCAATAATCGTGTGTGGTTTGATTTGGACTGTCAGTGCCTGCATTTGTGCTCATACAAACTGTGTTCCTGCTGATTTTTGTTTTCACCATTTCTGTGGGTGTTTTAGTTCAAAGTTGACCCACCTTCCAGGACAGGCCGTCTCTCCTGTCGCTGTCCATCTCCCTCTGACAGATGGCTCGGAGCAGCAGACACTGCCTCCTCCACAGCTGGTCGCTCTCTTCGATGATGTGGTGCCACAGCTTGCAGGTCCGAGAGGCGCTGCACAGACTCTCAGTGTCCAGCTCACCAAAGATCTTCACACTCATTTCCGTCGGCAGCGTTTCAGCAAAGTTTTGAGGGGGGGTGTCGCAGGCGGATATCAGGGAGGGTCTTCTTTCACAGAGGAAAAACACAGGCGAGGTCCGGGTGGGGTCATGCTGCATAATAGCTCAGAATCCAACAGTTTGAGCCTGAAACAGAATCATTAAGCATTTCAGAGCAATGTCAAAGAAAGATCATATGAGACATAATGTCATAATGTGTAGAGTTTGATAGATCTGATAGAAATATGAGAATATAAAAATATGTTTATGAACACTTGTATTGAATCTGACGTCAAAGATAACGTTTGAAGCATAATTTCATCTGTACAACACCATTGCTTCAGGATTAGCTTTGAATAAACACATCTTCCTCTTTCAATGATGATGATGATGTTTGCTTTTATATCTTATACATTATAGACATGTGTGTCAGGATGAAGGACGGAAACATGTCAGCGCCACAACAACAGTTTCAGGCCACTACAAAGCCCAGAGGAACAGCAGTCAGTGTCAGTTCATAGTGTTTGTTTCCTGCCTGGCTTATCGATGGACCAGAGCTCCATGTTCTTCATCAAACTGTGAATGTTATTTTGTCAAACTCAGATTTGATCAGACTCACGTGCAGCGACACGAGTCTGCTCTGCGCCTGTTAGCCGCCGTTAGCTCGCAGGAGCTAACACAAACCCTCCGCTCTCCCGCTGCTCTCAGGCCAAATATCTGGGTTTTTTACAGGAGATCACTGATAATAAATGTCTGCCTGCAGGTTTAAGTCCAGGACGAGCATGCGTGTTTTGAATATCAGCTTCTTACCGGCTCGAGTCGCTTCGTTCTTCTCTGACAGCTCAGCGTTTAAATGTCTCAACGGCTGTTTACACACAGACACACGTCACCGTGTTGTCAGCGAGGTGCGCATGCGCACATGGACCACACGCCTCTGAATTGTAAACAAAACCTTTGAATTCAAGTTTAATTCAGAGTTAAGTGATTATTCAGTTATTATCAACGTTTCTGCTATATCTGTATAAAAGTATATCTCATCTTAAATATACTAAAGAAAAATTTAAGTTGTGAAAATAAGGTTCCTGCAATATTTGTATTTGTCTTTTCAGTTTATGTTTCTTTCCATTCTTAAAGAAAGCTTTCTGTTCTGACAGTTTTTGGGAAGAAATGCAGAATTTTTGGGGGATTAAAAGGTAATGACTTTACAGAAAGTTCACTAAATATTAGGCCCATGATTGAAATGCCTTTTGGAGAACGGGAAAGATAAAACACCAAACTTATGGAAATATCTGAAGTGAAAAGTGGGATGAAGACAGTAAAAGAGCAGAACATACATAAAAGAGACATATGAAGAGATAGATGTAGTTCAGATTAAGGTTTGATCACACTGGTTTGAATGAGACTTTATTTCTATTAGGAAAAGTTGCACATTGTAAAAGGACCTGTAGTGAAAATGCTGAACATGTAAACTTGTGAGTCAAGTACAATGAAGAAAGGAGAAGATCCTGCAGGTGGCGGTATGCTCATACGACAAAAACTGAAGCAGAAGAAGAAGAAGAAGAAGAAGAAGAAGAAGAAGCAAACAGGAAGTAGAAGTGACGTCGTTCTGAGTTTCAGTCCTGAGGACATAAAGTCTATAAATATTTCTCCAGTTCTTCGCCTCAGCAGGTAAAAGAAGTAAAAAGTTCAGGTTTAATCCTGTTGCGATCTTTCGTCTCTGGTTCTGTGAATAAACCTTCAGTTAGAGAAGCTCTGACGTCATGTAATCAGAGCTCTGTTGGAGGTCTAAGCTTGGTGCCCTGGTGTGTTTCTCCAGGCTCCCGGCCTGAGTCCATGTCCGGCTTCGAGCTGGTGCCGGTGGCCGGCGGGGCTCCCATCCAGCTGCCGCCGGGGGAGACGGTGCTGGGCCGGGGTCCCTTCCTGGGAGTGAGTCCTCTGAGTCCTCCATCCTGACATGTTTCCTTTTCAAATGTTCTTTTTCAATTTGCGACTTATTTCTGTTTGTGAAATAAATCTGAAGGTGTTTTGTGAATAAGTAGATACCAGTCTTTAATTCGGCTCACATGTAATATTCATTATATGACTGTTGTGTGAATAATGAATATTGATGCATCTTCTTCTTCATTAACAGTCTCATTATGTCACAGCCAGTCATTTTACGGCTCATACTTGAAGTACATGTTGCTGCTAATCCTTCTGTACTTGTACATTTTGATGGCAGGACTTTGACTTGTTATGGAGTATTTGTTGTGGTAATATTACTTCAGTCAAAGATCTCAGTACTTCTGCCTCCACTCATTATTTCCATCACCAGTGTTTTCAGACAGTATTTGCTCTTCAAGGACAAACTGAGCGATACTGTGCTGTTCACAGCCAGAAAAGACCTACAGGATCCTTCTAAAGAATAAAACTAGGGAACATGTGAGTTCTGAGCTGCAGATCCTCCACTGAGCCACTGGAGGACGCTGTCACACTGATAGCATGGAGGCAGCTGGACTGGTGGAGCAGGATGTGTTGGTGTATTTGCAGTATTAGAATGACAGATTTTCCATCAGTTATTTCAGCTTTGTGCATCTGAGTCTCTGAAGCATCTCTGCTTCTAAAAATCAGAACATACGTGAATCATGTTGTGCTGAAGCTCTTGTTGTGTTTTGTTTTTCTTTCCGTTGTCTCAGGTCAGTGATAAGAGAGTGTCCAGACTTCACGGGCTGCTGGAGAACCTGAACGGACAGCTGCGTCTCAAACCGGTGGGTGGAGTGTTTTTAGTCTTGGTGAAGATTTAAATGTCTACATCAATCATTTGCCATGTTTGATCCATTAACTTACTAGTGACCCTTTTCCAAAGCTGAACCATCAGTTTTTAAAGCTGAAACCTGTAATTTTTTCAGGTTAAAATATAATTCCATGTTGTTTGTGTGGCTCTGAATGCCATTGTGTTGTAGCTTGAACAACATTATTTTAGTTACTTTCTGTGTTACAGAATTTGCATTGAAGTGTCAAACATCTGGACTCTGTCTTTAAAAAGATCACCACAGTATCAAGAGAAACCTTGTGTTTCTGGAGTAACAAGCGTCAGTGACTCATTTACAAGGTCTTCATGTAGTTTCTGTAATAACATACTGTTGTGACCTTTTCCAGCAAATGCATTAAATCCACAGATCTTTATTAGTCCTGAGGGGAAATGGAGTGATTCCAGTAACAGGAGTCAGATGGAGGTCTGTTACTAGAAAAGATTACACAGTGTTAAAGACATAAATCACACTGACCTCAGTTAATCATTTGTGTGTAATTGACTTGAAAGGCCGTTAATGCATCAGCACGTCTCAAATCGTCATCTCTGTGAAATAATTAACATTTCACGGTCTCAGCACTTCATCCATTTTTAATCGTGAAGTAGAATCAATCACGTCAATGGAAAACCCACAATTCCAGATATTCTTCACAGAGCAGCCTGAGGCTCCGACGCAACATCGATGTGCTAACCTTCATATCTGCTGTCAGTTTCCTGCTGCAGGGGTTGAGCGTAAAAGAAAAATCCGATTGTTCCAGGTGAAAGATTGTGTAAGTCACTCCTGACCCATTTAACAGAGGTGGTGTGGAGGCGCGACAGAGTGAACGCAGGCAGAATGGAACCAACTAAAGGCCCCTGGACACTGTGTGATTCCAGTGATCCTGCAGGTTCCAGGTGATGTCAGACTGAAGAAGGCAGCGCTACAATGCAAAACCAAACGTTTCTGCAGATACAGATTCAGTGCATCACTCTGTGAGATAGTACATGTGCTCTCTGCCAGAGACACCAACACACTGTTTTCATTTCATACATCCTTCTCATAATAAAATCGATTATTGTTAGCCGCTTTAAACACTGAATTTTGAATCACTGAAACATCACTTGACTCTTTCCCACATTCAAATAACAGTTTGAGTTTAGACGACAAAATGACAAAAGGACGACCCTTCCAGAGTTTCACCCTCTGTGCTGCTCTGATCTTCAGACCCACCTGAACCCGTGCTTCGTTCAGTCGTCCCTGACCGACGACCCTCGACCTCTGCAGAGAGACTCCTGGTACCCTCTTCGTCATGGAGACTTGTTCTCTCTGCTGCCGGGGCAGTTCATCTACCAGGTGGCGGCCGTGGGCGGTGAAGACCGCACTCCCAGGTATTTACACATCAGAAAATGGCTCCTTTCCATGTTAATGCTGTGCGTCAAGACCAAGACATGAATCTCATTTACTGCAATTTCCCCAACGTCTCCATGAATAATTCAATCAAGACAGAAGAGGCTGTTCTCCGCCGATTAATTAAAGTCCTATCTTTTATCTTTGCACTGCAGACTGCGTGGGGTTGAATGGGCTCCGGTTTAAGTCTTATCTATTGACTCAATTAAAAACTAACGTCCGGACAATGTTGATTTATGTCGTCTTTGGGCTTCAGTAATCTTTTATCTGTGAGTTGTCGTGATGTGAGCTCACTGTTTGAAGTTTAGATCAAACAGATGGGAAAGCACACTTGAGCAAATGTTACCACTGTTCAGAGCAGCTGAAGCTCATGTAAAATTCATACTAAAAATTCAACTTGTATCAAAGCGGCAGCATTAAGGTTTCACAAGTTTGGATTTCTGACACTTTTCTCACAATCGTTTCTCTCTTGAAATCTTCTGCTGATACCTGAGGACTTTTAACCTCAATTGTTCAGGCTGAATGCCATTTTGTCAAATATCACTTCCTGTAGAAACAGTCAGATGTTTGAAGAAGAAGAAGAACTTCCTGTTTCTCCCAAGCCAGACGTGGAGCGACCCCCTCCTGCCAGACAGGACCATGGACAGGACCGTGGACAGGACCGTGGACAGACTCCACCCCATGAGGAGCCCACACCCGCAGCTCTGTCACACCAGGAGGAAGCCGGCAGTTTAAACCAGGTTTGCAGACTCACAACAGAAACTTTTTGAGCTGTTCTGACCTGCGAGCTGCAAGTTCTGTCATGTCGAGCTACATCTGAGGTCCGACTGAGCTTGTGTTGAGTCATTTACATATTTTGACTGCGTGGATGTTGAAGGCTTTGATGATATGATGTTATAAACCATGAGACAATCCAACATGTCTGGAAACGCTGAAAAAGATTTTTACATGAGTGTGATGAAGTATTTGTATTTGTATTTGACCAGAAAATGTCTTTTGTCCATATCACTCAGCTCGAGACAGCGATTAATTCCAAATTTCAGCTTCATAGTTTTGAATCAGGACTTTTAGTGTCCAGTGTTTCCAGCAGCAGCAGCTGGCTCTCATACTCCCACTGACTGAAGGCTGCTTTGCTTCATGTAGAGAGACTCTGAACCACCGACAGAAGTGAAGGATGACGTCACTCCGTCGGTACCCAGGAGAAGAGTTTTACCTGCGTGGATGATGGCGGCTGTCGCAGCTCCACACGCTTCTTCTTTCAGCCCGAAAGGTATCGTGTTCATGTTTTCTGTTTCAGTGCACTAGAAATGGACTTGTGTCTGTTTACACTTTAACCTGAACCTGAACTGTCCAGATCTGTGATTGGATCTGTCTTAACGTCATCAATACAGTTACCACCTCCAGGAAGTTCCCTTTTTCGTCCAGGGTTAAAAAGAGTATGAAATGTCCAGAGTTTTAGGAAGAATACTGAAAACAATACATGAGAGTTTAAAAGTTTTTTAACATAAACAATCTTAATGTGGATTTTGACAGAGAAACACAGAGCAGGACATTTTACACTGTAAAAATCATCTTGTCTCTGGTGGACAAACTATGTAATAGAGACACTGTTTCAAAATGACCTCAGACCTTGTTTTGCATTTCTCTCCTGCAGCTTATCAGCCGATGCTGATTTGTCTGCAGTGATAATAAATACACGCTGATTTATCAGTCTAGCTCTTATGTCTGCTGTCGTGTTGTGCTCCGCTAAAGTGCAGTAGGTGAGGGTTCATCTTCTGTGGCTACGACTCATATTTGAACAAAACAAAATAATTTATTTTTGTTTTAAAGTTGGTTACGAAATGATTGGTTATTAAATTGGTAATTGACACGAATTGGAATTTGTACAAAACTTTTGTTTCTTGGCAATAAAAGAGCCGTCTGTCAGAAAAACAAGGTATCATCATTCCAACCAATGACATTCGTGAGAAGTGTCCTTCTGTGTCTTTTTGCTGATGGTCAGACAGCCACAAGAGATGAGCTGATATTTCAGTCTTTGACTCGTCACATGGTCCCTTCATTGAGGACAAAGTAACATCTGCAGTAAATTAAATGAAACTTTTATCAAGTTGAAAAAAAAGGCTTAGCAAAGATTAAAACTGGGCCACGTGTCTTCACCTGCTGTGAGACGTTAAAGGAAGTGGAAGTGCAGGGCTGCTTCGACGCTGCGATGTCAGCATGTTAACTTTGTCATCATTTTGGATATTTGACTGGTTCAGCCAAATAGACCCTATGTAAGTCAAACGCTGTAAACCGATCTGTTGGTTGTGGTTGGTCTTGAATTCCTGATAAACTTTTTTTGCAAGTTTCGAAGCCAAATCTAATTTTCCATGACGCTGATGTGGGAGTGTTTTCAAACCACTTGTACTTTGTGCAGCATTAATCCTCAGAGCGTCTGGTGAAGGAAGGAGTCTGTTTTCAGGTGACGTTGTGCAGAGCTGCCGCCTGACGCCACCTGCAGACATTCGTTGACCTTAAATAGCAGCTGAACCCGACTGTCACACAGTCTGATGGCATCAGTGTTTTCAATGGAAAACTGGAGCAGGTTGTAATATTTGGTGAAGTGACATTTACGAGGGAATGACTGTGTGAGAGTGTCTGTGTTTTTGGCAGTGTGTTAAACAGCCACTGTTTCCTCTGAGTGCTGCTGATCTCGAATATTTACTCTGCTCAGCTGGACGGACCCTCAGTCTCTGTTTCACTGCTTCCATTACTGCGTCCATCCGCTCACTTAAGAGCTGCATTTAACTGGGCAGAGTGGACGGATGGACGTGTTCCAGTTTCCTAGAGAAAAAGTTTTGATGCCTTGTCTCTTTGTATCGTCTTAACTTTCAGGAGAAGGAACCAGCTCAGAGTTAAAGAACAGCAGAAACATCAGTCTGAGTCTCGGGTTGTCGTCCGATTGTCTTGGTCTCTCTCTCTGTTTTAGTTCAGTCAGCTGTGAAGAGAAGTAAAGGACCTGCAGCGGCATCAAGCAGCACTAAACAAGCAGCAGCCAGACAGGCCACACCTGTCAAGAGGAAGATGAGCGACGAAGAAGAAGTTCAGTCTAAAACAGTTGAGTACAATAGTTAGCGAGCAGTTGACAGTTTTTTGTTTGTTTGCCTCCAATTTTGGTCCAATTTCATCCAGATAAGACCTTCAGGCTTTGAACTTTGAACTTTGAACACATGCAAATGGAAAAAAGCGTCTTCGGCAATTTGACAACACATGAGCAGCGTTCAGAAAAATACTCTGCAGAGAAAATGCGACCAACGTCAGGACCAAGTCGACCAGAACACAACGGGAAACAACAAAAGTTTCCAGGGGACACTAAAAAATGGTGAACAGGCCCAGAAAGCTCTCTGAGCCAGTTTGACACACACACTGACATTTGAACCTCACACAACGACTTACACTGGTATTTTACACACACACTACAACAACTTCCATTATGTTCAGTGGTTGCAGTGCACGTCCCAACGCCCAGCCGTCCCAGTCCTGACTCCGGTGCAGAGCATTGGTGCTTCCAGATTTCTCATTCATGCATTTCCAGCAATGCTTTCAACATTCTTTTAGCTGTCAGCCATCACACTGCATATTCTGTTTAAACTGAAGTGAACCCCTTCTCGTTTGTCTGTTTCTGTCTCGGTCGACCTCCAGCGTGTTCCTGTTCGGCCACAGAGTGGATCCAACAGGTCCGAGGTGAGCGACGAGTCTGACGGCTTCAACGTGGAGGTGGACGAGGAGGAAAGAGGGGGAGCGACATCTACAGCTGACATAAACCCCACGACACGGACGTCTAACATCAGCCGACCTGGGAATGAGGACAAGAAGTCAAAAAATGGACAACAAATGACCAAACGATCGGAGTCTGTTGGTTCAAACAGCGGCTCCGTGTCCGGAGCTGCTCCGTCCAGACCTCGACTCAGAGCGCCGTGTCCGTACGGGAAGGACTGCTACAGGTACGTTTACCTGTGAGAGAAGCTCCGGCTGAGCTTCTTCAGAGCAAAAAAAAGAAAGCTAAAGGAGTTTATTTCAAGTCCTGCCAGACGGCTTTTACTTTGATGTGGCCCATTTTCCAATAGAGATGAGGTGAAGTGCACTTGAGCTAATGAACATGAAGTGAGCCAAGAACATAAATCACGTCCAGAAGCTTCTCAAAGCAGCTGCCGGACGCTCTCTGCTTTCTGCCTCAGAGACCTTCTCAAATTTTAGAGAAAGGATCTTTTCACAGACATTAAAGCTGAACATGAAAGGAAAGGCTGAGGGGAGAAGAGCATCACCAGCACATTGATTTAACTCTAACTCTCCCAAGTAAAATAACAGTGAGCAGTTGAAACTCTAGAGCGTCATGTAAGGCTGACTGATGTGAAGCACCTGAAACCAGCTCAGTCAGCATCATCCAGCTGCCGAGATGAAAGCGTTTTACAATGTGCTTTAAATGGAGCAGAACTCCCACAGTTTGGTCCTTTAAGTCAGACGTCCATCCTGTAATGAGGCAGCAGGGAGTCGCGCTGTATCTCTGACGTGTTTCTCCTCCAGCGGACCGAAGACCTCTCATCACCTCCCTGTTTGTTCTTCCAGGAAGAACCCGCTTCATTTCCAGGAGTGCTGTCACCCCGGTGACACCGACTACGAGGAGGAGGAGGAGGAGGAGGAGGAGGAGGCCGACCGACCTGAGTGCCCCTACGGCACCGACTGCTACAGGTCAGACATCACAACAGTCATTACCACCTGATTGAACGGCATGATGGGAAACGTGGTGGCGTGATGGAGATCACATTTAAGGCTGAGGTGACATGACATTACTGAAATACAGTTTTTGGTGGTGAGACAGTTCAGAACCACCTTCAGACCAAAATACTAAAATAAATAAATAAATAAATAAATACAGACATTTACCCGTCACATTCCTGCTTCCCAGAGGAAAAACCCTTTAGACCTAATGAGATTTCTTCTAGTTTGTCTCATGCAAAAAAAATCTGTTCTGAGTCCTGATCACTGTGTCAGTCTGAAACTGATTTTAATCTTGTCTTAACTTGTTTATTAATCCTTTTTTTAATTTTTAAAATATTTATCAAACTTGACAGTGACTTTGACTTTTTCCCTCACAGGAAAAATCCTCTTCACAGAAAAGAATACAAACACACAAAGAAACCAGGTAGGCTGTTGTTGGTTGTCTAACTGTTGATTCTAATAAACCGAGACGTCAGTAAAATTCAGCTCACAGCACTGAAGATACAGGAATCAAAATCATAATGTATTTATTCCTTTAAAAGTGTTTTTCAGTCAATGAAATTCATCTGCTCTCGACAAATGTAAGAGATTTTAATTTGAAATATATTTCCTGATGTCAAGCTTCTTTAAAATGCAGGAACGCATTAACTCAGGTCCATTACAGAAACTGGATACGGCCTTTAAAACAGCTCAGGTATTGAACATATTATTTTTTCATAATTTAGCGACAGGCTCATTCTCTTGTAATTCTTGTAACATTTTTAATGTTGTTTTATAAAAAGGAAGATACATTTTGTTTTCCTGTTATAATGACCAAACATTATAGATTCATAGTGTTATGTGGCAGCTGAATGATGAAGTTCAGGACATGAATGCACCATCAGGACGGATGCAACGGATTTCTCCACAACACCATTACAACTCTGAAACGAAGTGACTTTAATGAAAAATAGTGCCGACGTTAATATTGAGCTTAAATGGACCAAAACCACTGGAAGTTTGGAAAAACACATTTAGAAATGTCAGAGCCACTCGAATCAAAGTGGGAAATAATGTTGGTTGGAAGCACAGACAGTAGAGTTTCCATCTCTGACAGGGTTTAGCAACAGATCTACCTCCAACACACACACACACACACACACACACACTCTGCCTGTCACCAGAGCTGCTCGGCATCTATAAACCCATTGGGGCCAATTGATTGTTGTTATGTAACGTGATGTCGGGGCCCTTCAGGACATCGACCCCCCGCTGGAGAAGAAACGGCCTTGTGACCCAAAAACATGAGAAACCTCTCTTCACTGACGAGAAGCTTATTGACGCTTATTGACAGTTGACATTTAGTCGACACTTCATTTCTGCTCGGTCGCTCGTCACAGTCGTCTCCTGATTAAAGACTCTGTGTTTTGCCTTGACCTGTGTTTATAGTGACAGGAAGAAAGAACTGAATGCACTGTTCAGTCCTTCTTCGCTGGTGCCTCTGACAACACTGCTGCTCTTTGAAACCCAGAACTGACCAAAGGAAAAAAATAAGATTATCCAATAAAAACAAAAAGTAACTGAGTAAACCAGCTCGTCAAAGATCAGTTGAAATGCACCGAGAAGACGGAGCTCAAGCCTTTTGTATTGTCTCACTGTCTTACAGCCTCTTCTACACGTGCCGTCCGCAAAAAGCCCCCCGCTGATGATGAAGATGAAGATGAAGACTCCGGGGACGACAGCTTCATTAATGATGACAGCGAGGATGTGGGTGGAGACTCAGACTACGTCCCCCCTGACTCAGACGACAGCGGTAAGGAGGACATCAAAGGGCTGCAGAGAGAAGCAAAGGCCTTTCTGAGGAGGAGGAAGTAGACGCGGCTTCTGTTTGGTTGCTGTTTGTTTGAAAGCTGCAGCAGTTTAATGAGCCTGAACCGGCCGGAGGAGCCGCAGCAGCCGAGGCCTCCGCAGGTTCATGTAACACACTGAATGGTTATCAAACTGCGGTGAGTCCACTGTCGGCCCAGACTGAGCAGTGGACTGGTCCTGGTCCTGAGCTTTGATGCTCAGTCCAGATTGGAATCATCATGGTGGCTCAGATTGTGTCAGATAAAAGCTTCAGAGGAAAATCTTTTATCTGATGTTCTGTGTAGAACATTGGCACTTATCAAGAACCCAGAGCAGGACTGTGCCAGGGTTCTGTGGAGGAGTACATCAGGGATCCTGGCTGGTTTCTCAGGTGGTTTCTCTCTTTTTTTTTTTTTTTTTTTACTTTTGATATAAAAACTTCTGACGTGTGAGTGAAGACCAGCTTCTCTCTGGCAGCTTCGTATTTTCAGAACTAAACTAAATGGAGGTTTGACTAAAGCGCCGACGTCCTGACATTTTTCACACCATGAACCTTTTTATGTCACAGCACTGTTATTTTCCCACAGATAAAACCAAATATCCAAACGAGTTGACCCTGTGTGTCTCAGCTGGATTAGAAATATCTGGTCAGTTAAACTCTGCTTTCAAACAGGAAGAGACCAACAGAGACCTGAAAGTAAAACCTGAGCAGCACTTTGAGCTCTCGTCCATTTACTCACGTTGCATTAAAAGATTTCTGAATTCATCTTTGTTAAACATTTGCTTCCGGCCGCCGACCTGCAGCCGCCGACCTGCAGCCGCTGTCAGGCGTCTTCACAGGTGTCATCATGGCAACATCAAACACAATGATGGACTCAATTCAGGCTCGTTAAAAAACCACGTTTCTGTGTGAAAGTCTGAAAATCCTCTGCAGTGTTTGTATCAGCACTCAGAACCGAGAGGATTCATTTCTTGTTTCAGATTAATTCTGTCTGTAAATATGTTAAGTTTAGTAGATTTCTACTCTTTTTGTTGGACTGTTTTTCTTACGTCATTTCAATACATGAGATGAGAACAAAGTTTCCTGTCTTGATTTCATAATGTCGCGAAACAGTGACGTCACATCTTTAGCAAACACTCAGCTCGTGCACACACATCTGGCATCTTAATTACTTTCCCTTCACCTTTACTTGATCATATTCTATTAATCTGAGGTTAATTCTGAACATTTTAACAAATACATATTTAAAGAGACCAGAATGAAGAGAAGCACTGAACACATAAAGCCTTTTATCACTTTGGATGTTCTCAGTTTTCTCTCCATATTTAAAAATCTGTCTCTAAAGAACATGAATAACAACAATGACAGTTTTGATGAAAACCAGAGGCCTCACACGTCCAAAGGCTTCATCTGGATCAGAACGTAGTCAGTGAAGAACCACCCTGTCGTTTGTGGGGGACCTTTCTGTCCCATGATGTCAAAAACACCGACTGCTCCACCTTTAACACCGACTCCAGCTGCTGCAACATGAAAGTGATGAACACATGAATGCATCAGTAATTATAATCCAGTTATAGATATGAGTCTGAAATTCTGCCATTCTGCAAAAAATCTTTTACTTTCTTTACTTTAAGTATATTTTGATGCTAATACTCTTGTGCTTCCACTTCAGAGTATTTCTATATTGTAGTATTACTACTTGTACTTAAGTGAAAGATCTGAGTACTTCATCGACCTGCAGCTGGAACTAACCAGGATGCCTTTGTCCTGTGTATCATAGCAGCCATGTTTTTTTTGGAGAATACTTGGATCCAGTCTGACCTGAACTGACTCAGGATGGTACGTTCACTGAAAGGCAGCAGGTTCGATCCCAACAAAGCAACACGATGTGTCAGTTCACAGACGTCAGGATGAATCTGTATCTGCAGGGAGTTTGGTTTTTTAATGGCACAGAATAAAAGTTAAAAATCACTGAGTGTTTATGATGATGATGATGATTTGATTTCAGCCTCAGATGTTCTCTGTGTTCATGTTACCTTCATCACACAGAACTGAAAATGTGCTCAAAGGTAATGAAATCGCTCAAATGCAAAATCTTAGAGATGCATGAATTCTCTGATCAAGCTCTCCTGGAGGAATGAATCCAGTCAGAACGTGCTTTCATTTAAAACAGCCGGGTTTATTCAACTTCCTGTTTCCTTCTGCGCTCTTCTCTTTAAACAGCAGTTTAAACTTTTTTCTTTCTGCGTAAATAAAATCACAGTTCAGAGAAATTCATTAACAACATGACCATGACTTCAAGTGAGAATGTTTCCTGTTTCCATGCCACAGTCAGTCGCTTTTGACACGAGGAAATGCACCAAAGCAAACCTTCAACCACAAACTGAAGAAAAGGTCGGACGTCTGTCGACCTCTGGAAACACGACTTTGTGCTTCTGGACTGAACAACTTGCTCAGTGCTGAAAACTACAATATAACTAAATCATTTGGAGTAAACACTCTACAACCAATAGATGTGTTTAAGCCTACATCGGAACTGAAGCAGCGTCAGTGAATCAGTCTGCGTGAACATGAAGGGTCCTTCCTGTGTCTGTTGTCCACAGCTCAGTCACACAGTTCATTAAATTCCTGCAGACACCTGAAGGCAGCACGCCACACGTGTTGATGAGTCTTCAGCCTCTGATTGGAGGTGCTGCAGTGACATCACACACAGCCGTCCTGACTGTGTTTACCTTCATTCATTACACACACACACACACACACCAGACTGCTCGGCTTTAATCTGGTGTTTTTGTAGAAGACGTTGGTTCACTAGAGCTCATTAATCCTGCGTGTCCAACTTTCTTTTTGGCTCGACTGAAGTTTTATTCTTTAAATGAACAGCAGAACCCGATGACACCTGCAACTTTACTGGGGGAATAGAAACATTATTTGTGCCAGGGTGTTTTCATGATTACGGCCTGGAATGAAAGCACCATTTGAATCCAGTATTTCCACAAACTGAGCCCAGCTTTTCAGAAACAGAACTACAAACATGGCTCCACCGTTTCAAGCCGTGCACTTCGTCCACCGTCCGTCTCTGTAAATAGGGGTTGACGGTCCACAGTGATGTGACGCCTCTGTTGAACACTCAGATGTTTAACCTTCGAGCTCCCTCCACGTCCTCCGTCACTCGGAGGGACGACGTCCGTGCGTCCCCTTCGTCCACCGACTTGGCAGCCACAAAAGTCACCAGCCTCAGTGGGAACTTGCTCGCCTTCTTCAGGTGCTGGCCGTTGTTTCGGACACTCATAAAGCAGAGCGTGTTGATGACCCCGTTGCTCATGGCGATGCACTCGATGATGTAGAAGGCCACCAGGGAGTTCCTGTCCCTGGATATGAGGGTGGGGTAAAAGTCCCGCAGCAGGGCGAAGCCATAGTACGGCGCCCAGCACAAGACGTAGGCGACCAGCACCAGAATCAGAACCACCACCGTCCTCCGGCGCCTCTGGAGCCTCTTCCGGATCTGCTCCGTCTGGAAACCAGGTACGTTCTTAAACCACAGCTCTCTGGAGATCTGGATGTAGCAGACAGCCATGACGGTCACCGGGCCGATGAACTCCAGAGCGAAGACGAGGAGGAAGTAGGACCGGTAGTAAACCTGCTGGTCCACAGGCCAGATCTGAGCACAGAAGGTCTTGAAGGTGCGGCCCTCCACGTGTGGGTATGTGGTCTCAGAGGCCATGTAGGCGGAGGGGATGGAGATGAAGATGGGGACGATCCAAACGGTCAGGATGACGCAGTACGCCGTCTGGTGCTTCATACGAGGCCTCAGAGGGTGGAGGATGGCCATGTACCTGCAGACAGACAGAGGACATCGTGGGTCAGGTCCTTCAGTTTAATGAAGAAGAGAAGTTTGGGTCAGCTCGACTTCAAATCATTAAGAGAAAATTCTGGTATTTTTCAATCTGTGTCTTATTCTTACAATAAATAATCATAAAGCTAAATTTGCAGCAAGACAACGTATATTGTGCAAAGAGTGTAAGCTTTCCAAATAACGTTCACATACTCTGAGTTTTACATCAGTAATTTCTAACATTTCAAAGGCTGTAATGAGTCAGGTCACTCTGAGTTTTAGTTTCTAGTAGTGACAAAAAGAACGTTCGTGGAAACTTCTCAAACTACCAATGTAGAATAATCTAATTCCCTTGTGTCCGTCGGTACATTAGATCAGTCTGGTCCATTCAGGAAGTGGCCAAAGAATCATAACAAAGACACGTTGGGAGGCGCTTTGGATGCACGAACTGGAGCAGAGTGGAAAATCATAAAAACATCATTTAAGCTTTTTGTCAAGAGTGAAATGTTCATCATCAAATAATCTGTCGGTTTTCTTCTCAGTGAATCGACTGTTTGGTCTGTAAAATGTCTCAAACAGCCCAAAAAACAACACCTGTCTGAAGGACGTGACATCAGGCAGGTAACGTCACATGAAGGCGCTTTTTGTTTGAACTTGTCGTCCGTGTAATTTATTGCATATTTACAGATGACATATTTGTGGAGGATCTGTTTCAGACCACGAGGCTTCAGATGGTTCAGGGCTGTTTTTCACTGCTGGTCCCTCTTTTTGGAAGCAAACCAAAAAAACTGAAATGAGCCTCGTTTGTTTGGTTTTGGTTCTGTCATGTATCTGACTTGATTGGCTGAATTGATTCTCAGCTGATGTTTCACAGTGGAGGCTGAAACAACATCTGATGAGCCAAATGGTGGCGCTATCTGCACCAACATCTCTGAACTTGTTGTTTGACCTATGACCTACTTTTCCTCCACATGACATTTAAATCTTTCGAGTAGTATTTGACAGATCCTGTGAACTTCACGGAAGTATGAAAACCCCAGAA
The DNA here is from genome assembly GCA_025331565.1 of Holacanthus passer. Classification (NCBI taxonomy): domain Eukaryota; kingdom Metazoa; phylum Chordata; class Actinopteri; family Pomacanthidae; genus Holacanthus; species Holacanthus passer. The sequence continues at coordinate 518,194 of JAFREQ010000093.1, read as the reverse complement.
GACCACACCTGGACCAGGCTGTGTCTGGTGAAGGTGCAGGCGGACCCACCTGTCCACGGCGATGGCCAGCAGCGCGTTGGTGGAAACGTAGAGGGAGACGGTGCGCAGGTAGTTGGTGGAGGCGCAGAGCAGCAGGCCGTGATCCCACGACAGCTGCTTCACCACGTAGTAGTCCAGCAGGAAGGGGCAGCACACGGCCGCCACCAGCACGTCCGACACGGCCAGGTTGGCGATGAGCAGGTTGGTCAGGTTGCGGAGCTGCTTGTAGCGGGCGAGGCCGGCGATGAACAGACAGTTTCCCACTCCGCAGACCAGCATGATGCCGACCAGGACCGCGCCGATGACGATGGTGGCCACGAAGAAGGCCCGGCCCTGCGTGGTGTCTGGGATCTCGTCCAGAGGGATCTCGTAGTCCAGACCGCCACCGGCCGGGAAGTAGTCTGTTAGAGTCGAGCTGCCGTTGGTCGGGTCGGCCATTTTGGATCAGGTCAACATGCTCAGATGGGAGCGTCTGCAGAGGAAAAGATCATTTCGATCCCTGTGAGACAACATTCTGACACAGAGTACGGAGGCTTTCACACACATATTATAGCTTCCTGTTCAAGGTGCACTGGAGCGTATCCCAGCATGCATTGAGTGACACCCTGAACGGGTCGCCGGTCCATCTCAGGGCCTCTCACACACACATATGGACTGTTGATTTACTGTTTGACATGCAGACGCCTCTTTGGCTGCTCAGTGTAACTTTGCAAACGTCTGATCTGAGTTTTTAGATGCATCACGTTCAGAGTTTTGCTGATGCTGTTGCCGGGTTACAGTGGTCATGTGATCTACTTGTTAGATTTGTGCACAGGTTGGGGAATGTTGCATCTCACCTCTGGCGTCTGAAAAACCCTTTTACTGCCCCGACCTCAGCTGCATCAGAGCCGGTCGACTCGACCTTAGATCGTCTCTGCTCATAAATGATCTTTATATTTAGATTAAAGGGCGGCGGGAGTCAGAGGACGACAGCTACAGCTGGAGGGTTTGACGTGGCAGTCAGTTAATCAGCAGCAGATTCATATTAGATGGTATTAGATGAACAGGAATTCCCCAAATCGACCAGGATGGGAGTTTGTTTTCAGGCCAGAAGATGATTTTGAGATGAATAATTATTCAGAATATGAATTTACTCCTAATTTTGACTCCTTAAATGAATAATAGCAACACTACACAAAGCATGAACTATGATTCATTATGACAAAACTGAAAGCTTTAAATTCATCTTTCTCAACTTTTCCTGCATTTATTTAATGAATGTGAAGATTTGCTACTTTTCTTTGTCATTTATGACATTAAACTGAAAATCTTTACATTTAGAACCAAAACATTAAACATTTAAAACAATACACATGAAAGAAATGACTGTTGGTTCCTGCAAACTTTTTCACTGTCATTTAAAATAATCAGCTGATGCATTGCTATTGAAAATAACAGTCAGTTTCAGCTTTGATATGTTTATAGATTATTAAATAACAATCAATGAAGAAACAGATTTGAGTCATAAAACTGAATCTGAGTGACTTTTAGTGTAAATTTAATCCAGGTTTAATTTAATCAGTCAAACAAAACGACAAAGATTCAAACAAAGCAGTAAATGTAACTGTTGGATTAAACTGAAAATTTCTGAATATAAATGTTAAAACTTTGAAATAATATAATGAAATATTAATTAGATATTATTATAAACTCCTTTCCTCCAAAAAAACATCCACGAATCTTTAGATTAAACTGAAAATCTGAATCTATGTTAAACTGAGAAATAATATAATTAGAGAAACAGACCTGAAGCTTCCTGTCCGCGCGCTCCGAGACACTGAGAGAGCGCGAGACCGCGAGGCGCGTTCACGACAGAGAGAGAGAGCGGGAGAGAGAGAGAGAGAGAGGGAGGGAGAGAGACACACACAGAGAGACAGAGAGAGAGAAAGAGAGAGAGACACACACACACACAGACTGAAAGTGAGTTTTCATGTGAGTTTGAAAATGTCATTTTTCATTCTCAGTCTTTATAAACTCAGCAGATCATCTGACGTCCAGTCTTGGTCGCGTCCCTGCAGGTGTTTGCTCCTGTTCTCTGAGCTGGATTCAGTCCTGACGTCCTGAGGTCGTTCTCTTTGTGCATGTTTGAGCTGCTGCATCGTGACAACTTTTGGATTTGGACATTATTGTTGTTACAGTTTGTCTGGATGAAACATGTTGATCCGCTTCAGGTGCTGCTGGGTGAATGTTTGATCCACAGCCAAACACAGACATGAGACGATGTCAGTCCTCTCGTCCACTGCTCGAAAAAGACCTGAATCATCGTTGATCTGGTTCATCTGTATTTTCATATTCTGGCTGTAGTGAACGCTGGAAGGACGTCAGAGACACACACTCATTCACATTCGTACTGGAGAAACCGTCTGGTTGATATGACATGTTGACTTTGAGGGACACGTCCATCATTTGTTGTCAGAATACTCCTGACCACAGCGGTCACTGCGAGCAGACCGATGCCCTAACCCCTAGCCCCCTAACCCCCTAGCCCCTAACCCCCTAACCCCTAACCCTATGCCACTGCTGAATAAAGCCAGACTGACTTCAGACCAGAGTCTGAAGTTAAGGCTCCTGCTGCTTCTGTCTTCATAGACAGGACGGAGGCTTTGGGGACGACTTCTGCTTTATCTGTGGCCGGAGACTAATCGGTGTCAGAGACGAATCCTCTTCTGTTCACGCTGTTTGTTTTCACTTCTTCCTGTCAGTGGTCGCCGATAAGGTCAGACTCATCTGACAAACATGAGTCCTGACATCTGTCACAAGATGCAAAATATGTGATTAATGAGGTTTGGTTTTGCATAATCCTCCAGCGATGGCTGCCATCAGCTTGGAGGCATGAAGATTCAATTGTGCTCAACTCAAACACAGATGGAAATCTACTTAACAAAATTATTACTACTACTACTACTAGGTGTGACAACCTCAGATAGAAGCAACTTCATTCACTTTTAAGGTTAATAAAAGAAGAGCAGGAATGACATTTAACTTCAGCCTTCTCTGTTCTGCTCATCTACGTTTATTAAGGTGATTGTGATACAAGGCTACAAAATAATGATGAATAAAATAAGAAATTGCTGGCTGTACTTTTGTACACAGCAAGAACCAAATATCTGGTTATACAAATCATAGACTGAAGTATTGCCCAACTAAAGCCTGACTCGGGATGATTTAATCCATGAATTAGTTAATGCAGGATGGAACATGTCTCCCACATAAGTTTATTTAACCACCAGTTTATATCATATATATGACTCATGCTAAATTAAAACACTTCTCCACCTGGAAATAAGCTCCTCCTCTCCCATGTAAAGCCCTGCTGTCATCATCCTGGTGATGAACACTTCACTAAGTGATGAAGTGTTGATGCTGGGGCTCATTCAGCTGCTGGTCAATAAGTCTCCTCTGGTCATATATACAAGCTAAAAATGATACTGGAGTCACCATCAGTGAAAAGGTGAAATATGGTTCTCACTACCAGCAGAATGATGTCTGCTGTTCAATGACAGCGAGAACAAGAAACAGGACTGAGATGGATCAAAAATACATTTTGAAGTCTTAGAACATGTGTAGAAACATGTGCTCCAGGTTTTAATTGCAAACTATTCTCCTAACTTATGAAGGATTATAAGAAAAAAAAAAGACATAAGAGTATTATTATTTTATCTTACTAATATCAAAGATGAAGGGGCTCTGGTTTTCAGCCTGTTCAGGAAAACTCATATCTAAGACAACAATTATGTAAAAGCTTTTATTTTACAAAACAAGATGGAGGCCTGAGATTTTTTCACTTGACCTCATGAATGACAACACAAAATTTACCAAACAAACAAAAAAGAACTTCAAAAAAGCTCTGTAGGATTTACAAAAATCAAAAGGATCTGGAAACACAACGGAAATCCAGGGGCCGTCCCTCCTATTCAGAGTCTGTGTGCAGTGATCAAACTTGGGAACTACTTCTTGGAGTATGTGATCTTCATGGCGCAGGTCGCTGTGATTCTGAAGCCCTGCAGGGCGTCTTTCGCCACGCCCGCCTGCGTGTCGCTTTCAAACTCCACAAAGGCAATGTCGTGTTTCCCTGGGACGAGCCGCACCTCTTTAAAACCAGGAAACCTGCAGAGGATTGAAAAAAAAAAACCCCACATTGTCAACACACACAGGCTTTCTGTGAAAAAACATGAACTCAAAGTGCCATCAGTGAACTCACTGGTTGAACAGCATGGAGAGCATCATCTCGTTGGTCTCTTCAGGCAGGTTGTTGAGGAACAGGATGTAGTTTGGTGGGTTGTCCGGCACCTGAGGAAACAACAGAGATAAAATCATAGTGTTTGATATGTAAAGTGAAAAAAAAAATTTTGATTTTGCAAAAAACTTCATATATTTCCTGCCATAGTATCAACTAGTCCAACAATGTTGTGGATATATTTTAACAATATCAGTCATCACCATCACATTTATTACAAACTGATTAAACCAAAACTTTCAGTCTGGCTCCTCAGCAGTCTTACCTGTACTGCAGGAGAGTGCACAGGTGCTGCTGATCCCTGCAAACAACAAGCACAAATAATGACAGTTAACAACATGCAGACCAAAAATCAAAAAATAGAACACCAAAAATAAGTGCAACAGTGACGTTCAGAAAGTTGTATTTTAACATGAAAAACTTAACAGCCCCGGTTCTTCTCATCAGGAAGTTATTCTAGAGGAGCACTGGGCCACAGCTCTGCCTCCTCTGAATGTGCAGTGAGGCGACTGAGCCCAGCTCTGACCTGCTGCCTCCCTCTGCTGCTCCAACTTACTGAGATGTTCACGTTCACACAGATAAAACTGACACATATTATGAGAAATAAACAGGTTTTTGAAATATTTCTTCCTGCCGTTTCTTGCTTTTCTGCCCTTTTTTATTACAGCCATCAATCTTACTGTTACGTGGCAGTAATGTGTAAAGTTCAGTGATCCAAACGTCATCAATATTCAGCCGAGGGTGAAGCAGTGGCAGCTCAGGGGCGGAGGGCTGCTGGAGGTATTTTGAGGGAATTCCCTTAATTACTCTGCGCTGCATATTTGTTAGACTGTGGGATAATATTATAAGTCAAGCAACATTTCCTCTCAAAAGTACTGTCAGTTATGTAGTGTGATCATTTACTAGACGTGTTCTTGTCTTATATTAAACCACCTATTTTACAGTACTGGACTTTGCTGAGAGAAGCCTCACTCACCACTGCTGGTTTCTTTGTTAGGCCAGATGCCGGCTCCTGAGCTTTCTTCTTCTTCTCCTTCTTTTTCTCCTTGTCGCCGTATGTTCCTTTCACCTTGGCAATGACCTCGGAGTCAGTCTTTGCATACTGTATCCTCTGGAAAACAACGGGACACGAGTTAGTTACAGCTGAGCCCGGTTCAGAGAGGAGACAGAAGTCAACCAGCGTAGCACGAACAGACGGATAAAGACACCATCAGACTGTTCAGTTGAGCCATGTGAAGACAGTCTAAACACAGTTTGATTCTTCTCAGCCTACCATGGGCTTGTTGTAGAAGGGGAAGCCCTGAAGTTGCCTCAGTGCGTTTGTGGCGGCAGCGAGCTCTTTGAAGACGACGAAGGCCTGTCCCCTCATCTTCATGGTCTTCATGGCCACGATGTCGATTATCTGACCGAACTGAGAGAAGAGTGCGTAGAGCGAACGCTTCAGCTCTGCGAGAGGAAGCGGGAAGCAGAGATCAACACAAACCCTCAGACAGCTGAGACATTGTGTCTGACTGTAACTACACAAATGTTCACTGCTGAGACGAATGACATTTAATACCCAACAGAAACATCAGCACAGCGGGCTGACAGGAGCTCAACATTACTACAACACCATTTGCTCAATGCAAAGTCTGATCAAATAATTTGGCATCATTCCTGTAAACTGCTTATTATGAATTCACACTTCAAGCTGCCAGAGAGACTAAATGCACACATACCTTCTTTCTTGACTTTATCATTTATATTGTTGATGTAAATTGTGTGGTTTGGTCGAATATCCATGGTGTCTGACAAAACAACAAGAGAACAGGTTAACTTTTTCATCTGCTGAAATCCATTTGTCAAGTCTGGCTCGGTCATTAATAAATACAGATGAGGTATGAACCAGCTGATGTTATCACTCAAATAGCACAGTGAGGCTGCGAGCTGGAGCGATCACAGAACACTAACAGTTGTATGTAGCAACTTTCCATGTTTTCGTCCAAATATTTGTTCAGTGGCGGAATGTAACTACGTACATTTACTCAAGAAGTGTACTAAAGTATAGATTAGAGGCACTTGTACTTAACTTGAGTATTTCCATTTTATGCAGCTTTACACTCCTCCACCACGTCCCAGAGATAAATGCTTTACTTTACTTCACTACACTTGTCTGTCAGCTTTAGTTACTAGATACTTTACGTGTCTCCAGATGTGTTTTCTTCAGTAAAGGATCTGTGTACTTCTTCCACCACTAAGTTAGCTTCGCAGTTTAAGCTAACATTAGCATGCGTTAGCTCAACGTTGGCTACATTCATTCATGCCGTTAGCTTAGCAGCAGTTAGCTTTGTAGCTGTTACTTGTGTTTTAAAATGGTTTAACACAATTGTCTCTAATATGAACAAAATCCAGAGGCAGGTCTCACCTGTCCTGGTGATTCGGTAAAACTCAAACAGATGAGTATAAGATAAAGCTGTGTAGATATAAAACTTACCTGCTCACCGCTCATACCGCGCATCGAAAACCGGAAATACAGACTGCGCCGCCGCCGCTTTCACGAGCTTTACCCTCTACCGCCACCAGCAGGTCAGGAGGGGAATGACAGGCTACACATTTTGAATCATGTATTATTATTATTGTTGTTGTTGGTATTATTATTAAATCAGTATGAACAATATTCCGCTAGTTTCGTTTTGTATGGTGGTAGACTGTGGTAGTAATGTGGTGGTGGTAATACTACAGTGTAACAATACTCCACATACATAATTATTGCACTGAGCATTGATTGATAAAAGACGAGGCGAAAAACAGAACTCCTAACATTTATTTGACCCCATAATTACTTCATTATGTTGTTGTGTCTTCGAAGCAGCAAATCCTCAAATTTAAGAAGCTGATACCAGGAAATTTTGACATTTTCGCTTGAAAATGGCTGAAATGATAAATCGAAGATTTAAATAGTTTTTGATTAACTGTCGAATAATAACTGATAAATTATTTCTGATCACTTTATCTCACAAAAACAGGAATAGATTCTCACATTAGAGAAACTGGAAGAAGTAAAAATCATTTCAGATTAATTTTTCTGTCAGTTGATAAACTATTGTAAATATTGTATTCGCATATTTTGTAAACATATAAATATATATTTGACAGTTTCTCCATGTTAATAATAATGTCTTTTTCCCCACAGCGGCTGTTTTGTCTCCTCCCGGCTGCCGTACAGATGGAATGTTTTTATCAGCTGATTCTTCCTGTTTCTCTGCTTCTTTTTGTCATATGGAAGTTAGCTAGCAGGCTAACAGGCTAACGGCTGCCGGGCAGAGACCATGGACGTGAGCCAGTTCGCACCGGGACAGCGATAACGTCTGTCCCGGATCTGCTCGCCGGTGTCTGTCTGCTGTGGACACTCCGTGTGTAATCAGACGGTTATCTCCGCGACTTTTGCCCTCGTCATCCCGCGGCGGGTCACAGTTCCTCTGGCGCTCATGCTAGCTTGTTAGCCCGTTGGCTAACTAGCTGTTATAAAGCAGCGTCGCTCACATCGAGGCTAAACTGACGGAGCTCAGCGGGATGAGCGATGGCATCGGTCCGGGTGGCTGTCCGGGTCAGGCCCATGAACAGGCGGTGAGTTCAGCTCCAGAACGCGGCTGTTTCACGGTGACCAGCACGTTTTATCCGGTTTAATGTCAGAATGTCGGTGTTTTGTGAAGCTAACTGAGGCTCATCCAGATGGAGCCTCAGTTTAAATCACATGAACAGATTCAGACACATTGATCAATCTATGTTATTGTAACAGTGAAATGATATAATTAGAGTGGGTGTTCGTGCACTTTGACCTCAGTCAGCTGGTTCTGTCACAGCAGGTGTTCATTCAGGGATTTTCTCTCAGGTGACAACATGTTTTCAGCTGAAGAGACAAACTGCGCTTTGTTTCAGGTCTTTTTCTTCATCGCACACTTTCAACACACCAACAGTGATCAGTTTTCAATAAGATTCACAACTCTCAGATTATAGGATTCATCTCATCTGCAGCTTTTCAAAAGTCACTTGTGGCTCCTGTTTCTTTTCCTTGTCACCTGCTGCCTCATGAACAGTTTCTCATCATTATGACCATAAGACTCTGTTGCAGTAACATATTACAGTATCAGTTAACCCACTGATCCGATTTCACCGATATTATCTAACTTTTTAGTTTGCAGTATTTCACAAACAGAGCTGGCATCATTGGAAACGGTTTCGAAAACGACATTGTCTTTATTGCCTCAGTTTAAAGTGTAGTTAAAGTCTTTCTACCAGCTGTTTCTTTCATTGAACAGATACTAAACTTTCCACTGATATTCTCAATATGTGATCAAAGTTGGCTTATGATGCTTGACAGTGTGACACCTTTTGCTTGCTACACAGTGTTGAGGTTCATTATACAAAAAGTCCCAAAATCATAAAACAAACACCCATCAAAAGTTGGCAACACAAAATTTGTAAAAGCTATTTTACTGTGTTATCGTGTCTGAGCGTCAGTCCTAAACCTACCAAGAGGATAAGAAACAGACTTGATGATTTTAAAGATTAAATAGTTATTGAATTTGTTAATTGTCTGTCAGTTGACTCTTAGATTAATTGACTCGCCATTTCACTGCTCTAATAATTCTTTTTGTTGCCACGACACTGTAAAACTTCAATGTTTGTCATTTATCATTAATATGTTTTCTAAACTGTTCAAAAACTGAATCAGAGCAGAATTTAATTAGTGATTTAATCAGTCAATAGACTGACAGAAGATTCTGTCGATTGTTTATTAGAAGTTTTTCAGCTTCTAAAATGTGAACATGTACTTGTTGTCTTCATCGTCCATGAACATGAATTTAATCTTTGGACTGATGTTGGATAAAACAAACCATGTGAATCAGACCACAGACAAATTGTGATGTGCATTTTTCACTATTTTGTGACAAATGAGCAAGTAGTTAATCAAAAAATACTCGACTATTAATTGAGAATGAAAAACCGTAAACTAAACTCCAAACAACCTTTAACACATTTTCTGACGTCTCGTGTCTCTGAGTGACCCTCTGTATCTGACAGGCTCATAATGAGAGCACTCAGTGTTACGCAATGTGTTGTTCAGTGACTGTGTCGCTGGAAGATAACGGCCTCCTTTAAGTCCAACTTTAAGCTGATGCTGACTTCTAAACCCTGTACAGGTCTAAATTTCCAAGACTTTTAAACTGAAAGTGTCAAGAGCTCCTATTTCTGCTTTGACTAAAACATAAAGGAGGTCGATGAGCTGAGAACAAACTGGGTGGAGACAGAAGATCATACATTACTGAACAAACATGTCGCCCTGCTGATACAATGCAAGTTCAGTCATGTGGATTTTATTGATGCCAGCCAGGTTTGTCTGGAGTCACAACATCACAAACTCAAACAGCAGAGCCTCGTTCTAACTGTTGGAAATCGATTTTAAGGTAGAGATAAAGAGATAAAGTTAACATAGCGCTGGATCCCAGAGAATGTGGGTGAAATCATTTACGGACACCTACATGTGTACAACTTGCACTTTGATGGAGTGTTTCATCTATTTGAATGTTTTGCCACAAAAAGAAAAAAAGTTGATGGTCGTCACATTGGTCCTTTCTTTATTTTTGACTTTATTCTTGGAGAAAAGAAGAACCTGAAGTTAAATTACAGAAGTTAAAAAGTGATTTATAATTGAAGGAAAGTCAAAGTTAAATTAAGAAGGAACAGTTTAAAGACAACCTTCACAACCAGCTGCGTGTTACTCTGACTTTTTAAAGAAACGTACATGAAAAGTTTTTCGATTGAACGTAAACCTGTTTTAGTTGTTTGCTAAATGAATTCTCCAAACTCACCCAATCAAATTCTGGAAGAGTTTTTTGATGCTGGATTAATGAAGTTCAGGGCACTAAAGTCTGTCCTGTGTTCATGTCCTAAAATAAGCAATGAAAAAATTGATTTTGATATTGATATTGATCTTTTACAGGGAGAAGGACTTGACTGCAAAATGCATCATCAAGATGGAAGGGACCAAAACCTCCATCACCAACCTGAAGGTACGTTTTTCCCATAAAAGCAAACTCTGTTCACACAGGCTGTAATTCAGGCTGTAATTCAGGCTGAAGCCGTGTCCTTTCATGTTGTGTTCTGATTTCCAAAGATCCCCGACGGCATCGCAGGGGATTCGATGAGGGATCGAACCAAAACCTTCACATACGACTTCTCCTACGACTCCATGGACTGTAAGAGCTCCACATTTGTCTCCCAGGAAAAGGTAAGGGCTTAGATGTAGAACACAGCATGTCAACTTTACACCACCTGTTTGCACCACTGGAAGCATGATGGGAACTGTAGTGCTGGAAAGTGACACTCTGCTCCATCTGCTCAGACACATACATAGGTATATCTGTGCTCTAATCTCTCTAAGCAAATATCTGAAAACAGACTGTAGACAATCGACAGGATTTTGTTATCAGAAGCGTTCTGGTTTCCATTTGTAGTCCCTCTGTAGTCCTAGTAGTCTTGACCAATCATATTTGAGCAGGTCAACAGTCAGAGCAAAAGAGGTGAACACGTTGGCTGAAATACAATCTCAGAACCCATCAGCTATTATATCCATGATTTAGCTTTTTATTAGTTTGTTTTTAATGTATCTCCATTCATATGCTGATATCTGTTTATAGAGATAAGCTGAAATGTCACTTTGTCATCGAGTCGTAAAGTCCAGTTGCTAATGGGACTGTGAACAGTGACTGGTGCATGGAGGAGGAGGCCTTGGCCTGGATGTTATCTGGACGTCCGCTGGCTGCACCAGAAGCTCTGAAACATGGGCCTTTGCCCCTCGATGGGTCCTGACATTGTCTGTGCTGTGTTGAGCCTGTGAACATTGAACAAACAGAGCATTTCTGACATGCAAAGTGTCCTATCTTATTCTTACAATAACAATATATGACATGCCAAGATAAGACATGTAATGACTGTAATAAAGCTGTGAGTAAAAGTGAGCTACAACCTGGCTTTCAAAGGATTATTGAGATTAATCATTTTCCAGTCCTGCTTTGCAAATCTCCCCTTTTGGTCTTTTGCATGAAGAATGGTAACAGGATTGGATTTGGGCTCAGAGGCTGTCAGACTGTCATTGGTCAAAGCAGCTGATAGACTCTGTGTGTTTACTCAGGACTTTAACATGACTTGAGTTTGTCATGAGCTCTGACATCACAGCTCTGCAACATCAATACTGAGACTCCGAGTCACGTGATTCTCAAATCTGGAGTGAAATGTTTTGCAATGTCATGCACCAGTGAACACGTCGACAGAGGTCTTAAAGAGGTTTGAGCAGAAATATGAGCTTGTGTTTTTGTCATTTTATCTTCAGGTTTTCAAAGATTTGGGCTTGGATGTGCTGAAGGCGGCGTTTGAGGGCTACAACGCCTGTGTCTTCGCCTATGGTCAGACCGGCTCGGGGAAGTCCTACACCATGATGGGAAATCCAGTAAGACAAATCTCCAGACATATTCAGCATTCACATTTCAGACGCTTATCTAGAAAGACCTCAGAATGAGTGAAAAGCTTCACACACTATTGACCTGTCTGCTCAGTGACGTGGTGACTGAAGGCTCCAGCCGAGTTCAACTGTCCTCGTCTCATTTTCACATGATTAGATCGGACAGTGGGGCTGCAACTAACTCAGTATCATTATTATTATCATTATTGCTTAAACACACAATCCATTCAGCATTTGTCTGCTTTCCAGCCTGTACTTGTTGTAGCTGTGTGTTCGGCAGGATCTTACTGAAGTCTAACTTTTGTTTTGTTGCTGTTGTTTTAGGGAGATGCAGGTCTGATCCCGAGGTTCTGTGAAGGTTTGTTCAGCCGAATCTCTGAGGCGACTCGATGGGACGAGGCTTCATTTCGTACAGAAGTCAGGTGGGACCGGATTTCAAGCTGCACTTTATATGTTAGAAGCTGGTATTTTCTCATTCTGCCCACCAACGGAGCTGTGACAGAGAGCAGGTAGCAGCTGTAACTTACATCAGGGAGAAATATCTTCAGGAGGAAATGGTTTTTTTTAGGCTACAAAAACTTTGACTAAAGGCAGATAGAAAATAGTCATTGTCGTGACAGGACCGACCTGAGACAGTTGGGATTGTAGCCATGTTTTCCTCTGCTTTATGCATTCAGCTACCTGGAGATCTACAACGAGAGGGTCAGAGACCTGCTGAGGAGGAAATCCACTCAGACCTACAACCTGAGAGTCAGGGAGCATCCAAAGGACGGACCGTATGTAGAAGGTGAGGCAGCTGCTCAGTAAACTCCGAGGCCAGCTTTGCTTAGCTGTTCCACACCAGTACTCCTGCTTCTCCAAACTGGGCCGTCTCCTGTAGCTAACACACTGACTACAAACAAGTACCTCATACAACCCCACTTCAAAAAACCTGAACTGCCCCTTTACGTTTTTCCACAGCCTGGTTTTAGTTCAGTCCCAGTTTTACTGTGTTTGTCAGGGTTGGTGAAGTAAAAATCTCACTTTATTCACTTTGTTAAAATATGTAACAAAGTGAATAAAGTCTTTTAAAATGAAAATCAGTTGTTAAGTTGGAATCTTTAAGCAGAAGGTGAGTAGTGTTTCAGTGTTTCATGTTGACTTCCTGTAACCTGGCCCCTCCCTCCTGATCTCAGATCTGTCCAAACACCTGGTGCAGAACTACAGCGACGTGGAGGAACTGATGGAGGCTGGAAACATCAACCGCACCACGGCCAGCACCGGCATGAACGACGTCAGCAGCCGCTCGCACGCCATCTTCACCATCAACTTCACACAGGTCAGAAAGTGTTCCCTGACTTCAGAGGGTGAATCTTTTCTCTTGTTTTTCATGATTCATTAGGAATGAGTGCCTTAGTTTTTTAGTAAGTTTGATGTGTTGAGACACGTGAGAACAGCAAGCTCTGCTCTCAGAACGGTAAAAAACAATGAACATCTAAATCACTTGATGGTGCTTTTTCTTTAAGATAATTTTACACACAGTTTTTTGTATGAATAAACATGAATTCACAAGATTTCTCAGTGAAAGTCACGAGTCATAATTGCATCTTGTATCACACCTTCAACACTCAGCAAAACTATGACAAATACATCTTGCTCTCTGTCTCTGTCAGGCTAAGTTCGATGCAGAGATGCCCAGTGAGACAGTCAGTAAGATCCACCTGGTCGATCTGGCCGGCAGCGAGCGAGCGGACGCCACCGGGGCCACAGGCGTCCGTCTGAAAGAAGGAGGAAACATCAACAAGTCGCTGGTCACACTGGGAAACGTCATCTCTTCTCTGGGTCAGAAACGGAAGATGATCATCTGAAACACGTTCTGTTTTGAAACATCACTGTGTATTTGGTTCACTCGTTGGCTGAAGGCTCTGTTTCCTGTTTCTGTGCAGCTGACATGTCGCAGGATGGAGTGAACACCAACCTGAAGAAGAAGACGGTGTTTGTCCCCTACAGAGACTCGGTGCTGACGTGGCTGCTGAAAGACAGCCTGGGTGGCAACTCCAAGACCATCATGATCGCCAGTGAGAAGCAAACCTTAAATAACACACAGACATTTCAGATTTTCCAAGCAGATGTATGTGATGTCATTCATTCATTCGTTGCAGCCGTTTCACCTGCTGATGTGAACTACGGTGAGACGCTGAGCACTCTGCGCTATGCTAACCGAGCCAAGAACATCATCAACAAACCCACCATCAATGAGGACGGGAACGTCCGGCTGATCAGAGAACTGAGGGCTGAAATCGCTCGACTGAAAGCTCTGCTGGTTCAGGGCAACCAGGTAAACAAGCTCTGACACAACAGGCTGGAGCTGCAAAGACAGGTGGAGGGAAGAATCCGGAGCAGCATGCTACTAAATTGAACACTAATAATAATGCTAATAAGCCTGTGTGTTTCTGATCCTCCTGTGTGTGTTCATTTGCTCAGATTGCTCTCCTGGATTCGCCCACTGCTCTGAGTATGGAGGAGAAACTGCACCAGAATGAAGCCAGAGTGAGTCTCATGTCCAGCAGTGGTTTTCACAGGAGGTTAACCTGCTCGGCTGAAGGGTTTGTTTTGTTCCCAGCGGTTTCTGTTCAGCTGCTGTTGGTTTCTGTCCTTTCTGATGTGCACTGATTTGTGTTTGCAGGTCCTGGAGCTGACTAAAGAGTGGACCAACAAATGGAACGAGACACAGAATATTCTCAAGGTAAGAGTATGTTTGTCCTCCACGCGTTTCATGATCACGATGCGTGGACTGATTTTGAGCTTTAAATCAGCTGTGGAGAAAGCAACAACTTCTGCTGATGTTTGACAGCATGTCAAACTCATGTTTCTGTAGCTGAAGTTTTAAAATGTCATCATGATTGTGATGTTTGTGTCCACATGTCTGCAGGAGGAGACTCTTGCTCTGAGGAAAGAGGGGATCGGTGTGGTGTTGGACTCGGAGCTGCCGCACCTCATCGGCATCGATGACGACCTCCTCAGTACCGGCATCATCCTGTACCATCTAAAGGTCAGACATCACCCGAAACACTTCACCTGCTGGACGGAGCCAAAGAGGTCTTCCTTTATGTTTAAAGCCTGTTTCACCAACTTGATGTGACACCACTGTTGTTTCTGCTTCTATCTGGATGGAAGAAAGTGATATTGAATAGAATGAAGTGTCTTATAGTGTTGTGTTTGTGTGTGTTTGTGTGTGTTTGTGTGTGTGTATGTGTGTGTATGTGTGTGTATGTGTGTGTGTATGTGTGTGATGTTTGTGATGTTTGTGAGTGACTTGTAAACTTCTTTGTTTTTCTTCTTCCACCTCAGGAGGGACGGACATATGTGGGCAGAGAGGATGCGTCCACAGAGCAGGACATCAGTGAGTTTGTCCAGTGAATCCGTGTTTCCACAGATTACACCAACAGCTTGTTTCATTTCAGTGGAATCACAGTGGTGCTTTACAGAAAACAAAAAATGTCCTTATGTAAAAGATAAGCAATGTTCTTCCTTTTCCTCAAAAGATGTTTGACCTCTGATGGAGAAAACTTGTTAATAGTGTTAATACTTGACACATTAAGTTCATTATTACATGAAGTCACTTCTTAACACACCCTTTACCACATCCACTGTAAATGTGTCTTTATCTTCTGTATGAGCTGTTTTTCTCTTTCCATAGAGAACGTCCTAGTCTCTCCTTTTATGCAGTGGCTCTATGAACGATGCTGTAGTTGTGCAGAAGTCGGTTCTCGTCGTGCGTCGTATCCACGTCTGTCCTGTGTTGTTTTTCCTCCTGCAGTCCTGCACGGCCTGGACCTGGAGAGTGAACACTGTATGTTTGAGAACCAGAACGGCAAAGTGACTCTGGTGCCGCTCTGCGGAGCTCAGTGTTCAGTCAATGGAGTTCAGGTGACGGAGCCGTCGCAGCTCAGCCAAGGTGAGACAACAGAAACGTCTCACATCTCATCAGTTGACTTAATGTCACTTGTGTTTAGGCTGCACTCTCTGGAGAATCTGTTTAATAAATGTCCTCGGAGGTGAGAGAGGAATCTGTCCCGCACAGTTCTCAGTCTCTGGTGTTTGTTGTGTTTCGGTGCAGGTGCCGTTATTCTGCTCGGCAGGACCAACATGTTTCGGTTCAACCATCCAAAGGAGGCGGCCAAGCTGAGGGAGAAACGAAAGGTGAGCCTGTCTCTCACTTGCAGGACTTGATCTTCTGTGTCTGTGTCCTGTAGTGAAGGTCAGACCGAAGATGGGTGACGTTGTTGACAACTGACCTTTTAACTTTGTTCTCCTCAGAGTGGCCTGCTCTCTACATTCAGCCTCTCTATGACGGATCTGTCCAAGTCCTGTGAAAACCTGTCCACTGTGATGCTCTACAACCCCGGGTGAGTGTATGAATACACACATTACGTACAGCTGCATGTGATTATCAGCTCAGACGCTGCAGTGCATCAACCCTCTGCATCAAAACCCCTGCAGGACTTCACATTCAAGTTGATGTGCACTTAGACGGCACTGACAAAGAATGAAACACTGTTGGTGAGATGAAATAAAAAAACAACAAAATGTGACTTTTGAAGAAGAAGAAGTTCAAGATTTACAGGTCATGAAGAAACAGACCACAGGTTCTTCAGGAAAACAGACAAGAGACTCAAACTTTGCTAAAGCAGGATGAATTTCCACAGTTCATCACGCTTCCAGATAAATCCTCTACTCCTCCTTCAAGACTCTTCCTTTTATTTGTTGACAAAAAGATAATCTCCCAAGAAATCTTTCGAACCAAGCTTATTAAGCACATAGTTTGCATCTGTACACACTATAAAGTCTGCTGAATTAACTGTATCAACCCTGTCTTGTTGACAGTCTCTTCACTGAGAAGGGCCCCGTCTTCCTCAGGTAGACTCAGCCGTCCACTTCCTGTCTAACTGTCCCGTTTTGACACAAAGATGTGTTGACTCGTCCAGTCTCTCAACCTGAACCCTCATTGTCTGTTTTTTATTATTTTGCAAGTTGCTTTGCTGTTTCCGTCTCCATTTTGATGTCTGACAGTTGAGACTGTGTCGTTGCTTTTTCCACATCACCATTTCATTTGAAGCCTCATTTCGTTTGTCGTCTGCTGCTTTCACTGACTGCACTTCACTAGTTGTGGTGTTGAATGTTTGTGTGTGTGTGTGCTCTTTTTTTGATGAGAGTAAAGGAAGCTGATGAAGTTTTGTGTGTTTACAGGTTGGAGTTTGAGAGACAGCAGCGAGAAGAGCTGGAGAAACTGGAGCTGAAAAGGTATAAGTCTGTATAGAGACACTTGACCATGTGCACATCGAAGTTTTCAATTGGCAGCAGAAGTAAACCATTTCCATTTGTTAATGACTGAGAGACTCTGCTGAGGTGGTGGAAGACTTGAGGTCAAAACGTGCCCCAGGTTTTTGCTTTCACATTCACATACAGCACTGAGTATGTTGTTGCTGTTGCTGCAGGAGGCTCATCAAGGAGATGGAGGCAAAGCACCAGAGCGAGAAGGCAGAGCTGGAGCGGCTGCAGCAGGAGGTGGAGAGTCAGCGCAAGGAGTCTGAGGAGGTGCAGCAGCGGATCCTCCGTCAGGAGGAAAACCTCCGCCGCCGCAGCCAGGACATCGAGAGCCGCCTGCGAGACTTCCTGGCCGAGAAGGAGCGCTTCGAGGAGGAGAGACGCTCTGAGATCCAGGGGACGGACCTCCAGCAGCAGGGGGATAAAGCAGAGGAGGAGCGGGACGAGGAGCAGCGGCGGCGGCAGGAGGCCGCAGAGCAGACTGAAATCTACCGCGAGCTGGAGAAGCTGAAGAGGGAGCGCGAGGAGCAGAAGGTTCGTCTGGAGACCGAGCGGCGGCGGCTGGAGGAGCAGGAGCGGGAGCAGCTGAGCCTGGTGGGGAGGCTGGAGGAGCAGCTGAGAGAGAAACACGAGGCTGCCACCACCCTGCTGACCCGGGAGGACGCCCGCCGTCTGGAGGAGGAGCGGCGGGCTCTGGCTGAGATCAGAGAAGCGCTCCTCCGTGCCAAAGAAGCCGGAGAGCGGCCAGATGTGGAGGACGCCAGCGAGGAGGCGAGATCTGCGCAGGCACGATACACCGACTTCAAGGAGGCTCAGGTGAAGGAGCTGGGCCAGCTGGAGGAAGGGCTCCAGCAGCAGAGGGAGCGCCTGGAGAAAGAGGTGGCCGCTGAGCGTAATACACTGCTGCTCCTCGCCCGCGGCCTCAAAGAACGACAGCAGCAGCTGAAGGAGGAGCAGGAGAAGGGGGCGCAGGAAGCTACGGCCGTCTGCCAGGAGGAGCACCTGCTCAAACAGGCGGAGCACAGACTGCATTTCAAGGAGCGTCAGCTGGCCAGCGTGGCCGACGGCCTCCTCCCCGCGCTGGCCGAGGAGAAGCAGAGAGCCGTGGAGATGCTGGAGCGCAGCGGCGGAGGCAGCAACGGGAACTGCGACAGCCCGCCGGGGCTCGACAACACGCTGTTCCAGGTGGAGAAGGAGCTGGAGGACAAGGAGGAGAAACTGAACCTCCACTGGCACAGCGCTCAGCAGCTTCAGCAGCTCCAGGAGACCTACGAGTTCACGGCCAACGTGGCGCGGCAGGAGGAGAAGGTGAGGAGGAAGGAGAAGGAGATCCTGGAGTCGAAGGAGAAGCAGCAGAGGGAGGCGATGGAGCAAGCGGTGGCCCGGCTGGAGAGGAGGCACTCGGCCCTGAGGCGCAGCGTCTCCCTGGAGCCCGACTCCGAGGAGCAGAGACACAAGAGCTCGGCGATCAGGAGCCTGAGGACGGGGGCCGACCTGGACCAGCAGAGGTCAGAGCCTCATGAGAAAACTTACAGATGCACAACAGATATTGTAACAAAGTTCACTCAAATGAGGTTAGAAATCTGCATGATTGACATTTTCAGAGATGTGACTCTTCTTGCCAAGTTATTAGGGTCATGATGGCTGAAAAAAAGATGTTCAGTTAAAGATTCAACACCTTATTCCCATTGTAATGTACTTGATAGTCATTTTCTTAAATAACACACAAACAAAATAAATTGATAGATGATAAAATGAATGAATGCATTCACGTGAGACTCAGGAACAAGTCGATCTTGTTGCTTGGATTAGGTTAGATATTATGTGGAATTGCCTAAATACCATCTGTGACATAAAAGCAGACCCTGTCCTGAGACATCAAGCATCTTTTAAAACCCATTTTCCAGCAACGTACCGTCTCCTCAGTTTGTGCTCCCTCCTGTTTGCTCCTCTGTACCGGGCGTGAAGGGCCGTGAAAACAGAGCTCATCGTCTTGTCTTTTGTCTCTCCAGAGTGGAGAGGGAGATCCAGAAGCTGAGACAGAGGATCAGTGAAGGGGAAGAAAACAACAGGAGTCACTCGATGGGTAACGATGAGAAGACGAGTCACAACAGCTCCCCGGTCAGCCACATCCAGAGTCTGAACACGCTGCTGCCGCTGTCGGACGACAGGTGGGACAGAAGAAGAAAGTCACAGCTGTTGCTGCGATCATGGCGTTGTTGATGAAATGAAAGACACTTTGGTTTGGAGCTCACTATGAGTTGAGCTGTCCTCGTACTCAACCAGGAGCTTCTGTTTGATGTGGTGAAATAAGTCTGTTTTACATATTACCATGGTTTGTTGTCCATCTGATCAAACCACTTCCACACTTTTTCAAACTAACTTCACCGCAGAGTCGTAGCTTTCAGCCGTGCTTCTTGTTGCGTTTATCACGATATCATGATAAAAATGAAACTGTAGTATCCTCTGCTGCTGCTGGGACAGAGGGTTGATCTCTCCATCGACTGTTTGGTTTCTTGTTCATGTGTTTATGTCGGTGCTAACATCGTTGCCCTTGTTCACCAGGATAAATGCGTACATTGAAGAGGAAGTCCAGCGAAGGTTACGCAAGATGAATCTTCTCAATGGCAGCAGCAGCATGGATCTGTCTCTGTCTTGTGAGTCGCTCAAGGTAAGAACCGACCACACACGTCATTATTTTCTTTCTTCATTTAACCTGTGGGATTTTATCAAAGTGCTGGTGATTCCTTTTTGTTTTTACAACTCAGCGTCCAAACCAGCTTTGTATCCGGACCTTCACACCTCTTAGTACATACGTGAAGCTCTGACAGAAAATGAATCACTTGTTCAAAGTCATTTTTCAAGCAAAAGTGCCAAAAACATTTTCTGTTTTCAGCTTTTCAAATGTGAGAATTTGCTGTTATTCTGTTGGTGTGACACTAAAAAGGTATCAAAAGACGTCAGCTTGGAATCTCAACCTCTTCTGTTTTCTAATGTTTGCCAGATTCATGCATAAAAAATAAAGAAAAAGAAAAAAGAAAAATAATCGGAGTGTGAACAAAGAAATGCCTGGTTCTCACTTCAGCTGAGGTCAATAAAGAATCTGGCTGCTTTTAGACCATTTACAGAAACTCGTCGCTCCTCTTACAGCGCCGACCAGTTCTAAACACACACGATCTGGATCTTTGTTTGCACTCTAACGTTCATATTTGGCCCATAAAAGAGTGACTGAAGAAAATCCAGCAGGTCCAGTGACAGATTGCGAGTCCAAGCGTCTTTGTTTGTGTAGAACTGATATTCAGCTCTTTAACCCTGCAGGAGGAGGAAGAAGTTAGCGACTGTAGCTCTGTTAGATTAACAGATGAGGTAAGACCAGGATCCATCTGCTCTGTGTCCCAGTGAGACTTTCCCTGCTCTGTAATCTGCATGATGCTCCCAAATACCAGTTATGGATGGACTCAGTCTGGCTCCTCTCAGCCCCTTTGGTTTCTTTTAATTGGGTTCTTCTTCACTTGGTTTTTATTTATCCTGTTTTTGTTTTGATTTATCCCTTTTTCCTGTCATCATAAAGTATAATTTACATCTTTGAATTATTAATAAAAGATTTTTTAAATCCTGTTTGTGATTCTGCAGATTAAGAATATTCATTGTGTATTTAAGAGAGTTGATGTTAAGTTTTATTGTTTTCAGGATGATGAAAAGCTGCAAAACATGAATCCAAGGAGGCTTAAATATGAGGTAAGACCAGGATCTTATTTTGCTTTTGAGATTATTATGATTTAATAATCAATCATTAAAAGTCCATAATCCTGCTACAGTTTTACAATGGCAGGGTTCCCTAAGTTTAACAAAATGTGCCAGTTATCGCTCATCCCAACTTTTATGGAATCGTGGTTGTAGAACTTGTAGAGACAAAAAAGCTTGAAACGATCAAAACTGCTCACAGTCCTTCATTTTCAGTGTGGAACTAAACATGAGTAAAATAGCATTTGCAGGTTCCTTTTTTAAGTCAAATAAGGTGGTGGATGGACAGGTGGACACGGCAAAGACCAAATGAAGTAATTCTGTAAAGACCATGCATCCAGTCACAAAGAAGAGCATCGTTATAAGAATTATTTGCAAATGCTGCTTTGCCCATGTTTGTTTGGAATTTAAAGTTTTTAAGAAGCGGAGTATTTTCGTACACCTGTGATCCTAATTTGCATGCCAAACCTCTTCTCACTGTTAATTTTGAATCACTTACAACTCACCTGGGCACCGGGTGATGGACGAACTGTAATTCTCATTGGGGTGGATTAAGGACTTCAGTAATTCAAAGAGCCTTCACTTCCCTCTTGACGATGTAGTCATGGACTCCCCCTTGTGCACACAGAGAACCTCTGGGTTGTGGTCTAGCTTCCTGCCTGCCCTGGAGCTTGAGGCAAACTCCGCTCCTCACATCTACAAAAACATGTTGGAAGAACCCGAGAACGGCCTCTTAAAGCTTCACAGTGAAGAAAAGCTGGAATCCACAGCTGAAGTCTTGACTGATAAAGAGAAAAGGTCTGACAAAGATGTTGGCAAAAACAAATGGTGGCAAGGAGGAGTGAATGTCCCTCTAGGAAAAGTGGGTCAAGCTGTTCGTGAATTTGATCGCCGTAATATTGGACAGTTTTGTGTCACCTCGGCAAACGCCACGACCAAGAGATTTGATGAAAATGAGAATATCACTGATAAAAAAAGAAGGGATTCTGCCACCTGTGTTCATGATGATGACGGTAAAAAGGTTGAAGATGGAGCGAAGGAGTTGCTGGCGAATGGACACTCTTATTCGTACTCAAAGGAAAAAGTCAAACCCCCAACAGCAGCAGGGTTAGTAGAAGATGAAGAACTTTCCAGTGGTCAATCATCAAAGTTGCTGAGCTTTGTCAAAGGATACATCAGTTCCAAGCAGAAGCCGAACGAATCGGTCAATGTTCAAATAAAACGGGAGACAGACACAGGAGCTGAGAAAATGTCGGCCAGCAGGGGCTACAATTTGGAGTATTTTACTGGAAAGCTGTCTGAGGCGTACAAAGACGCTGGTAGAAGGCTACAGGGCACACGGGACATCATTCGAAAAGCAGGAGTAGATGAAATGAAGGTTGTTCTCTCTCAGTATGTGACCATGATATCCAAAGAACTACCACTGATTCATCGAATGCAGCCTCAACTGGAGCCAGAACCTCATGTCCTTGCAGAAAACAAAGTCAGTTTGGTTGATCTGTCGATGGATTCCACCCTTAGTCTCCCTCAGAATTGCAGCCTGTCTGTGATCCCGGGCGTCTCGGGATGGCCCGAAGGTTCTGTGTCGTCTCTCAAAACCACATGTCCTGAAGTTTTTTATCAGAGGCTGGTCCAGCTGCCACCAGCCTTGTCTGAACTACAGTCCCTTTCAGCCCAGAAGATGCTAGAAAAGTTGGAATCTCTGGTTCCACGAATGAAGGACAACAAGCTTTTGAGTATCTTCTGGCTCAAAACTGCCAACTGGAAGCAGCCGATGCCAAAGCCTGGGTGCTTGCTTTTATCGGAAAAGGACATAATAGTGCTCTCAAGTAAGACAACTTCAAACGACACCTTAGCTATTTTTCACCATTTTAATCTCATGGAAATCAAGCAGGTCCAGATTAGCTTGGCAGGGCAGCACGTCCGTCTAATTGGCTGCTCCGAGGACACAGTTTTGGCCGTCTTTACCCACAACAAAGTGCTTACTCAGGAGCTGTGCAAGGCTTTACTGAAGATTCTCTCTCCTGAAAAGTTCTCTGAAGATCACCCATTGCTCTCTGGTGACCTCATGGCCCTCTCTCTGGATTGGATTTCGAGTGTTCCAGACATCGTCCTGGACAACGGCTTTCACATCACCTCCAGATTCAAGCGGGTCCTGGCAGACCTGCTCTACATTGTCCACGGGAACATGGACGGTCCTGGCAAGCCCTCTCTGGCAAACATTTGTCCTCTGCTCTACACCAGTGTCAAGGTCATGAACTCCACCCGGCTGAATCAGAGCGCCATTTTTCAATTCCTTCTGACGGACACTCATGTAGCTCTTCTTCGTGAGGACGGCGTCTTTCACCCGGTGCCACGGGGCTCCAGTCTGGTCCCCGCCCAGCCCCAGTTTCATGGGCTCGAGCTCCGTAAGCGTTCAGAGATCAGATGCTTGCTCGTGAAGCGGAATGACAGCTGGCTGGTGGTCGACATCACGTTTACAACTCGCAAAGCACAAACTCGACAAAAGAAGGTTGAGTCCAGACGACACTCGGCTGAAGTGCCGTCTGTCTCTCATCACAGTAGTCAGTCCGAGTCCTGGAAGTTATCTTTTGGTTGCACCTCAGAAGCTGTGATGTTGATTAATCATCTGTGTACCTGAGTTACACACCTGAATGTATTAATATATATGCAATGTCCAAAAGAAAGAATTTAACCATGAAAGAAATTTTCAGGCGGTCACCTTATTTATTTTAGGTTGTGACAAACAAGTTATTTTCATTTGATGGAAAAGAGTTCAGAGATTTTGTATGAAAAGGTGATTCATCATTGTGCCAAAGTAAAAGTGGACACATCTGTAAGTATTTTAAAAATATTTTTAAACATTTTACAAAATTTTCAATCTGTTCTTCAAATGTAACCGTGTGTTTGCCCATAACGTCCTGAAGAATGTCTCGAGATGAGGAAGCAGACGATGTTGACATGTATTAATCTCTTGTAGTTAAAGTGTGTTCAAAGTGAATCAATGAAGATAAACCGTTTCTATCTATTTATGAAAGTTAAAGTTTTGGATTTGTCTGTTTACTGTTTTTAGTCATGTTGACAATTTTGGTTTGTTCTTGTTTGATTTTTGATGACGTCACTTAATTGCACAGTTGGTTTAAAATTTTGCAGCTGCACTTTAAGAAAAGTTATTGTGATGTGATGACTGGAAGAAAATGTGGAATTTGTCATGATGTGAAATGATTAGAGATAAATATAAGTATGTATTTGAAGGAATAATGTTTAATGTCGCTGATAATTGTACACAGTGAGAACATGTGAATTGTGCCAACAGATTAATAAAGACTGAACTTTGCATGATTCTTTTTGCCTGATTTTATTTCACAATCAGAGTAAATCTTTCTCAATCAAGTTCAGAAATTGATTCTCAAGAATTATTGTAATTTTTTTCTGAGTCAACCCTTTACTCTCCACCTCTTTCTTCTTCTCCTCCTGTCTTTTTTCCTTCCTCCCGGTGACGTCCTCTGCAGCACCTGGTCTGTCGTCCTCTCGGGACGAGCTCCGACGGCCTTCAGGAGCCCGTAAGAATTAGCATTCCTCGTTACGTTCTCCGCGGGCAGGGGAAGGACGAGCACTTTGAGTTCGAAGTGAAGGTGAGTTCACTCCGCTCTGTTCATCGTCTTCATCAGTTATTTACATTCTGACCTGTTCATCCTCACGTTTGTTTCATCATCCATGGTTTTTATTCCTGATTTTTTTCTTCTTGTTTTTCTGTCTATTTTAGAGTGTAATGCATTTTCAGTCCAACGTGTTTTATGCTTGTAAACTTGCACTCTGTGGTGGAAGAAGTACTCTAGGATCTCAGAAGTAAAAGTAGTAGTACCACAGTGTAGAAGTACTCTTTTCAAACTGATACATAATTGGATTATAATTAGAGATGCATTAATGTTTGTGTCATTTGAATGTTGCTGCTGGTGAACGTGGGCTAATTTGAACTTCTTTACAGGTACTTTAATATGTAATAATACATAAAAAAGTATTTTTGATTTTATCTTCTATGAAAGTGTAACGAGAACCTGGAGTGTTTTGGATCTTTTGTTGTGTACAGTGATTAGAAAGCAGCAGATCTGAGTCTGGAGCTTGATTGTTTTGTGTGTTTTGATCTTTTCTTCTGTCTCTACATCAAACATTTCTCTGTCTTTCATCAGATCACTGTGGTGGATGAGATGTGGACGGTGTTCAGACGTTACAGTCGCTTCCGGGAAATGCACAAGAGCCTCAAATTGAAATATCCAGAGGTTTGATGCACTTTTACATCTACTCACATTGTGACCATGCTGTCCATGAGACCTTGTCCTTGTCGAGTCCCGGCTTCGACATTTGTGATGTCTCTGTTTCAGCTGGCAGCTCTCGAGTTCCCTCCAAAGAAACTGTTTGGAAACAGAGACGAGCGGATGATCGCTGAGCGCAGGAATCTCCTGGAGGCAAGACCCTTTAATCCAGTTTTCATATTAAAGAAGGACGTATCATAGAAGAGGTTGAAGGTGACTTGCTGCTGTTGTTTTTCGCAGCGTTATCTGAGGAACTTGTTCCGGGTGATGCTGTCGTCCTCCGGCTCTCCTCTCAGAGCCGACGCAGACGGCGGTTTCCGTCTCACTAAACACGCCATCTGTGAGTTCTCGCCGTTCTTCAAGAAGGGCGTCTTCGAGTACAGCAGCCACGGCACCGGCTGACTTGGCCACAAAGCGTCTGAGGCGGCGTTTTGTGTGCTGAAAGTCTCTCTGAACCAAACCAAAACAGCTCGGTGCCTTTTCTCGGGCCTCGGCTCGGCACAATCGCCTCAGAAGGTCAAAGAAGGAAAAAGTTGCAGGTCAGTTTTCTCTCCAGCCTCCGTTCATCCTGTGAGACAGAGACAGAGTTAAAGTAGGAAATTCAGCGCTCTGTTTAAAGAGTTTCATTTCTATATTATATATTCAGAGAAAAGTCTAACAGGCTTTCATCATCTGTAAAGATACGAGTTTGTACGATCTTCAGAATTTGTTCCCTTTTTTCAGTTGATGAAGGAAACAAACACTTTATTTAACACATTCTAGCAATAAACTGCTGTATATTAAATATATTTACATACAGCTATGATATTTATGGCAACTCCCTCGTGTAGTGGCAACTCTAAAAGTAGAACAAAACACTAACGCAGGCAGGTTGGGAGTTCAAATCCCTGAGCAGCTCCGTGGAGAAGGAGCGGTGATAAACAAGTTCATCCTGAGGAAACAGCGTTTCATTGACATCATACTTAACCTTGTCTGCCGTGCGTCTGAATGGGAGTGAATGTCAATATGGTGGCGCTGTAACGTGACCTGTGTTTAAAGTTAAAGTCCAAAAAAGTGCGTTAGTCGTTCTTGTTGTCAGACTGTTGTTGTTCCCTCGCTGTGACTTGAGCCCAGTTTATAGAAGACACAACTCAACAGGCACCAAAATCACCGTCAGTGTGAGGAAGTAAAGCTCAAACAACCTAAAACCAGTCACATGACAGTTACAGGTGAGGCTCTTTGCTCTCACCTGCTGAATCCCAACAATTAAAGGGCAGGTTCACCGTTTTTCATGTCAGTGTGAAAACAACAGTCAGGCGAACACTCACACAGGTTTTTCTTGCTGTAATCATTCCTCCTGTTATGCTGGACTGTAAAAGATGTGTCCAGAAAAATCGAGACACAACAGTGACGTTCGGATTCTACTCTCCTGAAATGTGTAATCATTGATATTTGTAGCTTCTGATCATCTCGGACTGTTGCTCAGTTGCATTTTACTGAAGTGTTTCTAGTAATCTGTCCACACGTGGAGGAGCAGCTGTAAAATAATGCAGCCAACTACAACAAAACTACGGCCTCAAAAATGACCATATCATAGTTGAATTAACATCTCAACAGCAAATAAGTTTCAATAAGCTTGTTCTAACTGTTGTAAAGGAGTTTACCTCCTAACACTTACTAAGTTGATGGAATTTGGATGCTCTGTTACTCAGAGCTGCATTAAGAAAATATTTCAATGTAAAACTACACCAGACACATCAGTAAAATAAATGTTGGCTGCAACGCAGAGGAGTTTCAGTCACAAGCAAATTTGAAAACTTCTCCAAACCAGTGATGAGCAGATGCTGCAAAAACACACTCAGACGTTTCCCAACACTAAATCTATGGTTTCAATCAAGTACATTGTGGATCCGGAGCGGCCAGAAGGGACCGTCACATTATCCAACAACTTTTTATACAGTTCTGAACATGTGCCGTCTGAAAGGGAGCAGGGGTCGGTGTGAAGTGTGGAAACTAACCCCCAAAACCCGACACTTTGGATGTGACCTTGAAGGACGATGAGGGTTTTAAGGGCTTTTTATTAGGCTGCAAAGTTCCAGAGTTTAAAAGCGTTAACAGTTTGTTTCCCGTTAACACTCTTCAGCGCTCTAATGATTGATTTTACACATTTATTTATACACATTTACTTTTAAACAGCACGATCATTAAAATTAGATGGACGTCTGGGGTTTAACACTTGACATGGAGAATCATCGAGCTGCTGGACAGAAACTCCACAGAGCTGTAAAAGAAATGATTAGAGCACAGAGACGCCTCAAGAGGTGATGGTGTTTAGTCAGACTCCAAATTCAAACACATCTTTGACTGGTCACATCTTTCAGATCAAAACTGCCGATCAGGTTCGCTTCCCATTTAATTCAAGTGCACAGAGATAAACGGTTCATTCAGAGGGAACGTTCGGTCCCTCCGGCAGCTCAGCACTGATTTCACAGCTGATTTCGTTTTTCTTATCCAGTCAATGTGTCACAGTGATTCGTCTTCCAGAGCCTCGCTCTTGTTAGCAGCTGAACAGGAAACAGTTTCATTTGAGTTTGCCTGAATATGAACACATGAACTGCTCGCTGCTTCTTTCATAAGCCATACTGTGTGTATATAGAATGTAAATGTTAATGTGCATAGTTTTTCTATCCGATATGCTTGTATGCAATGTGAACTGGTGACATTGAATGTCAGTAAAGGGAATGTACCACAATATTCACACTGTGTCCACTGTTCGTTTTTCCAGCAAACAAACAATTGTTAAATGAATAGTTCAACATTTTGAGAAAAAATATTGACTTTATTCAACTATAATGAAGCTCCAGTCTGGAGATGTTTCACTTCGCTCAGCATGAAGCCTGGAAACGGAGGCAACCAGCTAATCGGGGTCTCTTTTCAGTTTTCACATTCAGATGAGGCGGAATTACAGAAAACAGATCAACTTGCTGTGGTGTAAAAACTCAGAGTCCTAATGTAATCAATCATGAAGTATCAAAAGTAAATGTTAAATTGAACTTCTAAACAAATTAAAAAGAGGACCAAAGAAATTAAAATGTACATTGAGGAAAATCAAGGTTTAAGAAGTTCCAAATGTCTCAGGACAAAGGTATTGCGATGAAAATAGTATTTATTGTTGTTTAACAACGTGAGGGTGAGCATTGTGATTTAGTTTACCTGGTAGACACTGACATCCTGATAAAGGAAAGTACATTAATGTACAAAAACATGAATCTGACGCAAACTGCATATTAGTTATCTTTAGGAAATGATCAAACGACAGAGAGGTAGAGACGTCAAGTGTCTGGTTGGAAAGTTTCCAGGTCGAGCAGGTGAGTGTGACCCTCACACCTGCAGGAGGTCAGTGTTTGGTGGCAGGTCCAGGACAGTTCTCTCCACCCAGGACCTGCTCTGAGGGCCTGAAGGGGAAGTCGTGCAGAGGGACACCCAAAGCCTCCAGCTTCTCCTTACAGGTCTGCAACAGGTCGTCATAGTCCTGCAGATCACACGTTTATTTCACCACCACAGTCGCTGACTGATTTCTGTCACAACTGCATTCATTCATGAAAACCCTTCTGAGATGACCGACCTTACAATCTTGAGCCAGGCTACTCTGCAAGGCGCTGATGCTGACTTCTTTAGACTCCAATATTTCCTACAAGCAGGAAAAACAATTTCAGACGTTGACTCTCGAAGCTCACGCACAAATGGCACCACCTGCAGGCTGCACTGTTCATTACACCTCATGGTACAAAGGTGCTGGACAGACAAAAACAATGTACAGATGATTTAACTGTACAAAGACAAAGGAAAGATGAATGCGGATGTGAGACAAACCATCACATACAAACGGCATCAGAAACGATCACACACCTCTATGAAAGTCCACAACTAAAAGCTGAAAGTCCAATTCAACGAGTTGAAATTCCAAGTTTGTAATTCATTCCACTTACAAGTTGCAAAGTCATTGTGTATTTCTTTTCTTGTTGCTGATGAGGACCAGCCTACTTTTTCAAGTTCAGTACCATTGGTGCATGTGAATGGACAGCAGGAAGATGGGTTTACAGAGCACAGAACAGAGCATAGAACACGCTTTGTCTCATGAGCATGCAGTACAAGTCTGAGGTTCTGCAGAGTTGTCTGAAGAACATTAAAGGTGAACTGTAATCTGGACATGGCTTGAGTTAGAGAAGATCCATGTGGATACAGGAGTGCATCATCTGCGTAAAAATAGATATTATAGGTCTGAGTTTCAGTGATAATATTGTTTGTGTAAAGCATAAATAATAATGGACCACGCACAGAACCTTGTGGTACCCCCATGGTTATTGAAAGGGAGGTTGTTTTGATCATCAGTCCAAATCGCCTGTGTTCTGTCAAATATTGTCAAAGCTCTGCAAACTGAGGCAAGGACACATTTAAACTTGTGAAAAAACAGACACAGACGAAACAAAATGTGGATTTGAAATGTTACCTCGAGTTTGTTGGCAGCACTGCTGCCTGCAGTTTGGTCAACGCTGAAGGCCGAGAGCACGGCGCAGAGCTGAGCCTCCTTCTTCTCCAGAGTTTCTGTCAGCGCCGCCAACTTCCTCTCCAGCAACATGTCCTTCAGGCGGTTCTTCTGCTGCACATCCAGAATGGACTCCGTCAGCTTCTTCAGCAGCTCGTCGCGCTCCTGCTGAACCTGCCGAACGCAAAACATGAATACCTGCCAGGCCGAATGAAGGTCAAACTAAAACCACTGTGACACTTTACCTTTTCACACGCCTGCAGCAGCAGCTCGTGCTTCACGCTCACATCTCTCAGTTCCTTATCAATGACCTTCACTCGAGCTTGAGACGCCTGTCTGACACATGATCAGCAGATTGAAGGAAAATTATTTTAACATCTTAATAATTCATTTCATTGTGCTTTCATTTCTATTGAATACATCTATTTAAATGTAAACCTGAGTCAGAGTGGCAGGTAAAAGTAGACACATTTATTAGCCCTGTAAGATGTAACAAGTGTTTTTAGAGGAAAGTTTAGATTTCAAAAATTGCTTTTTGCTTTTTTCTCTTCAAATTAACAAAAATCAGCTCCAGCATAATGTTAATTTAATTCGATGTACTGGATAAATGTATGAAATAATGAATGAATCTTGTGGTACAGTGACCAAAAGTAGAAATGTAGAAACTCAATATATTTTGTTTCGTAGCGGCTCCTTCATGTAGGATTACAAGATTACTGTCGATAGATAGAGAGACAGCACTAAGATCTAATGATGTAACTGTGTCCTTGTCTGAAACTGATTTTTAGTTGCTAAAAAATATGAATACTAAAGTAACTGAATTTTTCATTTAATATATTTGTACCTGAGTTAAGAGAATTATGCTCAGTGTGTCATGATGCTTTGCAGTGAACGCACCGCCCTCTCGGCCTTGGCCTGATTGTCGTCTTCCAGCCGTTTCTTGAGCTCAGCCTGCTTCTGTTTCGCGGCCTGCAGAGACTCACTCATGCGTTTGTTCTCCTGCTTGGCTGCTGAAAGCTCTTTGTCCACTCGCACCTGCTGCTTCGTCAACTCTGCAAGTTCTTCCTACAAACAACAAGCAAACCATGTGGCACCTCAGACAAAACCTCCTGGATTCATTCGGGTTTCATGAACATCTTCACCACATGTCAAAGTTAGTTCACTAGTCCTGGTTAGTATAACTCACACAAAACACACAAAATATTTGTGAACCAAATAAAATAGAAAATATTTGTGACTTTTATTGGAGCTCCAGGAACTTTTTCTGTGAGAGTAAAAGAACCATTTGCGAAGTGTAAATATTTGAAGGTGGAGTAGACACAATGGTAAAAATAACTTGTTGTTCGCTTCTCTCATAAATACAAATAATTCAAATCTACTCTGGAAAGAAGATGAAAATGTCTTTTCGAAATATCTTTGTGACACAGTAAAATACAAAATATTGTATTGTGTAAATTTTTTAGCTCAGGGAACCTTTTCAATGAAAAAACACTATTGGTGAACAGTCATTTTAAAAATATGATACCAACACATTTGTCAATCGTATTATCGATACATAGTTATGAATAATGAGATTGAACGTTGCCTGAATACAAGAACTTATGTTGAGTACAAACCCTGTTGATCAACCATCTCACATTTATGGTGGAGGTAGTTTTCATTGGTTGTACTTTGAGCTGTTAGTCCTCTCTGTGTTTTTGCGTGGTCTTTTCCTTCACTGTGAGCAGCCTGTGGTCAGTCTGGAAACTCTCTCACCTCCAGCTCCTTCCGATCGGCCAGCAGTTTGATTTGAATCGTAGAGTAGTACTCCTCAGCCTCTCTGCGAGCTTTGTCGTGCTCCTCCACCAGACTCGCAACACGACTTTTCATCCTGTCATCCAGCTCCTCGAGCTCAGCCCTTCGCTTTTCGCCCTCCTCTTTGATTTTTGACTGCATTTTCTCGTGATATTCCATCTCAATTCCTGTTCAAATAGCAACAGAAAGAAAATGTTAGAGTTTATCACAGTAGTTTTTGAGTTAAACACAAATGGAAGTTGGGTTTCTTCACCTCTGATTCTCCCGTCATAGTCGTTTTCCAGTTCCATTAACTCCGTCTGGTGTTTCTGTCGAGCAGCAAAAGAACACTTGTGCTCACTTGTAGAACAAGACGGGAAACAATTGAAAAAACCAAACAAATGGTAAAATGAAAGCAGACTCACCAGCTTGAGCATCTTGATGCGGTTTTCATTGCAGAGCTTCTTTTCCCTCAGGTCTCCCCGCAGGCCGTGCGTTTCTCTCCGAAGCCTGAGCTCAGACTCCATGTTCTCGTTCTGGATCAACGAGACTGAGGCGACACTGTCTATCTTCAGCCCAGAGGTCGTGTTGTGGTGTTCAGACAGGACGTGCTTCAGCTTCTGCTTATACGCCTGGATACCAACAATCAAAGCCCCACACGGATTCTGATTTAAAATCAGAACTCAACAGTACATGAAGTTCAAGAATGATTTAAAGAATCGTTTAAGTTAACATATTCAACAGATACATATTTAAGTGTGTGTGTGTGTGTGTGTGTGTGTGTGTGTGTGTGTGTGCAGCTCACAGAGATCTCCTCTCGGTGGCGCTCCTTTGCCTCCTCTCTCTCCCTCTGTCTGTTTCTCAGCTGGGCCTTCTCCTCCTCCAGCTTCCTCTTGGAGATTTCCCAGATGGAAAGGATCTTGTCCCTCTCCATCTGGAAATACCTCTTCTCCTCCTGCTCTCTTTCCAGCTCCTCTCGGAGGCGAACTATGTGCTCCTCCAGCTGAAGTTCACAGACATTTGTGTCAGTTTCATCGTGAACAGAAAGAGCTGGCTGATCAGGCCTTGTTTCGATCTGGTTTTCTTCTCTAGTTAGAAGTTCAATCTAAAGAGTTAAACCAACATTCAGGACGTCTCAAAGCATATTATCAGTAATTATCTCCATAGTGGAGTCTGATCAGATTTTTATTTTTCGAACATAACTGTTCATTATTTATCATTTTAAACATGTTTGATGGCAGAATAACTGCTTTGAGAAAACACATCCTCTTTGCTGTTTGTCTATCATAGTTTGTATTTGTGGAGTCAGACAGAGTCAGTGACAATACATTGTATTCAATGAAATGATCATTAGTGGTTTTTGGAAACTCAATCTGCAAAGCAACTGTCAAATAAATCCAGTGGAGTAAAACACACAATATTTCAGCACAACTTAGTCTTAAACTACTTTCTGCTTCGTCTGGGACCAGAGTTTAAAAAGTTTCTACACAGTTTCTACTGGTACAAACTGAAACTCAGCACTTAAACCTCGCAGTCGTTCCTTCATTCATTCAGATGACAGAACAAGAACAATGACGTGTAGCTGTGATGCTAACCTTTCAGCTAACTCATGTTACCTGGACTCTGACGGTGCTGCGGCCAAAGTTAGCTCTGTGTGTTAGCATCGGAACTCTGACCTGATCTTTGTTCATCTCCTCGGTTGAAAGACCGTCCACCACTGAAGACGACTTCCCCTTGGCGGCCTTTTTACTTTTAGTCTTTGGTGCCTTAAAGAAAACACGTCAACATTTACACGATTAAACCCGATTTCCGTCTCCACTCGAAGCTGCTATCTGGCTGATGCTAAGCGACATGCTAAGCTACATGCTAACGGTGGTCCACAACATTACTGAGACAAAACTGTTGATTAAAACCAAACTTCACTCACCATCGTGAAATTATCACAGAAACACTAGAAACAGAAAACAAGTTCAAATCTGTTAACTGTTAACGAGTCGACCCGCAGCTACGGTTGAACCGTTCTTTGTAAACAAGAGCCGCTGTCATGGCAACGGCGCTGTTTCTGCGAGTGAAACTTTATTGAACTAAAATCTGCTTCATCTACAAAACAGAGATCAGAACTGAGAGACTTTTACAGCAAAGTGATAAAAAAGAATTTAAAAACAACAATAAATGATAATACAAAAATAGGTTTTACAATAATAAATAGATAATAAATAATTATCATTAGTACATTTTGTATTTGTGTTCTGTCCTAATTCTTCATTCAAGAGCTTTTTATTGGTAAATTTGCTTTTGTTTATGAAACTTATATTTACAACATATTATTTCCAAAATTACATGAATCTATTTCCCATTGAGCAGCTTTCTTGTCAACTTTAGTTTATTTAAAAATGGATAGAAAATGTAAATCATTTGTGTTAATGAAAACATTACTGACATTTTTCTGAGACCCTGAGACGCATCATCACACTTTTTCATACAGTGCCTTTATTATTTTAGATTAAAACACAACAAAGATATTGCAGAGCACAAACTTGTCAGCAGTGTCAACACTGAGTGGGATCAGTATCTGCTCATAAAGGACAATATACATGTGAAAATGACAAGAGTTTAAATACAAAGTTGAATAAAGCAGGAGGGTCATTCCCACAAATACTTACAACTACAAAGAAATTTGAAGTTGTCATCATGATACAAATTGTGAAAAGTGAAGCCTGTGATGGAAAAACTCTACATGGCATAAAAGAGTGGATCAAAACAGACAAAAGAAATATGAACAGCAACAGTTTGACATCTGTGATATTTGCACCAGAAACCTTCAGTGAAACTAATCAAAGGGCCAATAAGGAAGATTTTAAAAAGACTTGGTGAAACGCTGTGTGTGTGGACTTTAATCAGCTGTTAGTCACTAAGAAGTGACACTTCCTGTCTGTGTTGGATGTTGTGCAAGATAGTACACACACTCCTCGCTGCTGCGTGCTTTGGGCTTCAGCTTGTTCACAGTGCTGTACACGTTATCGTTTGGTGGTGCGGAGGCGCTTGGTGTTTCGCCAATGCTCGTCCAGTAGTATGGACTTTCCACATCAGACTCGCTCCTCGGCCGCTCCTCGCCAGCTTCGATCTCCTCGTAAATCACCTCACATACGGTTTTGTCCGGGCTGGTGTTTGTCTCCGCTCTGTTTTTTGAGCAGAATCTCAGGGCTAAGACGGCCAACAGCACCAGTGCAGCGCCCCCAACTACACCGGCAGGTACCTTCCAAAGGTCAGAGGGTCGTTGCTTCTCTGTGTCTGCATCACCTGCCGCCTCTGCTCCGTCCTGAGCTGGTCCGAGGCCGAAAGCCAGTCCACCATTTCCCGGTGTGACCGGTACATTTCCAGCTCTGGAAACCACCATGTTGGGATCTGTTGTCACTTCCAGATAGATTTGACTTCTATTACAAAAATACATTGCAGAATCAGAGGGTTTTGCGTTCACTACCAGTGAATTATCTGCCAGGGAGCCGAAGCGTTTGTCGCTTCTTGTCTCGCTGCCGTTTCTGGTGGAGACAAGAATCACCTTTTTACCATTAATGAGGCGGCTCCACGATACATCTCCGTTCTTATGGGGACAGGGAAGTGTGGCCAGCGTGTTCTGCTGCACGGTCATTTTGGTAACGTCTGCAAAGTAACAAGGCAGCAATGAGAAGCCTGATGAACTCTCCAACTCCTGCCTCCTTTCCAAACTAGTCTCCTTCCAGAAGAACTGTTCTCTGAGCCGGCTGCTGCTCCACGACTTTCCACCGACTCAAGTACTGAAGTACACATTTTAAGTGTACAGCAAATTTTACTTTGACTTTACTTGACTTTTTTCTTCTCATGCTACTTTCTCCACATCTCAGAGGGAAATATTGTACTTTTTACTTCGCTACATTTATCTAACAGCTTTAGTTACTAGTTACTTCACGAATCTAAGATTTTTGCAAACAAAACATATGAGGAGTTTCATTCAAATTAAATGTGATGTTTTGTAATAAACTAAACTCCCATTATAATAATTAGAGTAATAGTTTGGAGGTTTGGACCAAACCAACATAGTGAAGGTGTCACTTTGAATCATTGTGACCACATTTCTCTCTATTTTCAGAATTTTTACAAACCAAACAATCAAACGATCAATTGATGGAGAAAATAATCAGCAGATTCAACCATTATACTTACAGACTTTTACTTAAGTAACATTTTCAATGCAGGACTTTTACTTGTAACAGAGTATTTTTACTGTGTGTTATTAGTACTTTTATAGAAGTGAAGGATCTGAATACTTCCTCCACAACTGAGCTTATGTAACTCAAGGAACTATGTCAACAGTATTTAACGCCACAGATTGTCATTTTTA
Organism: Holacanthus passer; assembly: GCA_025331565.1. Classification (NCBI taxonomy): domain Eukaryota; kingdom Metazoa; phylum Chordata; class Actinopteri; family Pomacanthidae; genus Holacanthus; species Holacanthus passer. Next base: position 482,338 of record JAFREQ010000093.1, on the reverse strand, counting down.
CATTTCTGTAAAATTGCTACAAGCTGTTTAAATTAGTTTGCCTCGTACTCCAGCAGGAGGCATTTGAAAATTGGCAGATCAGCAGTGAGTGTGTCCCTTTACTCTCGCTGGATTAATACACTCATTTCAGTGTGTACATCTTTGGAATGACCCGAGTATTGATGCCAACACATATTAAGGCCAAATCCAAAGCCGAAGCTTTATAAATGTGACGTTGGTAAAAAGCTGATGTTAGATGTTCTTACCAGCAAAGCTGTGACAGAAGCATCCAGCGAGCAGAAAGAGGTAAAGCAACATGTCTGCAGCCTGTGAGCCTCGTTCCACAGGACTGAAACACTGTCTCCTCCAGATCTAAGAGGAAGTTGTGACTAATGAGGTCGTGGTTGGAAATGAAACTGTGAGAATTTATACTGTAGCCAGGAGGCGGGTTTGGGAAAATTAAACTGATTTAGACAGCTTCCTCACAAAATGCCCCAGAATATGGACGACAATCATTCCTGAAGTGACGAGAGCACATTTAGTCACTGTATGAACAGCTCAAGACTTTATATGATGTGTTCCATTTATTAAAAACTCTTTTCACGTGCAGTTTGCTCTCGTTGTCTTTGCAACACTGAGCTCTATTTTTCTCACACTGAACAATACAGCTGTCACATTAATGCAGTGGAGTAAAAATTGCTTGAGTACAGTGCTTGACTAAATGTGTGCAAATACTTTCTACCACTGGCGTTAAGACAGTAGTTGAGATTTCTCCATTTCAATCCTGCCATCGTGAGTTTCTCCTGTGGTTTAATGAGTCAACTTAGATTTTCAAGTCGGTCTAAAAGTACATTTCCTGTGAGAGGAAACTAATGCTCTTACCAAGCTCTTCTTTCCTCAACTTTAGTCCAGAGAATAATATCACAGCACACCGCCTAATTTTAACACGACTACATAACATAGTTGTTTAAATAAAATATATTATTTACAGTCTGCAGGATGTCAGTTCAGTTCACTGGCTCAGATGCTTCTATGTCTTGTTCGTGTTGGTGGGCTGGCTGATCTTTGACAAATCCCCAAACGACGCTGTGGCTGAGCCTCGCTTCGCTGGTTTGGCCTGACAAAGACAAAAAACTCCATTTAAACCATCAAACCAGTTCTCCAGCTCCTGAATCTGGATCAAAAACAGCAGTGACGGTGTCTCGTGGTGCTTTGCTGTTGTGCTGGACCTGATGTTAGTCCAGAAACACCACAGCAGTTACAGCACGGCAGCAAAAACCGAGACAAATATAAACCAAAAAGAACCTTGAGAAGCACCGTGTTCAACCAACAGCATCTAGACACCAGGTGTTCTACAAAACACCTGTCTTACCTGTGACTCATGAGGCTTCCAGCCAATCATGTAGAGGATCTCAAAGGTGGCAGGGATGGACCCGTCCTCGTTACCATACATCTCTGAAACATTGTCAACAAAAACACAGATATAAAAGAGCAAAAAAACACTGTTCAACTGTAGTTAAATGAACAGTTTGATGTTTTCAGAAACATGAACGTATCAGGTGGGAAGTTTCATTCCTGTGCTCTCAGTGAGTCAAGCAAGGTCAAGATCAAGGTCCAACTTTTGTCCTAAGCCGCAGTCGGCTACATGATCATTAAAACAGAACGAAAACAAGGTGAAGAAACCCTCAAGTTTCTTTTCTAGTTCATCCAATAAACAGAATATTTGTGGTTACTTTCAACAGTCCACACTCTAAACATCTTCTGATCCCTTCCCTGCGTTTGAAGCAGAGCAGCTTGTGCCAGATAGAGGAAGTTAAAAGACGCTAACAGAAATGGGTCTATTTAAAGATGGTCTGATGTGTCAGTGCAGATAATGATCAAAACCAAAGGAACCAGATGATATTGACTAAAGGAAACGTCACCAACAGTGGGGAAAAATGAGTACAGAGAAAAGAGAAGTGTCAGAAATATGGCTTAAAGTGACTGAAGTGGCTGTTCCACCAAAACAAGGAATAAACTACGTTTGTCAGCTCACAGGTTTTTGGACACACACACACACACACACACACACACACACACACACACACACACACACACACACACACACACACACACACTCGTTAGGAGAAACATTCACAGGATTTGTTGACAACAAGAGAAATATAGAATCTCATCAAACACGTAACCAAGCTATAAGAAGGAAAAGGTCTCTGCTGTAGTCGAGCTGTGAATAAATGTAGGAATGAGTGGAGCCACAGACCTACTGTGTTTTCATTATTGAGCTGGTCACTTCAGCTGGTCACTCGCTCCTTTAGAGACTTACCCTTATAAATAGCTGCCGCTGCTAATATGGTGTCTCTGTGCAACACTGATCTCCTGTTCCAAGCACAGTTACTCTCACCCATACCTGCAGAAGATACAAATACAATCACATTTACAGGCCTGGAAACGGTTTAGGTTTATGATAAATTACCAGATTTGACAGGATACAATTTCAATATCGTGCCGTTAACACAACAGCACTAACTATGAACACAGAGATGAAATAACATCAGCAAAAGTGAAAAAGTGTAAAACTTGACATTAAAAGCTTCAGAACATTAAAGGCTTTGACATCCAGGGTTTCACACATTACATTCACACACTTTAAGACTGGTTTGATGTTGTGGATAAATTAAACTGAGACACTGACACAGAGTGGTTTATACCTTGTAAATCAGTCATGACTTCAATGATTCCTGGATAGTGAACCTGAACATCATCAATGTCCTAAAACAGATGGACAGGAAGTGACAGATGGGTCGTTTTTCATGGAGGATGTATCGTTATTAATATCAACACAACAGTTTTTTTTTAAGTTTCAGTGTCATTTTATTTCCATTATTAATTCTTTAAAATCTAGAAGTAGATTCTTACATATTTTTCATTGTCTGTTAATTATTTGGAATGAAATTTAACATAGTGATCAATAGTTTATTTTCTTTTATCCCTGCAGCAAAGTTATTTCATAGAGTTTTCTTTTCATCTATAATTCAGGTATGAAACAAAAATCAACCAGAAGAAGAAACCTCAACAGAAGCTTTAATCAAAGACAGAGAGGACACGATCGAGTCTCACTGGGCCTCACAGTGTCGGCCTGATCTTACCACAGTGAGCATGCTGAAGCCGGCCTGGCCCAGCAGGTTGCCCAGGTCGGTGACGGCGGTGTAGGGGGAGATGTGGGGGGAGAATCCTCCCTCCCTCTCGGTCTCTGCGAGCTGGAGGGAGCACCGCAGCTCGTACAGGGTCTCCCCGCCCACCATGGCCCCGATGAACACCCCGTCCGGCTTCAGCACCTGGTGGATCTGAGATGGAAGAGAAACAATCAGCTCATTCCTCAAAAAACAGTCATCTAAGACATCCTTTTAAGGTTCATCGAGAGGTAAAGCTACAGTTTAACTGAACATTAAAAAAGTGTCTGAGACTGAAATAGACCAAAAGTAAACGACTAAAGTTTGATAAAATGTTGTCAAGTGCCATTTATCCCAACCTCAGTTCACAACAGAGGAAACTACGACCTCTAGTGGATGTCATCACAATGCAAACTTTATTCTCACCTGTTTGAGAGCTCCGGGCAGGTCATTTATCCAGTGCAGACTGAAAGAAGAGAGAGCAAAAAGTGAGATTCCATAGACAGTGAAGGCATCAAAACACATAAATATGTGAGTTAAAAATATTCTGGTGAATGTGCCACTGCAGATGGAAGGAGAACAACTTCCCCTCGACAGTTTCCTGTGGTTTCAGTCACTGTGGATGCATCTGTTTTTGTCTTATTGACAGACGGCAGGTCTGTGGCACTGCAGCTCGTGTTGCTGCTTCTAGTCCACTGCAAGTTTTGTGTATCACCATTAGGGTTCACTAGTAATATCCGATTAATAAATTCTGCAAATGTGTGATTTTCATTAGCTTTATGTGCACCTCATTAGATTTAGTGTTGTTTTTACAGTTCAGACAAAGTAAGAAACTGGAGGACGACACGTTGGGCTCTGGAAACTTGCAATCAGTGGTGAAGAGTTCAGTTCTTGTACTTAAGTAAAATTATTAGAAAACATTATTTCTGGTGTCTATAGACAAAACAATTGATTAATTAAAAACAATGAATTGATAAAAAAAATCATTTGTTACACAAGACAGAAAATACAAACATGTTTATTACTAAAAAAAACTCCAACCTGCTGACGCAACCGAGGAGGAATGTGTGGAGAATAAGTCGACGTCATACAAATAAAGTATGAGACAAAAAGGTGAATAAGACAAATGTGCAGTGTTTTTACTTGGATGTTCATCAGAGAATAGAATCATGAAACTGAATCAGTTTTGTGAAACATTTATGGAAAGCTTCAGTGACGTCTTAACGCCATCTTTTGGCGGGACATGGTACTGCAGTGTCCTCATGAATACAGCATTAAAGACTACATTCTCCCTCATAAGCTTAAAGATTTAGAATTATTATATTTAATAATGTTTATTATCATGGAGTTATATTATTCACCTCAAGCTGCTCATCACCAGGTCGAAGGTGTTTTCTTTAAACGGCAGAAACTCCTCGTCAGCTCGAACACAATGAGTCGGGATGTCGCTCTGTCTCCTCTGGTTCTGAAGATCAGAGGCAGAAAATAAATCAGCATCACGCATCAGTATAAATGAGTCCAACATCCATTAGTGTCATCAACTGTCTGTAAGGATTCATCTTTCAACAAACACAAACTGACTCATTAGAAAGTTCACATAATGATTGGAGACACGTGAAAACTCTTCTGTCGTCAGCTGTGGATGACGTCACACAGAGAACCTGCAGGTCGACGGTGGCTTTAAGTTTCAACACTCACCAGACTTTTCTCTGAGATGTCTGTCAGGAACAAACGCTCCACAACATCCTGAAACAGCAGCAGTCAGAAAAGCCAGTTTTTAATTGGACCATCGAGAACAGATTCACAGCTACAACGAACAGATCCATGAACTCTGAACCTTGTTTAAATGCTCCGCAATGTGACTTTTTCCACCACCGACGTCCAGAGCCAGAGGAAACGTCCTGAGGAGACAGGAAGACAACCGTGTTTGAAAGGAATTGGAGGACGGGGACAGCGAACCTGTGCAGGACCCGTGTGTTCAATAAGAGACCAGCTGAGTCACCAGAGTCTCAGAAATCATCATCATCAGAAACTCACCTTGTGATGTCATAGACCCGATCTGCCACCCGGCCGCCAACCTGCCATTCAACACATTCAACACACACAAACTGATTCAAAAGGTTCAAGGAGGAAAATATTTCCATCAGTCTCCTTCTTCCATATGTTCGCTCTCGTATCGGTTTTACATTAAAAATAAAACCAACTAACTGATTAATGGACTGATGGTTTCACAACTGAGTCATAACAAAACACAGCACAAACTCTTCATATGTTCTGTTCGTATTCGTAACTAAGGCTGTCAGATAAATGTAGTGAAAACTGCAGTATTTCCCTCTGAGATGTGGAGGAGGAGAAAAAGACTGCAGTACTTCAGCTGTGTACTGGAGTAAATGTACTTCAGGTGTGTACTGGAGTAATTGTACTGGAGTACATGTACTTCCGGTGGGTACCTCGTCCCTCAGGTAGTCGTACTGGTGTCCGTCCTGCAGGGAGGCGGCCCAGTTCTTCTGCCTCCTCTTCATCTCCCTGTCGAACACGTTCATGGCTCCACGTCCGGAGCCCGTCAGTCCTCTGCGGGGCTCTGACCTCGGCCCGGCCCGGACTCTGCAGCAGGAGGCCACGGCCCGGCTCCAGCTGCCGGAGCCGGCGGCCTGCAGCCTCTGCAGGACTCTGCAGGACCCCCCGCTGCTCATGGAGCCGCCTTCAGGTCCCGGTCTACAGACCGAAGTGGATTAAAGCAGAAACACTGTGAACACGAGAAGATCGAGCAACAGCTGAGCGGACTGCTTCCGGGTTGAAGCATGTGACCTCAGGAGGGAGGAGGAGGGGAAACGTGGAACTGGATTCTGCTGCGCTCATTGGAAACAATGGAACTGGATCAGGATCAGCAAAGAGATTAAAAACTTCAAACCTGTTCATTGAAATGTAAAAAAAAAACAGTTTCTAATAATACTGCAGATAATACTAATAAAACAAATACCCGCCGTGGTGATGTTTTGGCTGTATTCAGTCGATTTCTCTTGTAAGTTGCCAGATTGGTGCCAGTTATTGTCGTGCCTGCATTGTAATGCACAGCTTGTTATAAAACAACGTTCATCCGTACAACTTTAGCCACTGCGACCTCCTGCTGTACGAATACTATCGGATTATCAGAAATTAAGTGTGTGTGTGTGTGTGTGTGTGTTGTCATGTAGGCTATAGACTGATTGTCTTGGCTTGCATCCATTAACTATTGTAGTATTATAGGCCGACTGCATATTGAGGAAATTTAGATCGGTATTGCACAACAATCAGGAGATGGGACCCCCGAATATTGACGGGTATTTCGCACACTGCTCTGAGTCTCAGTTCGCGTTTTGCTTCGTTTGTCCCACTTCGCTTGTCTTACCAAGAGAGAAAGGTCACGGAAGAGTTGCATGCTGGGAAAACACGTGCAGCAGAAGCTCAGAGAGGAATCGGTAAAGTTTTATGATTATTATTATTATTCAAACAGTGTTTAAAAGACAGTTACAGTTTATATTTCACAGGCGCGTGTTCAGCGTTGTGTCGTGTTTCCGGTGTCGGGTTTTCCCGCCGTTTCGTCACTGTTCCGATATTTTGTTTACATATTTCAGTGAAACTGAAGCTCAGCTGAGATTCAGACGTTCATCAGAGTTTAACACCTGCTTCATCGACAGTCCAGAACTCAGAGGTCAGAGGTCAGAACAGGAACTGTTCGTTAAAGGCTGCCTGTGCGCTCTGGACGACATTCACAGGTCTGAGTCCTGATCCATGTCTGAGTCTGATCCATGTCTGGGTCTGAGTCTGGTCCATGTCTGACTCCATGTCTGACTCCTGGTCTGAATCCTGGTCTGAGTCCTGGTCAAAAGACTCTCGATTCAATTTATAAATCTGTAAAACAGAAAAGCAGGATTCCAAACGCATCTGAAAACAGCAGCTCTGTTTCAGTTCGAGCTTCAGACTCATCAAATACTTCCTGATGTCAGAACCAGTTATTTAATCTTTTCACTGTCAAAATATCACGTCAGGTTGTTCAGTCTGATCATGTTTAAGTGAATCATGGTGTAAAGTCAAACAGCATCATGTCTCAGTTCATAAATACCACAGTATAGTAGTATATAATTATAGTAATATAAATTCACTACCTGATCTTTGATGCCAATATGTAATTAAAAGTGAACATGTTTTTCCTTCTTTATTTATAATAAAAGATGCCAGAGTTCGTTTGTTTGTTGCTGAGCAGCTGATGAACAGTGAGTCTATTAGAGAACTGGTTCTGACTGACAGGACCAGACAGGACATGTCCAAAACCAAAACTGGAACCTAACGGAGGCTCGAAGGCTCCGTGTGAGGGAAGCTGCCGAGTCAGTGTTAACTGTATGTGGTCTTCCTGCTTGTTGTCCACGTGACCCAACAATGTGTCCTGTTTTTGTTTGTCAGGTGACGCTTCAAGTCTGCCACCATGTCGTCCAAAAAGAGCCAGGGCGTCGACGAGCGCTTCCTCCGGGTCCAGAAGGACCCCAGATTCTGGGAGATGCCCGAGAGAGAGCGCAAAATCAAGATCGACAAGCGTTTCCAGTCCATGTTTCACGACGAGCGCTTCAAGGTGAAGTACACGGTGGACAAGCGAGGCCGTCCCATCAACCACTCGTCCACAGAGGACCTGAAGCGCTTCTACAAGGTCTCTGACTCTGAGGACGAGGAGGACTCCGAGGACGTGAAGAGCAAGAAGGCGGCCGAGGGAAAGAAAAAGAAAAAAGTGAAGGAGAAGCTGGTGAAGAATGGAAAAGCTGAAGCGGCGCAGCCTGAACGAGGCGTCCGAGTTATTGAAGAGGGTGAGTAGATGTTTCTGACTGTCACAGATCAACCGGTCCTGTCTGTCGGTTTCATGTCACCAGTTGAATCTGTGCTCGTTTACTTTTGTCTGATGTGTTCTTACAATTTGAGTGTAGTGAATCAAATATTTTGTTTAAATCTATTCAAGTTTACATTCAGCATTTCTTACTAAAACACGCGGCGCCTTTATCAAACATACTTTTACTTTTGTCCGTCGGTTGTTTGACAGAAAAGATGAATTGGAACTATTGTGTCATCAGAACAGTCGAGATCTCTGTCACTGCAGGAACCTGCGACTGTAAGGCTTTTTGTTGTTTTCCTCAGATGAGGAAGATGAAGAGGAGCAGCAAACTGCCGAGGAGGGTGATGTTGACCTGGGAGACAGTGTCACAGATGGCAGTGAGCAGGATGAAGATGATGATGAAGACGATGCAGAAGAAGAGAGTGACGTGGCGAGCGGATCAGATGAGGAGGAGTCCGGTCTGGATTCGGAGGAGGACAGCGACAGCGGGCCGGATCTGGCGAGAGGGAAGGGAAACATAGAGACCAGCTCAGATGAAGACGACGATGACGATGTGGATGCCATCCTGAGGAAAGAGGAAGAGGAGATTGAACACGACTGGGGAGAGCTGTGCAAAGACGCTGCACGGAGCGACGAGGTTTCTGCCCGACTGGCCGTCTGCAACATGGACTGGGACCGGATGAAAGCCAAAGACCTGCTGGCTCTGTTGAACTCCTTCACACCTAAAGGAGGAGCTGTGCTGTCTGTGAAGGTAAAGCTGCTCTGAGAATAGAAGTCAGTGAATAACAGCTAGAAGCAGGGGGCGCTATAACAGAGATAAAAACTGAAAACTCCCTGTTAACTGAGACCAAACTGTTAAACACACCGTTACAAGTAAAAATCTGCATTGAAAATGTTAGTTCAGTAAAAGTAGATATCTATAATCAGGAATCTGTGTCTGTGTCTGTTCGACTGTTCCATCTTCTGTCATCTGGTGATTTTTCCTGTTGGAGCTCATTTTCAACTATTTTGTTCAGAACTGCAACTAATGATTCTTTTCATTCTGGATTCATCTGCTGATTCTTTTCTCCATCGATCGATTATTGAAAACAGTGAGAAATGTGGTCACAATGATCCAGAGCCCAAAGTGACACCTTCAAAATGTTGCTTTGCTCCAAGCAACAGAACAAACCTGCAAACTATTACAGACACATTCAGACTATTACAGACACATTCAGACTGTTACAGACACATTCAGACTGTTACAGACACATTCAGATCAGTTAAAGGAAAAACAGAAAATTTGGAACCATCAAATGATTTTACATTTTTGCATGAAAAATGATCAAAATAGATCATTTTCTGTTGATTGACTAATTGATTAATCAACTCATTGTTTCAGCTGTACTTGTATAAACTGGGAGTTTAATTTAGAACAAGACATATTTTATACACTCTTCATATGTTTGTGTGTAAAAATCTTATTATCTTATCTAAGTATTAAGTAGCTAGTAACGAAAACTGTCAGATAAATGTGTTGAAGAGAGTCGCATGAATAGAAAAGTAAAAGTATCTCAAACTTTGTACTTAATTACATTATATTCAGCCACTGATGGAAGGTGAATGTTGTCTGTGAGTGAGATTAACAGCAGTGCATGCTGGGTATTGTCCAGATCTACCCATCAGAGTTTGGGAAGGAGAGGTTGATGGTGGAGGAGACTCAGGGACCACTGGAGCTGAGAGCTCTGCCCGACGACTCAGAAGACGACACCGAGGAGGAGAAGTAACACACTCACACACTCTCTCACACACACTCTCACACACACACTCACACTCACACAGTCACTCACACACACTCTCACTCTCTCACACACACACTCTCACTCACACACACACACACACACACTCTCACTCACACACACACACTCTCACACACACACTCACACACACACACACTCTCACACACACACTCTCACACACACACACACACTCACACACACACACACACTCACACAGTCACTCACACACACTCTCACTCTCTCACACACACTCTCACACACTCTCACTCTCTCACACACACACACACACACACACACTCTCACTCTCTCACACACACTCTCACACACTCACTCACACACACTCTCACTCACACACACACACTCACACACAGTCACTCACACACACACACACACTCTCACTCACACACACTCTCACACACACACTCTCACTCTCTCACACACACTCTCACTCACACACACTCTCACTCTCTCACTCACACACACACACACACACTCACACACAGTCACTCACACACACTCTCACTCTCTCACACACACACTCACACACTTAGGAGGACGTCGACTCACAATTCTTCCCTGGAGTTTTACCATAACCTTAATCTAACCACGTATTAACACCTGAAATGTACTTTAAAGTGTCAGTTGACACAAACCACTGATGCAGCAGCGTGTTCTCTCTCTGGATCTCATCAGTGTGTTGTCTCCCCTCAGGGTTTACAGAGAGAAGATGCGTGACTACCAGTTCAAGCGGCTGAAGTATTTCTACGCCGTGGTGGAGTGCGACTCAGTCGACACTGCAGTCAAAATCTACGAGGAGTGTGACGGCTACGAGTATGAGAGCAGCTGCTCCGTCCTGGACCTCAGGTAGGAGTCAGAACATGAGAGTCCACATCTAACTTTGAGTTCAACTGAAACTTTGATGCTTTTTGAAATTGGGATGAACAGGTTTATTCCTGATGATGTCCAGTTTGACGAGGAGCCCAAAGACGTGGCGACGGATGTCAACTTCTCTGCGTACACACCTAAACTGTTCACCTCCTCCGCCACAACAACATCAAAGGTACGAAGACGGATAGTTACTATAAAACACGTTGCCAGTAAAGTCAGTGGAAAGTGTCTGGGTTTTAATCACATGCACTGTTTACAGTTCTGTCTGTGGTTGTACAGAGGAGACACAACATTGTTTCTGTTTCCCTTTGTTTTAGTATTTTAAGCAGTAGTGGAATGTAACTAAGTACATTCATTTAACTATTATACTTAAGTACAAATTTGAGGTACTTTACGTGAGTGTTTCACTTCACTTCTACTCTACTACAATTCAGAATGGAAATATTCCACTATATTTGCTAACTTTATTCTTTATTTATTATGATCTGTCATCAAGGCCGTCTTTTGTCCATCAACGAAGAGAAGAAAAGTCTAATATGAATAATGGAGACAACTTTAGTGTTAAAACTTGTGGTGTTTGGACTGATGTGTCTGAGTCTGTGTTTAACCAATCAGGTGCAGCTGACCTGGGACGAGACGGACCACGAGCGTGTGACCGCCCTGAACAGGAAATTCAACAAGGATGAGCTGCTGGACATGGACTTCAATGCGTACCTGGCCTCCTCCAGCGAAGAAGAAGAAGAGGAGGCTGAAGAGGGAGGGATTGAGTTCGGAGAGGAGGAGAATGGAGACGATGATAATGCAGGAGGAGGTGAGACAGTAACGAGAGACATGACCTCACTGTTCATTGTGTGATGAGATGAAGCAGCACTGAGGAGCTGCGATGTCTTGTTTCTGTTCTAGTGAAACAGACAGAAGAGATTGTCGAGGTGGAGAAGAAACTGCCGAGGGAGGAAGAGAGGAAGAAGAAGAAAAGTGAGGAGCAGATCTCCAAGTACAGAGAGCTGCTCAAAGGCATCCAGGACAAAGAGAAGAAGCTGCAGGAAGACAAAGACATGGAGATGGAGATCACCTGGGTGCCAGGTACGAGGAGACCTTTCCATTTCCTGATGTCTGTATGTGAAGCAAGTTAATTGAGGGCGTGCTGGCTCATACGGACGTTCGTAGAAATGGTCTTGTTTGGGTCGGATGTGCTTGATGTGCTCCCATGCAGCTTTACTTCAAATCTCAAATCATATTTTAACACCAGTAATGTTTCGTCTTCATTACACAAATAAAATCTTGCTTTTCTTTCCTCCAGTCTCAGTTAGAACTTGCTGCTTTTTATCTGGTACTTTAACTATGTGTAACAGCATCATAGTTAATCAAATGTATGTTTTATGTTTCCGCAGGCCTGAAGGAGACGACGGAGCAGCTGGTGAAGAAAAAGTTGGAGGGGAAGGACAAGCTGACGCCCTGGGAGGAGTTCTTGGAGAAGAAGAAAGACAAGAAGAAGCAGAAGAAATCTCAAAGAAAACAGGTGAGTAGAACAACACAAGCAGCCCACAGAGGCCACAACAGGCGTGTTTGGATTCCTCTTCAAGACTCTGTTCATGACTCACAGTATCTTCACATCTTGAATCTGATCACAGCATCATTTAGCACAAGCTGAAATATTCATCATCAATCAATCAAATGTTCATCCCTCTGATCAGACAACAAATCTGAGAGAAAGCTCATTACGTTCAGTTTCCTCTAACTGTTCCCTCTGTGATTTATTAATGAGCTTTATATTTTGTCTCGTACCAGGGAGGAGGTGAGGAAGAGCTGAGTGAGGACGAGCTTCCTTCAGACGTCGATCTCAGTGATCCCTTCTTCGCTGAGGAGCTCGCTGCTACAGGTGATCAATACTGTCAATACTATCAATGAGTCAGTGAGAACATGCTGGTGTCTTTTTCATCACCTCTATTATTGGAAAACTGCCACGTTGAGGCAGAACTGGAGAAAAGAACAATATGAATGTGAGGAATCCAAAAATATAGACACAATTACAGAGTTGATCCATCCATCCATCCATCCATCCATCCATCCATCGTCAACCGCTTATCCAAGGTCGGGTTGCGGGGGTAGCAGCTTGAGCAGAGAGCCCCAGACTCCCTCTCCCCAGCAACATTGGCTAACTCTGACTGAGGGATCCCCACAGGTTCCCAGGCCAGTGAGGAGATATAATCTCTCCATCTGGTCCTGGGTCTGCCCCGAGGTCTCCTCCCAGCTGGCTGTGCCAGGAACACCTCCCTGGGAGGGCGCCCTGGTGGCGTCCTTCACAGGTGCCCGAATCACCTCAACTGGTTCCTCTCCACGCCAAGGAGCAGCGGCTCCACTCCACTGAGCTTCTCACCCTATCTGTAAGGGAGACCCCAGCCACCCTGCAGAGAAAACTCTTCTCAGCCGCTTGTATCCGCGATCTCGTTTTTTCACTGATTGACCGGTAGATCGAGAGCTTTGCCTTCTGGCTCAGCTCCCGTTTCGTCACAACGGTGCAGAGGGACTGCAATACCAGAGTTGATATAGAAATATAATCTGAAAGATAATAAGAGATAAGATAGAACTTTATTTATCTGAAGGGATATTACATCTATCTAACTTCAGATGACACATTTGTATTAATGGAACTAATATATTCAACTCATAATTTATTCTATTCTCTTTGACTAAATGGTCTGTTAATCATGACAGGATTTGTAAAATAATTTGTATGTATTATACTGTAAATCCTGTCTATTCTTATCATTATAGAAAGTTGTACAGTAAACTGACCCTTTGTTGTCTGATGTGTCTGCAGACCTGAAGAAGAAACAGAAGGGGAAGAAGAAGAAGAAGCAGGAGGAAGAAGAGCGGACAGCTGAGGAGGAAGAGGAGCTGGAGAAACAAAAGGTGAGAGTTGACTCCCACATCTTGTCACATCTGTGAACATGGAAATGAGCCAACGTGCGGATCAGCCGCAGCCTGTGAACCTGTTTGTGCTCGTGTGTGCAGGCGGAGATGGCTCTGCTGATGGAGGACGACGGAGACGACGCCAAACACAAACACTTCAACTACGACAAGATTGTGGAGCAGCAGAACCTGAGCAAAAAGAAGAGGAAGAAGCTGCTGAAGAAGGGCGAGGAGTCGCTGGAGGAAGACGACTTCCAGGTCTGTGTGGTGCTTCGATGTGGGACAGCTTTAACAAACTGACCACATTTGTGTCACTTTGTAACAAACCCTCTTCTGTCTGTGTCCAGGTGGATGTTAAAGACCCTCGTTTCCAGGCCATGTTTACCTCCCACCTGTTCAACCTGGACCCGTCCCACCCCGGCTACAAGAAGACCAAGGCCACGCAGAGCATCCTGACTGAGAAGCAGCGCAGACGAGAGGAGGAGCAGCGGCGGGCGGAGGACGCACTCGGCGCTCAGCGGGTCACGCCCTCACAGGGGGAGGCAGCTGCCGGCAAACAGGAAGCGGCAGGAAAGAAACGGGAAAATGACTCTTTGACAGTTGAGGCCCCCTCAAAGAAAGCGATGGATCCCAGTTTGTCGCTGCTCGTCAAGTCCATTAAAAGCAAAACAGAGCAGTTTCAGGCTCGGAAGAAACAGAAGTTTGTGTAGGTTTGACTCAAATGAAAACTCTCCTGACGGCTGAGAGCGTTTCTTCCTGCTGCGCTTCTGTGTCATGTTTGTACAGGAAAAATCCCAACAGCTGAGGGATGACACACATTTTTAGTAAAAACTGAATCCTGTTGCCTCAGATCAAGTTGAAAGGTTTTTATTTCTACATTCAAACCAGTATTTTACAGACATTCTTCACAGCTCAGTTTTACAAAGCTCTACAGTTATTTAAAAGTCATTGGACATGATCACGAGTCACTGGGCCTCATGCAAAAACCAAACACATCTGTTCTAATGTACCAGGTACAAGCTCATAACGTCCCACAGGAAATCTAACTCACGGTCTTTCCACATGAATTCCTGTTTAATGCAGTTAAAATCAAAAGGTTTTTCCACCAGAATGGAGAAACTCACACTGAGCCGAGCTGTGAGCTACGGTGACCATCCAAGCCAGGATGCCAATCATTTTCCATCTGACGGCACGACTGTTTAATGTTGACTGAGGAAAACGCAGCTCACTTTTCCTCCCTGAACAGAATTCTGTTGTGTAGACCTGTTTTTACTGAGGTGAACTGTTAGCAAAGCTCTGCTGATCTGATTTCCTATAGCTGCTTCACAATAAAAGCTTCTTGCTTTAATATATTTGAAAGTTCACTGAGGAGCAAAACTAAACCACAGAGAGTCAGTTCAGTCCAAAACACTTAGATACTGTTCGAAACAAAGCTTTCTCCCTGATCACCTGACACACGTGAGCCAATCCGTTTATCACAGGACACGGTTTGTTTAGGAGTTGGACGTTGAGTTTTTTCCAACAGTGAGGGCTCAGCGTGATTAAAGAAGGATAAATCAGGTTTTGGGAAAAAAAGGTGGTTCTGTTAGCGACATGAATCAAAGGCACTTAATCACCTGATATTTGAAATGTATCTTCTATAAAAGTAGTAAGACCTAAAGCACAGCAGCATTATTGAATTAATGTAAAGGTTGAATCAAACTGTTGCCCCGTTCAGACCTGGAACCTGGAACACTGCTGAGTTGATCTGTTCAATCTGGGCGTTTTGGCTCGTAGCAGGACTGATGTGTAGTTATGTACCACATGAGACCAGGCAGATGTTTCTGCAACATGCCGTTAAAGGGCAGGTTCACACCACATCAGGTTCCCATTTGAACTTTGAAACAGGTTTTTCTTGCTGTCATCATTCAAACTGATGATGTTTCAGTGTAAGTGATGGGGACAAACTCCACAGTCCCTAAAAATGTAATCAAACTTTTACTTGAAGCTAATATGAAGCATCAGACATCCTGAGTCAGAGTCATCAGATCGAGTGCTTCCAGCCATGTGAGAACAAACATCTCTTCTTGAGTTTTGTATTCAAATGCTGTAACTTTGGTAGATATCTGTCTGAACTGTCTGACTCAGACTCTGCAGCCGTATCAAAGCTTCAGAGAAAAACATGTGCATGAGGAGTTTGTCCCATCACTGACTTTATATTGAAATCACATTAAGGAGAGATCTATTTCATGTCTGAGAAGAACAAGAGGAAAGATTACAGCGAGAAATACCTGTTCTCGTGGTCAGTTGTGGACTGATTGTCATTGAAGCCTGTTACTTTGTTGAAAGGTGCAGATCTAATTGCAACCATTCTTTCTTTAATCAGTGCAGCTCTGCCTGCAGAAGCATTTCAAGTGTGAGTAATCTGTCATCATGCTGTCGAAGCATCGTGACCTCGTGTGTACGACTAGAGGAAATATAACTAATCCCACCAGAGCCATGTCGAAAGTGTTGTGAAGTCTTAAAAAGGCAGATCGGCAGAGCACTTACAGATGATCTGTCAGGTCTGAAGGGGGCTTTTAATCACAGTGAGTCTTGACTTGCGCTCTGCTCCTACGGTCCGGGGTATTCAAAGACGGCAGCAGCTCCCATCCCAGTCCCGATGCACATGGACACGACGCCGTAGGCCCTGCAGTCAAACACCAGACGGCGGTAAGAAAACTCGAGCACATCTTAAACGACTCTCGTGCGTCGGTAAGAAAAGACCAACCTCTTTCCTCTGCGTCTGAGCTCGTTGAGCAGCGTCACCACCTGTCGAGCTCCGGTGCAGCCCAGAGGATGACCCAGGGCGATGGCTCCTCCGTTAGGATTCACCTTCTCCGGCGGGATCCCCAGTTTCTCCACACAGTACACGGCCTGAGCAGCAGCGACATCAGCACTGAGCATTCTGTCACCAGACCCCGATCCACAGTCATCACTGTGCTCTGCCTCCATTTCCACGAGAAAACACTCCAATAAAAGCCGTCTGACACTAAGTGGGAATACGCTTTTGTTTTTTCTTGGTAATTTGTGTGAACTGACCCTTCGAGGCGCATACAGTCAGAGGGAAATGGGACGTGTGCTTAGATGACAAACAAAATCCACTAACTTTACATCTGAACTCACCTGACTGGCAAAGGCCTCGTTGATTTCAAACACGTCGATATCGGCCACAGTCAGTCCTGAGAGGGAAACGGGTTCACAGCCAAATATTAATGCACCACGACCCTAACCCTAACCTGTTGGTAGCGCTAGATGAACAATCAAAGGATTTTCATTTATCAATTAAAAGCAATGTTACTTGTCTAAAACGAACCTCCAAACTCATGACACACTCATGAGACACTCACACACACACACACACACACACACACGTACCAGCCTGCTCCAGAGCTGCAGGGATGGCGAACGCTGGTCCTATACCCATAACATCAGGAGGGACCCCCACGACCGCACTGGCCCTCAGGACTCCCAGCACCGGCAGACCCAGAGCCTCGACCGCGGACCTGCGACCAATCAGCACGGCCGCTGCTCCGTCGCTCACCTGGCTGGAGTTACCTGAGACACAACGCATGCGTGCGTTTGAGCGCGCGACCGCCGAGATGAATCGGCTCACCCGTCGGTCGCACACTCACCTGCCGTGGTGCTGCCGTCAGGTTTGAAAGCCGGCCGCAGTTTGCCGAGTCCTGCCAGAGTTGTTCCCGCTCTGATCCCATCATCCTTTGCAACCGTCACCTGACGCTCTTTCCCGTCGTCGTCTACAAACTTGGTGGTGACGGGAACGATCTCCTGCTGGAACAGACCTGCGCTCTGCGCCCGGGCTGCTCTGCGGGAAGAGCACGGAGCCGCTGTTCAAATGTTCTCAACAGCCAAACACGAAGCAAGAAGTTTTTAAGTTATACAAAAACAGACAGAAAAACAGTGGTGGAATGTAATCAAGTACATTTACTCAAGTACTGAATTAAATTTGAGGTACTGGAGTCTTTTCGTGCTACTTTCCCCTTCTCTTCCACATCTCACTATTTTCAGAATCTTTACAAACCAATCGATCGATGGAGAAAAGAATCAGCAACTGAATCCAGAATGAAAAGAATCGTTAGTTTCAGTCCTGAACAAAATAGTTGAAAATGAGCTCCAACAGGAAAAATGCTGCTTTAAATGAATGAGGAGGAAAAATCCTGTGATGACAGAAGATGGAACAGAAGAACAGACACAGACACAGTTTGATGCTCTGGACACCTGAAGGACATTTGACTGAAGGAACATTTTGGATGCAGGATTTTTACTTGTAACAGAGTATTTGATAGTGTGGTATTTGTACTTTACTGCAGTAATGGTAGCTGCATACAAGCAGATCTTAAAATCTTTGACTCACTTTTGCTGAGAACTGAGAGCGAAGGCGTCCTGCTTTTCTCTGGAGACTCCGAATCTCTCTGCGACGTTCTCTGATGTGATGCTGCAGAAATAAAAACCACACAGACTTTTCAGGTGTCCGTCCTGTTCATCCATAAAAATCCACAGATGAATGCTGATATTCATCGAATATTAACTGCACGTCTGAAGGTTCTGATCACAGTGAAAGAGCTGGAAATTCTTCTTCAAGCATTTTGTAACCAAACATACATTTTGAAAGTGCTACAACAGATTTTGGAATCACAATAAACTCAATCAACTGTTTCTTTTTTAATTTGGGGATTATAACAGTTTAACAACAAACTTTGGGAAGTTAACGCATAACTTCTCGGTGCTGCTGCTGCAGTGACTTTGGGATTAGAGAAAGCTTCGGTCCTTCCCTGAGTTACAGAACACAGCGTCCTGCTCTATGTGCTCTCACCCCATCGGGATGATGCAGTCTCTGGCCTTGTCGTTGTCCATCAGCCTGGAGCTCAGATCTCCTGGATTACCTATGGAACGCAGAGACATGCTCTCCACACTGACACACACACACACACACACACACACACACACACACACACATACATACATATGTTTTTCTGATGTTTTACCAATGTTACACTCTGGTCCTGAGGAAACAGGATTTCATTTGGACTCTATTTCTGACAGTGGGAAGGAGGAACTCACCCACACGCGAGGCCCAGGTCGATGGATCTGCTCCTGATGGCTCCTGCACAAACAGGTTAGAAACAGGCTCAGTGACGCTCTCGCGCCTTCTTCAAGCTAGAAAGAGAAAACCAGTGAACTACCTGCTACGTTAAACAGAGCCTGCAGTCCAGAGGAGCACTGTCTGTTCACAGTGTAGACGGGCACGCTCTCTGGAAACCCACTGCAAAGAAGACAGAGCAGTGAGACACACTGACTGAATGACGGAGGATCACAGAGTGAGGCAGCGATGATCTGACCTGAGGAAGTGAGACACTCTGGCCATCAGAGCACCGGCACCAGGCTGCAGCACGTTACCTGCAGACAGCAACACAGGGCACAACACACCGAGCAGAGCGGTGAAAATCTGTCCAAACATAGGTCCAATAGTTTTACAGTTATCTCAAGAAAGTGGGAGAAGTTATAAGAACAGAGTCAGAGTCAGAGAAGCAAATGGAAATCTTTATAGAGTTAAGTCCAATCAGGTGAGCACTGTTTACTCTGCTGGTGCAAAGGAGGAAAATAAGCTCAAATAAAAAAAGAGAAAACGT
This sequence comes from Holacanthus passer, assembly GCA_025331565.1. NCBI lineage: Eukaryota > Metazoa > Chordata > Actinopteri > Pomacanthidae > Holacanthus > Holacanthus passer. The sequence goes on along the minus strand of JAFREQ010000093.1, from coordinate 463,083 downwards.
GGCTTCTGGTTAGTTTTCTCTAATGGAATGTATCGTAACATCTTTGTTTTAATTCACTGATATTTGCATGACGTCCTCTCACATCCACGTTCTTCATATGTTTACTGTCCGTTTATAATTTTGTCCTCCTGATTGTAATTTTGCTCTGTTGGTTTTTTTCTGTTCACAACATCTATTTCCTGTCTGTCCATCCTGAAGAGGGATCCTTCCTGTTTCTCCTCCTGAGCTTTCTTCCGTTTCCTCCTTGCTGAAGGGATTTTTGGGGAGTTTTTCCTGATCTGAATCGAGGGTCTAAGGACGGAGGACGTCCTCCGCTCTACATCTTAAAGCCCCTTGAGGCAAATTGTGATATGTGATGTTGGGCTGTATAAATAAAGTTGAGTCGACCTGGCAGAGGGTGAAGTCTGAACTCTGCTGAATGATGAAGCATAAATGATGTGACAGACGATGTAAAGTCTTGTCTCACCCACACAAATGTCTCCCAGCTTGTTGGGCGAGAGTCCAACATCTGCCAGCACAGCTGTCATCACTGCACTCAGCAGCTCGTCGGGCGTCGTGTCCTGACGCAAACAGAAGGTTCAATCAAAACAAATCTGTGTCACAGGGGTAGAAGTTTTACTCAGGTCACAACAAATACTCTATTACAAGTCCTGCATGGAGGTAAAAATACACAAGCATGACCTGCAACATGTAGTTAAAGTGTTGGTAGTAAAAGTGCAGCAGTAGGTTCAGCAGATCGATGGCACCTGATAAATCTGAGGCTTGGTCACATGACTCAGGGGGAAGAAGAAAAACACTGATACACAAATCTGGACTACTCTTTGATTTTACTGGAAAATATTGAATAATTTTACCCTTTATTCAAATGAAACCATGTTTGGGTTGAAATGTCTCTGGTGGAACTGATGATAACTCTGAAACTAATAATTTATTTTATTTTATTTTAGAAAGTAACTTAGTACATTTACTCAAGTATTGCACTTATGTACAATATTGAGGTACTAGTACTTTGCTGGAGTAAATTTTCCTACTTTGTCTCCACATCTCAGAGGGGAACTTGACTAAATGTTCTGCTGTGTTAAACTCCACTTCCACGTCCTTCAGCCCAGTTGGCACGAGTTCACAGATACCTTCAACGAGCCTCTCTTTGCTTTACCGATCGCGGTTCTGAGTCCGTGAACCACGACCACGTCCTCCGGGCCGCTGCTCCCAGAGCCGCACTGCGACCCCCGGAGGTCCCGCCCGGGTCCAGCGGAGCCGGAGGGAAACAAATGTCCCGAGAGGATTTTCAATCTGAGCATCGTGTCGATAAAGCGGCAGGTTTCAGTCCGAGAGCTTCGGCAGCTGGACTCTGCTCCCGACTGTCAAACAAACCGACTCACTTCCGTGTTGTTACAGTCTGGACGGAAAGCGCGGAGGGACAAACGAGATCGAGTCCGAGCGGTTCTCATCTGTTTTGTGTCCGACAGCAACAGGAGGGACAGAAGAGGAAAGTTCCTGTTCCGGGACAAATACTGGACCTTTTACTTCACTACGTTTATTTAACAGCTTTAGTTACGTTACTTTTATCATTTTAAAAAACATATGATAAACATATAAAATAGTATTTTAAAGTAAAACTACAGTATTGGTTACATAATTGTTCATTTACTGCTTAAATTTAAATTTAACATTTGTACTTTTATAAACACACAAATCAAATATTCTGTGTTCACATGAGATGAACGACTGAGTCAGATGATAACTGTATGTTTGTAAGTGTTCGTTCGATCGACTAAAACAGCTTTAGATTTAAAAGGCTTTTTACATTTAATTTTGCAAATCCAAGTTTTTCAGTTATTAATTGCGAAATGTAATGATTCTCTTGTTTATACTTTAAATCTGGATAATTTAAATGGCAGATTTAATCAATCAAACTATCACAGCTGTTTAAAATAGATGAATTCATACATGGATGAGGATTGTTGTAAATTTCCCTGTTGTGGGACTAAAGGAATATATTTTCTAATCAAGTCTATAATAACTTCAGTATCACACAATCTGGACTGCTTGGACCAGGACTGAAAGAGGAAAGCATGTTTCTGCTTCTCATCACAGCTGGTCTCAATCAAATATGGTGGACTCGTTTCCATTCGAATGAGAAAATCACTTCTTTATATTAACGATCCTCTCTCTTAAAAAAACGAGCAACAAAACAAAACATGAGCTCAAGTTCTACAATCACATCCACTGGATTCACAGACAACTTGGACAAATCGAATGAACCTTTTATTTCCAAATTTGTCACAACAACACACTCATAAGGCCACGACTCACTGCACATTCTGGTTGGTAACAGGAAACAATGACATCCAAAAATATGTTTCTTCAGTATAGAATCATAGAAAACGGTTTTTCTCTCCATTTTCAAACAGAGTAGACGAAGAAGTACGTCAGGACACAATCACTGAAATATTTACACGACTGCAACATTAATGAAACAATAAATCAGGATCTGGTACAAACATGGTGTCATGATTTTCAAAATAAAAGCACAGGAATTGTTGACCGTACGAGTGATGTCTGAGGAACACTGTTCTTTAAATACAACACAAAAAAGGAATACAGTTATTGTCAAAATCCTTTCAACAACCTGTCACACTGCAGGCTGCACAGGTAGACGTTCAGGAGGATTACGGCTGAAATGCCCCTTCATGTTGACACATTTCATCAGAGAGCAGAGGCAGAGCACCAGTGGAAGGTTACAGCATGTCTGAAGTGCTGTAGAAAAACTGCAGTAACAGACAGGATCAACTGTCAAATTACAAATATAAAACAGATTATTCAGCTTTAAATACCAAAACCACCAACGGTAAACACCTGCACAGGCTACAAAACGAAAGCAGAGCTACAGTAAGTCCTTCAGTTCAGTTTAAGTGCTCTTTCAAATCAAACCAAAGTCTGAACTTCAACACGAGAGGAGGAGTCAGCTGAATGAAGTTTTAAACATTATTTTAATGTCTCTGCTGTGATCATCATGATAGAACTCAACTTATTATCTTTAAGGCAACAAACTTACTGAGGAGACGATGTCGGCACATGAACTGAAACAGTGTTGAGTGTGATTTCAATTTTATTTATTGTCTTAATTGTTACTTGTTAAACATTAAAACACAGTTTGCACTTTAATGTCATTGAGTTTAGATGTAATAAAATGTGAAACTGCCTCGTCTACTTCAGCTTTATACTTCATACTATACTGAGTTGACCATTGAACTGAATCAAAGGAATCAAACAACTATTTAAATATGTTTAAGTGTTGGATTGTTGAGCTCTGGGATCTGAATGATTAATAAAAAACAAGAGATTAATATAAAACGAAACTAATAATAAAAATTATACAGAGTAATTCAGAAACATTTGGCTGTTGTGAACAGATTGTGGGTAAAGAGTTAATGTGTCTGTTTCAGACACATCTGAGATTTGACAACATGGTAACTTTATGTGGGTGTATTAGGACATTTGGGACAATGCTGTAAATCAGCGATCAGGACTGATTTATGGATACTGGATTATATGTACAGATGATATACATATAATCCAGTACTGGATAATTATATGATCACTGTGATGAAGTACTTTGAATTATCAGGTATTTAATTCACTGCATTAACCAAACCAACAGAAAGTCCAGTCTGAGAAAATCTTCATGGATAAAATCCTCAATTACATTTTCCAGAAAATGAATTATAAAATAAAATGATCACCCACACTAAAGGTCACCAATGTTTGCCTCCACAGACATGTTTACGTGTGTTTTGATAGGAAGATGATTCCTGCTTTACCTTTAACCCAGAGAAACTGAAACACAACTCAACAACAGCAGCTGCTGTGGAAAGAACAGCAGCAGAGGTGTGAAGGAATGTGAGGATTCAGTCTTCTTCAGTCCTCGTCTTCATCTTTGTCTCCAAGGCTCAGCAGTAAATCCAGAGTCCCTCTCTCCACAAACAGCTTCCTGAGAACTCGTCTCCACATTTTCAAAGTAAAAGACTTCATGGCAGTGAAGCAGGAATCTCTGTGGCGTCCTCCCTCCTGCCCGGCTCAGGCGTAGAAGATCAGTTCGGGGATCTGGCCCCCCTGCACTCCGGTGCCGTTGGTGCTGTCCGAGGAGCACTGGAACTGGAAGGTCACTTTCCCACACTGCACCTCTGTCATGCCCTCTTGGCCAAAGTAGCTGAGCTCGTTGCCGTCCAGCACCACGCTGGCCGTGTAGAAGGTGTCGGGCTCGATCTGCACCGGATAGTCGAACCACACGGGAAAGGTGCTGCTGGAGCCGTCTGAGAAGTACTTGATGATCCTCTGGGCCATCGGCACGCCCTGACGCTTCAGCTCGATCTTGGCGCTGTACTCGGCCGAACCGCAGCTGGAGCCGTACAGGCCGAAGCCGGCGATGAAGACGCGTCGGTCCACAGCGAACTGGATGCTGTCGCAGCGGCCTCGGTACCGCCACTGGTTGCTCCTGTAGGCGCAGGACTGGAAGCGGTGGCAGCGCTGCGGTGCCAGGCCTTTACGGGGTTTGGTGCAGAACAACAGTTCAGGCTTGTTGGCGGCGGTGTACCACAGGAAGATGTCGTTGGTCTCATTGAGCGTGAGCACACCGGACTGTGCCGCTCCGTTGGCGAAGTCCTCCAGCGCCATGGTGGGGATGCGGATCAGGTAGATGGCCTTCCCCAGCACCAGACGCTTGTTCTCGATAGTCGCTGTCAGGTCTTGGCGTTGACACTCAGCCTCGGCCCAGTTGAGCGCAGCCTCGAACACCACCATCTCTTTGGCGTTGAGCGTCTCCCGTCGCAGAATGCTCTCCAGCGTCTGTGTGTCGATGTCGCAGAATCCTTCGGAGCGCAGAGCGAGCTCTGCCTGCGCGTCGATCACCTCCCAGCAGCGCTGCGTCAGGTCGGGTTCCTCGAACAGGCAGCTCTGAGACAGCAGCACGCAGGCGTTCTTGGCGCTCAGGCTGGTCTCCAGGAAGTTGACACAGGCTCGGGCCAGATGAGGCACGATGTACTTTTTGGCAGCGTAGAGGGTGGCGAGCACTGTGTCAGCACACAGGTCGATTTCATCACAGTAGATATACCTGGAAAGGAGAGGGCGGAATCAACTTGACAGTCCCTTCACTTAAGCAGAGTTAGATTGATGTTCTACTCATTTTATGGTGCATTAACATGAGTTCTTGACAGTTTTTGTTGGCATTTCTTATATGAGAAGTATATTGACTGTTTTTTGTGTGTCTGATGTTTCTCACACTGTTCGACCACAGCCCATAAACACTGAATGAATCAGAGGTTGACATACTTCAACATGGCCAAGAATGAAGGAGGCTCCACGTCGGGGATCCGGATCTCGTCCTGATCCTCGGCCAGTTCTCCATAAAACATGGCGTGGAACACGGAGCTGCCGACGGCCAGGACGTACTGACAGAGAACAGGAACAGCATGGACACCATGAGAGACAAGATCTCCATTTGACTTCCTGATGCAAACTATTGGCACAATTTAACAAACATTTCAGCCTGATATTTAGTCCTTGCCCTGATTTTATAACTGAGCTTATTTATTTGCAACAATTTCTCTGCACACGGCTGCACCTTTCAAACGTACCCGAGTTTCTCTCTGCAGGAAAGCAAACAGTGTTTTCATTTCACTCGGATCTCAGATCTGTGCATAAGATCAACATGGGGTTTTTTTTTCTTACCTTGTGTCCTGGTACTCGCTGTGTCCCACCAGGCGGCCCGACCACAAAGTGAACATCTGCCATCATCTCATTGTTGAACATGACTGAATTCCTACAAGAACACAGAATTCAAACATTTTGTCTTACAGTATTTAAAAAAACCATTCAAATAAAATTCAATGTGTTGTTTAATGAAACTCAAGCTCTGCTCTCTTGCACGTTACAGTTGTAAATGTCCCCACTGTGGGACGAATAAAGGTAGATCTTATCTTCTCTTAATAAAAGTGGCATGTTTTGGTGATATTTCTGGTGGTCTTAAGTTCTCTCTTGATTTCTGATTTCTCATCTCTCTCTCTCTCTCTCTCTGAGATGACTTGTGTTGTGATTTGGTGCTATACAAATAAAATTGAATTGAATTTTTTTTTTAAAGTCCAGCCTGTTGTTTCTTTCAGTTCAGTGTGAACTATAAGTATGAGACCTGGAACAGGGTGGTCTTGTAATTATAGTTTTTTCTTCAGCAGTCTTTGAGTACACGTTTAACCAGAGGATGAAGTACTCAGATCTTTTAATACTGTAATGTTGTAGTTCATCAGTGTGGAGCCAATTTTACATACATTGTGTACTACTGGGTAGATTAGTACTATAATACTGTATCACGTGATATAAGCAAGCAAGTTTACAAATGTAAAAAGTTACTCTTAAATATAATTGTTTAATAAATGTTGTAGTATAAAAAAGTAGAATATTTGCCTCTGAGATGTAGAAATATGAAGTAGCATAGAATAGAAATGGTGGCATTGATTGAGGAAGGGTGTTCACATATGTCATCTTTGGAGGAATTCAAAGGGACAACCTGAACAGATCCAGAGTCTGTACAGCTCTGGACCTGCTGTTCTTAGTAAAGCTGCCTGTGTGTATTTGGCTGAGATCTGAGAACATGACCCTTCTCTCTCTCTGTCTGTCTCTCTCTGTCTGTCTGTCTGTCTCTCTCTCTCTCTCTCCCTCTGTCTCTCTCTCTGTCCTCACCAGCCTCCCCGGGGGCTTCAGACTGACCTCTCTCGGATGGTGGGGTAGAGGCCCTGCCAGTTGCAGCAGCCCTGCGCGGCGGTGCTGGTGTTGTTGTTGGTCACGTTCTGCTGCTGGTACTGCTGGATGGAGGTGCTGCTGCTGCTGCTCGCTGAGGACGAGGGGACCAGCTTCTTGGTCGGAAACAGCTCTGCAGCCATTATCTCGCCGTCAGGCCGCAGGCCGGGTCATGGCCGGACTGAACTGCTGCTCCCGAGGCTCATGGAAGTCTGACCGGCAGAGTCTGGAGAGCACTGCCGAGAAATTCACCTCGTTTTCAGACCAAACTTCGTTTAAAACCTGCTGACTTCACGCTCTTGTTAAGCTAACACAACGTTAGCCGAGCTAGCCTCACATCGTCCTTTACACCAGTGAGTTTGCTTGACTTGTTCCATCAATCAAACATTACGAGAATAAAACACCTCGACTGAGCTGATATGCAGTAAAAATACTGGAGTCTAGAATAAAAGAGTAACTGGTTCAAAGCCTGGAGGTATTTTTACTCTGAACTTTAGCATATTTGTGCTAGTTTGTTAGCGGACTAACTGAAAGGTCATTTAACGCGTTAAATTCTTTAGAGTCTTTAAATTAAGAGTTTTTTGGTGAATAAATCTTTTTCCACTTACTTTACTGTCATGCCGTTTTTCTGATCATCTCTTTTCACCACATTTAGCAGTTTTTCAGGAGTTCCTCAAACTGGAGCCTCAGCTTTGTTTACAGTAGCGAGCTGCTTTCTTCTGCTAATGTCGATGGTAGAATCAAGCCATTAAAGACGCGCCGCCGCCGCCTGGAGGCCACAGGTTGTAATGACACTTCATTGTTGCTCAACTTAATTATTAAAACGAAAATTCTGTATTTTATTTTGTAATATTTTTTACTTATCTGTATTAATTACATTTTATTTATTGTGCTTTGTCACAAATGTAATTTTAGATTTAAAGATAAGATTTTGATCTGTTTAAAAAGAAAGTGTTGAGTCAAACAGGAAAGATAAGAGATAAGATAAACCTTTATTCGTCCCACAGTGGGGAAATTTGCAGTGCACAGCAGCAAGGTGATAGAACAAGAATGAAAATAAACAGGCTAAAAAAAAGTATTTACAAATTTACCAAATTTACAAATTTAAAAATTTAAACGGGATTATTTACAGATGTAAAATATGAAATGTTAAATATCAAATATGAAATTCTTGGCATTGCAAAAAATATTAACATTGTGCAGAAGCTGATTTTTGTTACTTTTATGTTTTTTTTCTTTCTTTTTAAATCAAGTAGTTGAAAAAATACTTAAACCGTTAACTTTCTCATTTTGTCAGTAGGACATTCTGGTAAATGTCCATATTAAACAGTTCAATATTTCCTGAGAAATAGTGAAGTCGGTGTTTCTCAATATGATTCTATATTGGTACAGTTATATAATAATAATAGTATTTGATGATATTGAATGAATCATGTTGAATCTTCATCTCACAAACTTTAAATTTCAGTTTAAATGACTTGAATATTATATATTTTGGCTCTTTCTCATGATTGTTTTTCCTGTGGCAGCAAATTACATATTAAAATCTTTTCCCCTTCAGATTCTAATTGTATTTATCTTTTCAGATGAGATGTCTTCATAAACCCGTAGAGGTCATATGAGCCCATATTAATGTTCCGTTTTATTGTTTTCTTACTTGTTCGGACTGAACGGTCGTCGTCGCGTGCAGCTTCCACACAGTGTGTGTTGGTGCATGTTTAATATGTGAAGCTGTAAAAAAGCATCCATGTTGCTGTTCGAATGAACAAACAGGATCCTGAAATACAACATATTCCTTTATTGTTGTTACTGATAAATCTGTCACTCTCCCATTTTGAAAAACAGAACAACATGAAAAAAGAAACCACCACCGGTGTGTACTTCATGTACAGCCAGATCATATAATCTCTCTTGAATAGTTTCACTGTACACATCAAAGGACAACAATAATTTACAGGCAAACTGGACCTGACACCAGTTTTCATTCAGGCTCCAGTTTGAAGGTTCAGCTCTGCTTTTGGCCACTGAAGACAACAAAATATAAATCTGAAAACAGTTCAGCTGCCTCCATCACTACTGGCTAGTGTTACTGCTGATGTAGAGGAAGTGACGTCCAACACGTGTCTCTCATGAGCTTCAAGGGTTTATAATCAAAGTGTAAAACAAGATTCAGTTCTTGAACACACTGATTCTATTGCTCTGAAACAAAGCAGACAGATGTGACTGGAGTCTGAGCTTCACTGATTCTGCTTCAGTTCTTGTTGGATTATTTGAAAATGAAAACAAAATATGAGATCACCTTCATTTTCTCAAGGCTTTTCTTGACTTTGATTTCTGCTGCCTTAAACTGTAATTTGCAAACAGAAGTGTTGTAAGATTTGAACAAATGTTTCGGTCACTTTAAGCACAGCTGTGGATAAATGTGAAGATGAAATGGTGCTTTAGGAAAACGATGTGAGTCAAGGGTGAATTTCTTTAAGAAAACAACCTGGAAACACGTCTGTGGACGTGGACGTCGTTTTCACCGTTACAAATCAGCTGCGTCAGTGTTGACATCTCAAGACGTGACGACAAACCTGAACCGACTGATTCTCTGGTTGTTTCCTTGGAGGATCTGAAATAAAGGCTTCGGATACAGAAACTTAAAATCCCTGGACGTGTGGACAAGAGTTAAACAAATGGGAAACTCTTGGTCACAATGTCACATTTAAAAAGGCCTTTTAAAGGAACAGTTCACTTCAAACTGAAATTTCTGACTCCACTCATTTTCTACATCATTTTACAGGAAAGCTGAATTTAAACTGGAGCCACAAACTTGCTGTGTTTTTATTTGTCACGCAAATAATGTTCATTCTTTCACGTCACCTACGAGCTGCTAAATGATTCTCTGACTTTCACCTTGCAGTTTCCCTTAATTACACCAGGTTTATAAATAGATCTGCTTTAATACTTAAAAACTGTACAAACCTCTGTTTACCCTTTTTACACCATTTCAATTTACAGGAAAAGAAAAGCAAGTCTCCGACCGTCTGAGGAACACAGCTGCATTTTGAGATGATAGTTTGGTAGAAAGCAAAAACAAAGTGTTATGTAGTGCTGAGAGGTAAAGTCATGAATATGTACTTCTTACAACACCAGCAGAACCCGAAAGGAATAAACTTCACTTTTCAAGTAAAACAGAGAATAAAAAAAATATCTACTGTATCTTACAAGTCCGTCACCAAACACAAAGAGTCGTTTAAAAAACTAGTAATGGCTCCGAATAATGATGTTATGTTACAACAAAATGGGCTAATTAGCATTAGCAACAACGGCCGTCGGGTTTAGTCGGAAGCATCTCGTCGTCTCGGCTCAATCTTTTGGCTTTAATTTGGCATTTTTAAAGTCGTAATAAATACTTCGTATGATCAAAGAAAAAGAAATGAATGAGAAAAGCTTCGCTGCAGGTTTCTCTCGCCGCAGTTTGTCGGGATTTTCAATCTATAAATACATAATAAAAAGCAGCAGGTTTTCAAATGGAGCCTCGTCATCACAACGTTAATTAAAACTAGTGAATCAGAAGAGGATCGATCCAAAATATTTCACAACCCTGTGAGGAAGAAAAAACACTTTAACCTGAAACAAGTTTTCAAACCAAATATTTCTGTTACTTGATTCATTTGTTTTTTCCCTCCTGATGTTTCAAGGTGAGATTTTACTTTGGAGAGAAGCTCTTCATCTGATCTACAACTATCAAAGTGTCACATGACAGCAGACGCGTTTACAGGTGAAGGCTCGGTACAGTATATTACAGTTATCATCATTCACAACATGTCGCAGCTGCTGTTCCAACACACTGCAGAGTTTCATTTCAAAATGACAGAGTCCGGCGAGAAAACGTGGATGAAAACAATGCAGGGTCGGAATAAGATAAGATAAACCTCTGTTCGTCCCACAGTGGGGAAATGTGCAATATAATAGTGAAACGTCTTTCCTCGCATGTCAGTTACTTCCCGTATTTATAATATTCAACCTGTTTATTTGAACTAATAACTGCACGAATTACTGTATCAGTGAACTGAAGACACGACATCTGCTCGTCTGTCAGCAATGTGACAGCATCCAGCTTTATGTAACGCTCTTCTGTCGGAGGATGAACTTGTGAATAAACTTTCGGCAGCACAATAAATCAGCGCGTCACCAAACCTGCTGTACGAGCTGTTCTGTGAGAACGCGTGCGCTGATTTCACTGTGCTGGTCTGAGACACGCTTCACCACGCGCAGCCTAAACAGCATCAACCGACACCTTCAGTCGATCTGCAGAATGTAAACACAGTCAGACTCCTCCTCAGAACAGATCAGCGAAATGTGATCTCAATCTAAAATCATCGCATTTTGAAATGAAACTCTTCAGGTGTGAGCCGACCTGCTGACAGAGTCTCTCACCACGACTGTCCACCCAGCACAAGTGTCCTCGAGCAAGGCACTGCCTCCAGACCAGCTCAGGTCATGATCTTTGACCTCTTGCTTCCTGCGTGGGCACCAACAGGATGAAACTTTGCTCTCCAAAATCAGACTGGTCCTCTTCAGACCGCAGCCACCACTTGAGAACAGGAAAAAACAAAATCACTCCAAACGAATTTCAGTTCAAAAATCCACTGAGTCCTGCGCAGAGTCGGACGCCGTCTTGAGGTTCTGATCAGAAATGTGTGGATTCAGTCTCTGTCTTCACGTGTTGAATAAACTCTGACTCAATCCGTTTTAAAAAATGGGCCGTTACTTTACTCATTTTGCTGCTCCCACATCTTCTGATGCTTAAATCAATTTTCATCAACACCTAAAAGAATCGAAGCTCTGGAGAAACAAGGCACATCATCATGAACAACATGATAAAGCAACAGGCTGTTTACTGGAGAGTTCGGGGTTAATGAAGGTGGAGTTTCACCTGTTAAAGAAAAAGAAAAAAAACAGATTCCAGCTTTAAATGTAACGAGAGTTTGGCTTTTTTTTTTTGCCACTTCCTGTTTCATTCATCATCTCATCCAGAGGTTTGTTTGTTTCGGGACCCGGGCCAGCCCAAGTCCGAGGGAGGTGGGGGCAGGATGAATATTTGACAAAGGAGCCTGTCACCTTCAGTTTTCTGCTTCCTCATCCGGACTCAGAGGCGGAGATGAGTTTTCAACACTTCCTCTCTTTGACTCCACTCGTCCTCTGAGCTCCACAGTCGGCCGCAGGCGGGTTCAGGTCATACAAAGACCTTAGCGAGCGCGTCGGCGCCGGCGCTGCCGATGTAGCACTTGGTGGGATGGAACGCCACGTCGTGGATCGACTCCTCGAACTTCTTGCGGTGAGCGGTGAACTCCTGGATGCACGTCTTGCTCTCCATGTTCCACAGACGGATGGAGCAGTCGTGACCTGGCAGGAAGACGGAGACAGACAGAGACAGTCAGGACGGAGGACGGTGCATTTCGTCATGATGTTGCTGAACCAACATCAGGTTCACTGTGAACGTGTAAAACGCATCATCACCCCGAACATTTCTACATGAAACAAACCTCAATATTAATGCTAGAATAAAAACTACATATTTCAAGCTTTTCTTTCTTATTTGAGATGAAAAAACTTGAAAAACAGATAAAGTTTTTGTTTTCCTTCTGGAAATGCAGATGATGTTTTTATTGTCAGTAAATTCTCAAGCACAAGTGCCAGAATGAATAAAAAGCATTTGGGAATGAATGAGACTGAAACAGGTGTTGGACAAGAGACTGTTTAGTGCTTACAGTTGTGTACTGTTGCACCATTAAACAGATTTTGAATTATAAACACATTTCCCTGCATTTCGAACGATTCCAGTATCAATCAGAATATATATTAAACAATATCAATTTGTCTTTAAATTTGGCAGCAGACAGTCTGAACACTTACTTCCAGACATGAGGTACAGTCCATTTGGATCCACAGCGAGACTCGTGACAGAGTCCAGGTGAGCGACCATCGAGTGGATCAGTTTACCTTCCGTTCAAACGAGAATAAAAAATTACTTATTGATACAGTTTGATTATTGTGACGAAGAGAAAACATAAAATCTGATAAATCACGACGACACACTTCACTCCTCACTTACCACAAAAAACAAATACTTCTTGCACCACTGGCGTGGTGGTGATATACTGAGCTAAATACTAGCGCTGAAAGTATTTTTTAAAAAGTTATCTGTTCATTGTTTTCTGTTTTAAATTTCTCCCAAAGCTCGAGCTGAGACAATCCCGATGACATCACTGTGACATCATCATGATTATTTTCTCCCGACTCGACAAAACTCCACAGGGGACAAGATACAACTGTCTTCAGGGCTGAGTGGGGACATTTATGACGAGAATAAGACACGTAGATTTGGTGGAATGTTCCTTTAATCCCCTGCGGCCGCTCTCTTACCTGTGTTGTTATCGAAGAACTGGATGTGTCGGTCCTCCTGAGCTGTGATGGTGATTGGCAGCGTGGGGTGACTCAGCACTTTGTTGATCTTGCAGGGAGCGTCTGTGTGGAGGCGGACGTGAGAAGGACATTAGCATTTAATACCAACAATGTTCAGTCCGTCAGGACTGAAAGCACTTTGAGAGGGAAGGTTTCTGTCACAGCGACGACAGGAAACAGACTGAAAACACACTGCAGGAGAAGTTCCTCTTTTCTCAGCATGATGGGAAACGTAAAAGTACATGTTTTTGTTTTTTACAATCAACAAATCCCATTAAAAGACTCAACACAGGTGAACACACCTGCTGACAAGCCCTGTGTGTTTGGCACGGTCTGATCTGTAATATGGAATTACTGCCAGTTTTTGCTTGTGTGACCCTCTGGTCTAATTATCTGATCTGATCCGACTCCTCGCGGGAGCTCGTCTGTCGGGATCTGCCATCGGTCGGTCGATTCACCTGGCGGCCCGGCAGACTCCAGCTTCAGGACCAGCTGCTGCGTCTCCATGTTGAAGAGTCCGATGTGGCCGGTGGTGAAAGACGTCACCATGTGAGCCGGTTCGCTGCTCACCAGGTCCACGGAGGTCGGCACCCCCAACTCTGACACAGACAGACAGACAGACAGACAGCGGGGACTCGTCAGGTGAGAGCCGCCGACAGGTGAAGCAGGGAAATGCAACAATGACAGACACTCAAAACAACAAGAAAATGAACTCTTTACATGTGGAATGAATGGAAATGTGAATGTGTTTACTGTCTGAGGAGCTCATGAATATTGTAATACTGTAATACTGTCACATGTTACTTCAAAAAAAATCCACTTTTGTTTCTAAAAATGAACGATTGCATCGAGCTCAAAGAACAAAATGAAAAAATCATGTTCAAGCTTCTCAAATGAGAATTACTTTCTGATTTGTTTTTGTCTCATTTGATAATAAATTGAATATCTTCGGGTTTCAGACTGTTGGTTGGAGCAAACAAACGTTCAAATAATAATCTATAATGATATAATGAACAGAATCATGAGTTGAAGCCTTGAACTCACCTCCTCTCTCGTTGAAAACAGCGAGAGACGGCGACGTGTCGGCAGCGTTCCACAGCCGGACCGTCCCGTCAGCCGAGCAGGACAGGAGGCGATGGTGGGCCGAGCTGTAGACCAGACCCCACACTGAGTCCGCGTGACCGCACAGCGCCCCCCGCAGGACTGAGGGCTCTGCCACAACCACGACACACAGAGAGAAGAGTGGTGGAACACCGAGGTGCTAAAAACAGATTTGGGAACGACGTCACTGCTGGAACGTACCGTATGAGTCGTAGGGGTCGATGTTGGGGTTGGGGGTGTTCCAGCTCTGAATGGTCCCGTCCACCCCCCCACTGAAGCACTGCTCGCCGCTGGAGCTCATAGTGACGCACAGCACAGCTCCGCTAGATGAGGGAAGGCAAACAACTTTTACTCTAATATCAAAGAGTTTTATGATACAGTTACAAAACATTTAAAAACATAAATATCCAAATATGTCTCTTTGCTAATCAGCAGATTTATATTTGCATGTGATTTCATTAAAACTCTAAAATGAGACTTTGAAGGAATGAGATGACAGTGATGAAAGTTTTCATCAGTGTGACGGATTGTAACGTGTGTGAATTCTGGCCTTGTTTCCACTGAATGAACTCAACACTGATCTTGAACCCGATCGTTTGTATGTAGGACCAAAGGTAAGCTGAGTAAAGTCGGTTTCAGGCACGAGCGAACCTGTCGACAAACAGGTGACCTGGGCCTCACCTGTGAGCTCTGAATGTGTAGATGGGCTCCACATCTAAAGCAGCACATCTGGAAAATTAAAGAGCAACTTTGTTTTAACAGCAGATCAGAAAACTCTTCTCGCTAAAATATGACCAAGCATATTATGAGAAAAATAAAGCCTGATTCAGATCTTCGCAGCTGAGGCCAATGAATGAATATTAAAGTGACATTTTAAAGTCTCACTTCTTGGCGGGCGCCGTCTTCTGGAGGTTCCACAGTTTGAGAGTGTGATCCTCGGAGGCCGTGACCAGGACGGGCTCCACCGGGTGGAAGGCCAGACTCCGCACCGAGTCAAAGTGGCTGCGCAGGGTGAACTTTGGGTTCCAGGTCTTCCTCAGAGCGTCTTTGTTATTGGTGATCTGAGGGAGGGAGGGGCCTCATTTACAATCCATGTGGTACCTTAATACATGTAGCATTAAACTGTGCATACTGAAGGATCTCTGATTCAGCTGGGGAGCACACATGTCAGCACATGATTGTCGATAGATAGCTGGAGAGCTGAAGGGTCAGGATGTGGAACGAGCAGGCAACTGTCACACTGACGGTGTGTTTCACTCACGTCGTAGGCCAGGCTGTCAGCCTCGTTGGCCACAGTCAGTCCGGCCAGTTCTCCCAGTCCCAGCTCGTTGGAAACCGCCTCATCCACTCTGCCCAGGATGAACGACTTCCCAGATGACGGCAGGAAGGTCATCGCCTCTACGGAGACAAAAACAGGCAGCTGGGTAAAAAGAAGCAAAGAGATTGTTCCATCGGCGCAGAAAGCAGAAGATGTAATGCAGCTCACCGTCTTCAGGGCGCCCCACTTCATGCTCACTGAGCCTGGGCACGCTGGGGCGGGAGGGGGGCATCAGGGGCGGCTGCATGGAGGGAAGCTCCTCAGCATCCCGCAGGTTAGCCAGCATGTCCTGGAGCTTGGACCGGTTCGGCCCTGAGGAGGAGGAGGAGGAGGAGGAGGAGAGACAGCAGGAAGAAGGAGAAGATAAAAATCAGAGGAGGAAACAGAAAGATGGAGTGAGGAGAAGGCGGCGAGGGGACGACGTAAAGAAAAGGAGGAGACAGAGATGAAAAACAGGCATTAGCAAAGTGAAAGCAAAAAAAGCCTCAAGAGTTCAGAAGGTGAGAAAAGAGAGAATTAAATCAGATGAAGGATGGAAACAAAGCAGCAGCTTTGCAAAGGATCGAACAGATGAAGGCAAATAAAACCTGAGAAACAAAGTGACAACAAAGACAGAAAGAAGAAGAATCTCTACATGAGAAGTGAAGAAATGAGACAGATGAAATGCAGCAGCTGCTGTTTGAGCTGCACAGTTCATCACCACAAAGACACAAGAAACAAACAGGGACACGAGGGATGCACTGATATCATCGCTGGATATTATCATGATTCATCAAAACTGTGACTGTGCCGTTGTGCCAACATCATAATCCAGTTCATTAATGGATTAGAGGGAAGGATCAGATTTACAATAAAGAAAATCTAAAATCAGTGCATTCCTTTGGGACTTTTGGGAAAATCCAAAGAAAATGTAAAAAACAAAAAGAGATGCAGTGAAGATAACTGTAACTAAATGGAACTAAGACCGAAGGTTCTCTCAAAGGAGACAAAACAAAAGAGGCCACAGAGACACAGACGAGGGACAGACAGAGACGTCCACATTAGTCCAACACAGACAACACTGAACCTCTGAGACACAGACAGGAAGACAGACGCAGACACAAAGCAGAGATCAGGATGATTCAGGTCGACGGACGACTGAAGGCTCGAGGAGGTCGGACGTATGAGCTGTTAGAAACTGAGGTGCAGCCGCTCACTGTCGACAGAAAACACTGCTCTCACTCCTTCTACTGTAACATGGACGTGCACTGATACTGACTGTCGAGGAGCTTCATTTCTCATCTCACCAAACTTAAATGCAAACATATCAGATGTGTGTCGTCTGTACAAACACGAGCAGAAACACATTGAGTCAAATTCTTTCAATAAGCGTCATCGAGAAGAAGAAGAGACTGTTATTGTGGTTAAACTTGAAGCCCACAGTTTACAGGACTTTACAGGTTAAAAATGGATCCTTTCCTACTTCAGACAGACAAATGAAAGTGTTATCAGCTAAATTTCTGTGTCTGTGCACGGCGCCAAAGACGATCTGTCGGGCAATGAAAGACATGATGTGCACACCTCGAGTCATCTGACTTCCTTCAAAGTATCTTTAAGCAGCAATAATGTCACTAAATGTGAGATAATCTTTCTAGATCCTGTTGAACTTCCAAGTAAAATCCTGATTAAATATTGATGGACTCTATCTATTGATGGAGAAAACACAAAAGCAAAGAGAGTCAGAGGAACAAAAACAAAGTGAGGAGAGGAAGAACCAGAGGCCTGGAGCAGGACTTACTCTTTACCCCCTTCTTGCCCTTGCGTTCCTTCCTGTACTGCTCCTTGAGCTGGGCTATCAGTCCCTGGTCCACGTCCCAGGCCAGTTCACCCAGAGGAGACTGCTCTTCCTTCTCTACAGGCCAGTAGGATGAGGAGGGGGAGGAGGAGGAGGAGGAGGGGGAGGAGGAGGAGGAGGAGGAGGAGGGGGAAGGTGGGGTAGAAACCTGTCGTAAGTGCCTGGATGTGCTACAGTAAATATCCACCAACTTTACTTTGACAAACCTTCTGAGGATGTAATGAACCATGTGACACACTGTGAACGAAGACGTAAAGTTCTGTCCTTCAGAACAAACATCAACAACAAAGAGAAACAGGAGGAGCATCAACACAGCAGGTTCGAATTCTCTTCATATGTCAGACAAACACATATGAAACAACATGAGGAAGTCACATGAAATCCATGTGATGTTACTGATGAGTGCAGGAACACACATGAACACAAAACAGATGGAACAAAGAAATGAATGGGAATGAAACAGCTAGAATCTAAATGTAGCTGGAGGAAACTCTGATGCTTCTCTGCAGCTCTAGAAGTGAAATGTTAACGTAATGACACTTTTCTCAGGAAGAAGCCTTTGACGGCATTCATTTAAAGCACCTGAAAGCAGCTCAGCCAATAACATCAACTGCAGAGCAGGTTCACACCTGCAGGCAAAGAGAGGAACAGCAGCCGTTTACACCTGAACATCTACAGCTGTGGATGAAGGTCGACTGCAGACTCAGCTGATCTGCTGACACCGACTCAAAGACTCTGGATCCACAAGGAAGAAGCTGAAATGACTTGAGCTGAACACAGTCTGTGTTTTCCTGGAATTAGTAGATCACATAGTTCTTTCCAGGAAGCTTCTGGGAAATTGTTGGGAGATTTTTCTGCCTGTAATACAAAGTGTTGAGCACGAAACACGTTGTCTCATTATGAAGTAAATAGATGGTAAATCTATTTACAACATCTAAACAGCCACAAGCTGAACTGAATTCCAGTTGTAGTATTTAATATCCACTGGAGGGGAGACTGACAGACGGACGTTTTAGTCTTTACTATTTTGTGTTGAAGTGTTAAACATGAAACTCCACACTCCAAACTACCACACACTGCCTGCAGGTGGCACCATTGCTAAAGTCGCAGCAGCTGTTTCTGTCTCTGCCTGTAGGAGGCGACATCAACATCTGCAGGGGGAGAACTGATCTGACGGGGACTGAACAGCACAAGGACCGATCTCTGCCGGAGAAAATGAAAACTGGAGATTCAGATTTTGCTGCTGTCGCTGAAGTGAAATGATTCACTTTCCACTTCAGGAAGGTTCAACTTCAAAAATAAGTTGAAAAATAAACTGCAGATGGTCAAAGGGGACACGAGCAGATCCAGAGATGAGACACATGCAGAGATCAGTGAGGGGGAGTCTGCAGGACCGACCGCCGCCGTGACAACTGAGACAAAGACAGGATGACATCATCGCCCCCTGCAGCCGGAGCGACTGATGTGCCGGGTCGTGGGTTCGAGAAGAACCGACTTCAGAAATGACAGACGTGTTTCGTAACGCAGCCAAACAGAGCGAGTGCGTTTAACTGTCTGTTGCTGAGTGTGTTCAGCTGGTTTTATCATCAGTCTGTGAAGGAAACAACAGAAACACCAGATGATTGTTTCTCAGCTCCAAATAAAAAGATGCAGCTTTTGAAAAGAGAGAAATCTACAAAGAAAAAAAGCTGCATTTTTCCCGTTTTCAAGCTTCGACGCCTCGTCAACCGAGTGCGTGCTGCATTGAGTCAGCACTCCTTTACAACTATCTGGACTGTGAAGTGCTGAGTCACAAACTGCGTGGGGAAGCTTTTTGTCGTTGGCCGAATGACACTGAATGTGTTGCTAAGGAACAGTAGTTTGTGCAAAGTGCGGGGGAAGCCGGGTCGCCGCCGGGAACTTGGTTTCGTTAGGAGAGTTTTTATATAGAGGAAATGTGTCTGCAATTCCCAAACACATTTGGTTTTATTTCTTTTAAAATAAGGTGTTTGTTTGGGCATCAAGCAGCTGGATCCGCTCCACGGACTCATGCAGGTTTACACAAAGTCTAACAAATCTACTTCAGCATCAGGCGTTTTTTGTTGGTACATTCAAGTCGGCTCTGGAATAGAAGACATGAGTGTGTACGATCCTGTTGCCCACATTTGACGAGTTAAACGTCGTCTGGTCACTGAAACCCGCAGCTGTTGGGTTTTAAGGAAAAGCTGCACACTCACAATGATTCGCGTCCTACGTTCGAAATGATTTGAAAGTGTCCCCCGGTCTCACCCCACTCTCCGCTGTCCTCCCCACTCCTGGACTCAGGCGATCCGTCCAGCTCATCTGGACTCGCCAAGAAATCGAAGCCCTTCAGAGCCTCCTCTGTGTCGGGGTCGTCGCTGAGGTCAGAGGTCGTGGAAGAAGGTGTAGACGACTGTTTCTTTCTCACCATCTGTTAAAAGTTATAAAAATGAGGAAGACTGAGAAGAATGTGACTCCCAGAGTTGACAACATCAGACAGGAAATGAGTGTGCGATCAGCTGACAGAGAGACCACACATATACGCTCACAACAACTAGAATCATAAACTTTGAACCTTTCTCATTTTATTAATTCTTAATATCCTGTTTGGTTGTTGGACAAGCGTCTACAAGAATGCTCTGATCCAGAGTGTGTTGTTGTCTTACTGCAGCCAGGTCTAAGATGGTCTTGTCCCTTCCTTCGCTGTCCTCATCCTCGTCCTCATCGCTGAATTCTGCCGCGGCGCTCTCTATGAACTTAAAGGCCTCCAACACGGTGGCCGAGTCGGACATGTCGGGTTTACTGGGAGAAGGAAGAGAAGAGTCGGACCATTCAGCAGGGTTTGTGCAGTTTGCTGTAATACTGCCGTTACACCGTCTGATCTCGTACCTGACCACGCCGCTGTCCTTCAGCGAGGACGGTTCGGTGCCGTTCACCATCGGTTCAGATTTCTTCTCTGAAGGTTTCTCTCCTGAGTCTCCGGTCAGGCCGAGCAGCGCTCTCACTCTCTGAGACTTCACATCCAGGATGGTGTCTGTGTATCCCACCTCCTGCAGGTATCTGACAGAGGAGGCAGGAGACAGGAGGCAGGAGGCAGGAGGCAGGAGACAGGAGGCAGGAGGCAGGAGGCAGGAGACAGGAGACAGGAGGCAGGAGGCAGGAGACAGGAGACAGGAGGCAGGAGGCAGGAGGCAGGAGGCAGGAGGCAGGAGACAGGAGGCAGGAGGCAAGAGGCAGGAGGCAGGAGGCAGGAGACAGGAGGCAGGAGACAGGAGGCAGGAGGCAAGAGACAGGAGGCAGGAGACAGGAGGCAGGAGGCAGGAGACAGGAGGCAGGAGGCAAGAGGTAGGAGGCAGGAGACAGGAGGCAGGAGGCAGGAGGCAGGAGGCAGGAGACAGGAGGCAGGAGGCAGGAGACAGGAGGCAGGAGACAGGAGGCAGGAGACAGGAGGCAGGAGACAGGAGGCAGGAGGCAGGAGAGCAGGAGGCAGGAGACAATCAAATCATCTCTCTCTTACTCCAGAACACATTTCTTTAGTAACTGTAACTAAGCACATTTATTATATTCATATTATATTTACTTGAATATTTTCTCGACTTGTGGTGAGAGTGCTGTCACAATTACAAAGTGGTACCTTCACAACAGTTAAACCTTTGACCTCAGACCAACACATCCAGGCCCTGAACGTCCCCCAACGTCCCCCAAACGTCCCTCTGAACGTGAATTGTCCCCCCGAATGTCCCTCTGAATGTGAATCGTCCCCCTGGACGTCCCCCTGAATGTGAATTGTCCCCCTGAACGTCCCTCTGAATGTGAATTGTCCCTCTGAACGTCCCCCCGAACGTCCCCCTGAACGTCCCCCCAAACGTCCCTCTGAACGTGAATTGTCCCATCGAATGTCCGTCTGAATGTGAATCGTCCCCCTGGACGTCCCCCTGAATGTGAATTGTCCCCCTGAACGTCCCTCTGAATGTGAATTGTCCCCCTGAACGTCCATCTGATTGTGAATTGTCCCCCCGAACGTCCCTCTGAACGTGAATTGTCCCCCCGAACGTCCCTCTGAACGTGAATTGTCCCCCCGAATGTCCGTCTGAATGTGAATCGTCCCCCTGAACGTCCCCCTGAATGTGAATTGTCCCCCTGAACGTCCCTCTGAATGTGAATCGTCCCCCTGGACGTCCCCCTGAATGTGAATTGTCCCCCTGAACGTCCCCCTGAATGTGAATTGTCCCCCTGAACGTCCATCTGATTGTGAATTGTCCCCCCGAACGTCCCTCTGAACGTGAATTGTCCCCCTGGACGTCCCCCTGAATGTGAATTGTCCCCCTGAACGTCCCTCTGAACGTGAATTGTCCCCCTGGACGTCCCCCTGAATGTGAATTGTCCCCCTGAACGTCCATCTGATTGTGAATTGTCCCCCTGAACGTCCCCCTGAATGTGAATTGTCCCCCTGAACGTCCATCTGATTGTGAATTGTCCCCTGAACGTCCCTCTGAACGTGAATTGTCCCTCTGAACGTCCCCCTGAACGTCCCCCCAAACGTCCCCCCGAACGTCACTCTGAATGTGAATTGTCCCTCTGAATGTGAATTGTCCCTCTGAACGTGAATTGTCCCCCTGAACGTCCCTGGTCTCTGTGTCCAGCCTCTTCCTGCGCCGGTGCCTTGCTGTACCCGCTGAGCTACACAACACCACAATTATATGAATGGAGCAGCCTCCTTAAAGGGCAACGCTCGGGGTTTGGACTCACTGCGTGTCCTCTGGTCTGGGACACTTCAGTCAGTGTGTGACAAGAAAATGGAGAAAATACCAAACACTTGTAATAAAACTGGCATAAGAATTCTGACAATAAAGGAGGTGCTGATTTTGTTGACCTGTAAATATTCCTGCGCTGAACTGAGTTGAAAATGTCAGAACGAGCATTTAGTGAAAGCTCTGTTTCGTCTCACACGTCGTCCTCGAGCAAAGAAGCACAATTCTACAATTTCATTTAGCAGACGCTTTTATCCAAAGCGACGTACATTCACGAACCGATGGAGCAGCCGTCGGGGCAGTTTGGGGTCACTTCGACACATAGACTGCAGGAGCAGGGAGCGAACCAGCAACCTTCCCTTCCCATTGGTGGACAAACACTCAGCCTCCTGAACTAAACTTTTAACTTACAACATCCGATCAGAAACGAGCAACAGGCCCAACAGGTGCACGCTGAAGAGGTTCAAAGTCGTCTCAGTACCGTACCTTCACCCTGGGACACGAGGACAGCCGGAGCCCGCTGACCCGACAGGTTTTATCCTCAGTGGACGGACGTTTATTCTGAATAACATCTAGTGTGTTTGTTCACAGAGACAGAGAGAGAGAAGGAGGAAGGTCGGCCTCCTCCCTCTGTACCAGCCTCTCCGATCGCAGGAGGCCTCGCCGCCTCCACACAATCCTCCATTCACTGTCACACACAAACACACACACACACAGTCACACACACACACACACACACACACACACACAGTCACACACACACACACACAGAGCCACACACACACACACACAGAGCCACACACAGTCACACACACACACACACACAGTCACACA